>JAQMCW010000032.1:13109854-13122242 GCA_030068335.1 Chrysichthys cranchii | reverse complement strand
GTGCTTCAACATAGAAAAAATGAATAATTATTTTGGCTCCATGCTTTCTGAAGTGATAAAGGGGATGCATATGGTCACACAGAGCTCAGATGTCACGTTAATAAAGCCTGTTGTAATGTTGCTGCATCTTTTCTCAAATGCTTATTTGAAGACTGACAGAAATTGTGTAGGTTTTCGGTTGCAGGGTTTTTTCTGTTGTTGCTGTTTTGTTTTTGTGATGGTTTTTGGCTCACTTCTATGAGCCAACTCTCACACCTTAACACCACTACTCAGCATCACAGAAGAGCCTGATCTAAACAGAACATTAAAAAAAAAAAACAAAGTTCCCCTAAATTCTCAAGGCAAACTTTTCAGATTACCTTCCTACATGTTTATTAGCACAGTGTGATAGGTGACTATTTTCCCCACTTTGTTTAACTTTCCTGTACCCCTCCCTAAAGACCTATTAATCAGTTACACCTGCAAACAAAGAGGATTAGTATGAGGTGAAGAAAATACCTGCCTATCACATTAAACACTTTCTCTCCCAGACAGGAAATGTGATGAAGAGTGAAGGTGCACTTCAGTCAAAGAGAAATTTATTCATTAGCCCCAAACTAGCGCCTCCTTTCTTTCTTTCTCTCTCAAATACACACACACACACTCACACACACACACACGCACACGCACACACTCCTTTGCAGCTCAGGGCTGAAGAAGGAATTGATAATGAGCAGTGGGTAAAACAAAAATAATTGGATGTCCTTGCACACACATGTCGCGGGCTGATGGTGATGTGCGATTAGAATAAATTGTGGAAGGATAACAAGATGGTTAGTCAAGGAAGAAAACATGCCTTTCAGAGTATTCAGGCAGACGTGCTTGTATGTAGTTCACAATCAACACCATCGCTACCTACCTCTACATTTAGACTGGACTCTTCTGCCTTTGGAGGACTAGGGCCACATATCTGACACATTCCAACCCCACTAAAATAAAACCAAAATGATTTCATTTAGAGCCTATTAATTGTTGGCGGTAAAAACCCTCATTTACCACTGAACTCTTTAGGAAAACCTAAATATCAGATTTTCATTGCCTTTCTTTAAATAGAACGGTAGCCCTTCGACCCAGTTGAGATCAGGGAAAACTAGAACAGCAAAATCTGAAATGGTAAATAAATATTTTTTTTTTATATATATATATAGATAGATAGATAGATAGATAGACAGACAGACAGACACACACACACACACACACACACACACACACACCAGACGTGAATTGTGTGACACTGTAGACTTGGTAACAGCCAATGATTTGCACAGACTTTGTCTCCCCCTTGTGTACAGAATAAGAGGTAGTACAAAATTAAATGGCATTACAGTGTGTGTGTGTGTGTGTGTGTGTGTGAGAGAGAGAGAGAGAGAGAGAGAGAGAACATTTATTGTCACATATACAGGTACAGTAGTGTGAAATTCCTTTCTTATACAATGGACATAATCCAAGCCGTTCAAAGATCCTGGCTTGATTCACAGACAAACTCTATAATTTAGCTTTATAAACATAAAGGTAACCACTGCCACTTACTGGACATTTTTTTCTTAGACCAGCAAAACTTATATACAGTTGATCCTCTCATCTACGGACACCGCATTAATGGATATCGGATGCAATGGACAAAATCCGCTGGTCTGAATATGTAATAATTATATAAATATATGTAATAATCCAGTAGCCAGAATATCCGGTACGAAAGTTTAAAAACCAAGGGTGCTGCAAACTGAGTCCAGTAGTTCACCAATTGTTCCCTAGGTGGCCATGGCATGCGTGCTACTAGTCGCTTACAAACATCGGTTGAGCTATGGTCGCTGTGAAGCTATGTTGGTCATTATGCTGCTTGTCAAGTGTACAGTACTTGGGTAGCACTTTTATGGACCTTAGTGGTGTTTTTCCTTGGATTTCCATTATTTTAAACCCCCCCCACACACACTAAAGCATTTCACATCATTGGACTATTCAAGTCAACGGACAACACCCCCCCCCCCGCACCCCAATTAGTCCGTTAATGAGGGGTTTAACTGTGTACTGTACTGTATGTACAGAGTGGACCAAACAATGTATACATAATTCAGCAGTGGTTATCTATTCCCTCTTTGTCTTTTTTAATCCAAATTAATTTATGGCATCAGTTTGTAGAGTGTGGAGGGACATGTAGAGATGTGTATACAGTAATATAGCTTTTATGCAGATATTTTTCATGTTGAAGTGTGTATACATTTTTTGGGCACCTCTACATATAGTCAAAATGTATAGACGTATATGTGGAAGCCTTTGCTGCAAAAGTGATGTCTGTTCTGAGATATAACAGCACAGCCTTTTTCTAGATTACTTGGGAGGAACTGACAGCTGCAGAAACATATATACTGTAAGTATGTATGGTGTCAGTCACAATTTGCCACACCTACTAATTCGTAGGTCAAATTTGAAATGTGCGCATTTAGTGGATAAAGGTGCACAATTTTCCAGTTTGAACATTTATGTTATCTGTGTTCTGTTGTGAATAAAATACTGGCTCATGTGATTTGAAAGTCTTTTATTTTTCATTTTATTCAACTTTACAGAACATCCCAACTTTTCTGGAATTCGGGTTGTATAAAATAACATGAAATAATGTGGTAAACCAGTAGCCACCATTTACCAAAACTGTAGCCACTATTTCCTTTATGACAGCTTTGCACATGATTGGCATTGTCTTAACTAGCTTCATGAGGTAGCCACCTGCAATGCTTTTCAGTCAACAGGTGTGCCATTAGTGGAATTTCAGGCCTTTTTAATGCGTTTGAGATCATCAAACAGTAACTAGTAAATAATAAAATACAGTAGATAGCTGTGGTAATCCATGTTATGTCAAGAACCATCCAACTAAGAAATGACAGTCCACCAATACTTTAAAACATGAAGCATCTATTAAGTAATAAAATTAAACAAAAAAAAACATTAAATAAGAAGGTGTGTCCTAACATCTGACACTATACATATAAACAGTGAATCTTCTTAGTACCACTGTGAAATCCATTAAAACAAAGTGGGAAAAATATGGCACAACCCAAATACTATCATTGTCACTCCAAACTGAGTGCTAGGGCAAGAAGGGCAATTGACAGAGAAGTGTCCAAAAAGGAAATGGTCCAACAGGAAAATGAGTCAATGGTCCAACAGGAAAATGAGTCAAAGCACCGAGCAAAAATTACTTTTACCAAGAATCTAAAAATTCTTTTTACATATTTGCCCACCAATTAACATACAATAGCCCATCATAACAAAGCAAATACACAATTAGTCTTTGCAATTTTTGCAAAGTCATTAAAAAACCTCTTACCTAAGCTACTTAATGACCTTTAGATACAGCAGCATTGACATGGCTATGTGCTTTGGCTCATTGTTGTACTGAAAGGTGAACTTTTGCCTCACTCTCTGATGTTCTCACTCTGCAGCATGTTTTCTTCAAGGACTTCACTGTATTTGGCTGCATTCCTCTTTCCATCAATTCTGAGCAGTCTCTCTGTCTCTATGAAGCACCCCCACAGTATGATGCTGCCACCACTATGTTTCACCTTAGAAATAGATTACCAGTTTATAAAGTATTACTTGGTTTTCACCAGACGTAGCGCTTGGAGTTCAGATTAAATCTTTTTTGTCTCATCCAAACAGAGAATATTTTCCCCCACGTCCTCAGTGTCCTTTACGAGACTGCCATATGAATTTTACTCTAGAATGTCTTCTATCTAGTTAATCTACCATAAAGGGCTGATTTATAGAGTATTTCTGAAATCCTTTCTCCTGGCAGGTTCTTCCATTTCTTCAGAGGACTTCTGAAACTCTATTAGAGAAGCCACTGGGTTCTTGGTTCCATCTCAAAAGAGTCATGATGGTTCCAAACCCATTTCATTTCACAATGATGGAGCTCACTATGCTCCTGGGATCATGCAAAGATAAGATCTACTTCTTTGCACCTCATGCCTTGGTTTCTGCTTCAACATGCAAGGGGAATTGTGAGACCCTATAGACAAACAGGTATGCCTTTCTAATTCATGTACAATCAGTTAAACCTGCTACAGCAGTACTCTAGACAAGTACTAGAGTCATCTGAAAATATTCAAAGCAAAAATGATTTAGCTGGTTTCAATTCGGAGTGTCTTTACCTTAACCCCTAGGGTCTGAATATGTATCTAAAGGAGTTATTTCAGTTTTTGATTTCTGATCATTCCGAAAACATGATTTCTCTGTCATCATGAGTTATTGTGCGCAGGCCAAAGAGTCAATTTAATACAAATATCATATATTGAAATAATATCATAGGGTGTCTGAATATGTCCCTAAACCCACTGTAAATTTCACAAACATGCACACAAAATGTCTATAGGAAAAGTCAGAGATTTTAATGCAGGCATATATTAAAATATTTTTTTTTTAAAAAAGCATAAACACACAGACACAATATCATATAGCTAAATAATGCCAAAAATCTGTTTTGTTTTTTTTGCAAAAAAACTGATTTTCTATGGAGACTAACCAAATGTCAATCAAATATTACTATCATTTTACACACACACGCGCACACACACACAGAGTGTTGACTGCTGATCACAGCACTGATCTGTACTTGCAGGCAAACATGATCCAGACAGCACAGGCTGACTCGAGGTAGGGAAACACGCGCACTCGCACCGCCAGACGGACATGGTCTCCTCGACAAGACATAACCTCCTCACAGAATGGTGACCTGTTCAGACATAGAGAACAGCCATGTCAGCTTCACATCTATTATTCTTGCTGTCATGCTCATATACTGCTAGAGGAATAAATTAAGAACAACATTCAATTATATTTTTGCAACCTTCCATTAAAACTGAACTTCTGGCTTTTTTTTTTTTAAACTGTGGGCATCAGATGTTAGAAAGCTTCATGTATATATTTGCTTAAATTAGAAGTAAGGTGCGTGTGTGTGTGTGTACCTGAGGCAGGTAGCAAAAGCTCTGCGTGCATTACGGTGTAAAAACTGAATAGGAAATCCCTTAAATGTGTGCCCATCAGGTACAGCTCTCCGAACAGCATCCTGAAACTCCTCATTTCCACATGACATGCCTGTACAACGCTCCAGCTCATAGGCTGCCAGAGCAGATGAGAGCAGATATGACAGGTGATCATCCCATACTGTAGCCAGACCAATATCCTGAAGAAAAAGACAGGAACAAAGTTATGTACCTTTAGCTTTCTTTATGGTTAGATATTAGCATTTTAAAGTATTAGAGCATACCACCTTCCTGTGCTCAGTAACCAAGTAGCGCAGCTGAAGCTCTAGCTGATTGCTGGCGTCGTTGGCCTGTACTGAGGGAGGACAGAGAGGAGGAGTAGGAGGAAGAGAAGATGTGGAACTGGGGGCACAAACGGAACAAACAGCCTCTTCACTCATAGCTTTCCAGCGAGAAGAATCCGTGAAGTCAAACACACACAATTCCACGGAGTCCGAAGGCTGGCAGTTAGCCAAGAATGTCTTGTGGTTGAAAACACAACCAATCGTGCGGTATGAGTAGGTGGGTTTGGGCTGAGGAACTAGTGGAGGAGCTTCAGGGTCTACTGGCTGATGAAGGTACCTGAAAAGAAAGTATGTGAACATATAATTCATGCTTTAACAGTAAGGGCATTTGTGACTGAGCTCTGTAGGGTTTCTATGAAAGATGCTACCTGTGTGCAGTCTGACTCTCCCAGAAAGTGACCGTGCCATCAGTACCACATGTCATCACCCAGGTGTGGGGGGTGTTTTTAGCTTTGGTGCCCACACACACATAAGCATCCAGGCCAAAGCCCAGCAGCAGACTACACAGCAGTGTGGCATGGTCCTCACAATCACCCTTGTAACAAGGAAAGGCACAAAAACAGACATACAAACATAAATGACGAATAAAACAGACATGCTATTATAGGAAATTGTCAGGGTGGTGTGATCCCTTCACGAAAGCCCTGAGCCAAAACAGGGTCAAAGCATCAATAACATATATTAGTATTATAATATATACTATATAGTAATGCATAGTATAACATAATTGTTTCACTGAAGCATTAAACCTTTGTTGCAATCACTAGTCTATATGCATACTAAATATATGGGAAAAGTACAAATAAACAAGAGTGGATGTGGGGAGCTTCTTATGCATAATTCTGCTAAATTCATTACAGCATTGTACACTTTGTACATTCATTACAGGTTCGGTTAACCTTCCGAAATAGTTTCAGTTCTGCGGTGGACTGGCAACCTGCCCAGGATGAACCCCCGCGTCTCACCCGAAGTCAGCTGAAATTGACTCCAGCACCCCCTGCTACCCTGAATAGGATAAAGCAGCTTTGAAACGGATGGATGGATGGATGGACGGATGGATGGAAAAGCTTCAGTTACCTTGTTCCTGCAGAGGAATGCCAGCATGGTGCACCACTGCTCATGACGTATTCCTCCCCCCAGCACAGGCGCCCTCTCCTGAGCCAGCAGACTCACAAAGCGAGCCGCCTGTCGTGGACTTTCCAACAGCCGGCCAGCACGCATCACACGCACGTATGAACATACTGGTCGATTCACCCCATTCTCATCCTACAAACACAACACACAAGACAGACTTCTAAGAGTCCAAAAAAAAAGAGAAAAGACAATACAATACAAGCAATGTCTGAGGCTGTAAACAGTTTAAAAGTCGACAGCTGAGTACACACCAAGTGAAAAAAGCCACGGAAAAAAAAATCTCCAATCTGGAATTTTTGGAATTGTTTCTAGTAGTCTACAGCAGCAAGTTTATGTTACTCACTTGAGCAAAGATCTTGACCAGCTTGGACTGGTGTGAAGGTCGTATTTCTAAGAACTCCCTCCACCACTGCTTAGCATAGACCAGAAACAAACGCTCTTTCTCTGCAGTCTTCTGGCGCTCCAGTGATCGCTGTAAAAAAAAACAAACAAACAAACAAACAACAACAAAAAACAGTGGTTTATTTATTCTAAACATCACATTAAGAGATTAAGGGGTAGTGGTAATGACCACCTTCAAATGCAATGATTTCACTAAAGCTTCTGTTTGTGTTTGGCAGGGTGAAAGCACTAGATCTCTAGTTAGTCGTTTAAAATTAATTTGAATACAGTGAGCCAAGATGAAGAAAGTTCTGGCACCAAGACCAAGAATTTTTTTCTTTCTTTATAAGATACAAACTCATGTTACACATTCCGCGAAAATCTGTTATTTACCTTGAAGCTACTATGACTGCTTTACCTGCAATAAATCATCAGTTTAATTTTAGTACTAAGCGGTAGACCCCTGCAGTGATGATGTCCCAGTTTTACCTACCTTAAATCTCCAGGTAATTACTGGCTTAGTAGTACTAAAATTATGCAACACTGTAAACAGCCAAAGAAGTATACCAATCACTTATCAAAAACTAGATTTTTATATTTATGCAGCTTTTTTTCATAATCATAAAAAGGCTGAGAAGGAACTGTTAATTTTATGCAAATTAACCTACTTCAGTTTTGAAATTAAATGATTCATATCATTGCATACATATAGCAACATATACTAATCACTACTGAATAAACAAAACAAAAAAAAGGTAGAATAATATTTTACCTGTGTGCTGATGACTTCAGGGCTCAGAATTTCACTGAGGGGAGGATACATTTCCAGCTTGAGGTTAAGAACACCAGCAGGTATTTTACACTCACTGCCTGAATGAAGAAACACACGCACACACACACTAGGTCCAACTGGCCTGAACCACTCCCGGGAGTGATGGTTCCCCCTCTTCACTCGGTCTGCTATCACACTGCTCTAAACAATCTGCTCCCAGTGTCACTTTTCATCATGATTCAACGCTTTGTATTCAAGTAAAGTGCTCCTGCTTTGCCTGATATGGTGTGAGATCACGGTCTTTTATATGAAAGCAAAGATTCAAAGTTAAACCAAGTAAAACAGACAGTGCAAGAGCACAGAATCATGGAAAGCGAATAAAAACAGCACCAATGAAAGCACAGATAAAAACCCTGTGCATCTAAAACTCAGTACACCAAAGAAAAGTGTGCATGCTTCTCGCAGAGAGTAGGGCCTTGAGAAGCATGCATACTCATCTCCGGTGTGTTGCCCTTCAAATGTGCAGTGTACCTTGTGCGGTCTCGTCTCATTTTTGTTCAGTTTAACTTCATATCTGTGCTCTCATATAAAAGAGAGTTATCTTATTCCATAGTTTTAACATTGTGTCTTATTTTGGGCACTGCTGTACAGATTTATTAATTATTTCAAGATTTATATATTAAAATAAAATATTATAAAGATTTATATATTAAAATAAAATATTATAAAGATTTATAATTTATTAATTATTCATTACATACATGTGATTTTCAGTAATTCATGTTTCATGCATAAGATTTTTACAGAAGCAGCTGACATTGCGCAATGAATTTGCAGCTTTACAAACCCACCACAACCCACGGTCATTAGTAAAGTGAGAGTAAGAGCAATTATTACCCCTAATATTCTCCAATGAATTGAAAAGTGCATGTGACAGCATTTGAGTTTGAAGCCTGGATGCTGTTAGAGCTCACACTTTGCATGAACCCAATCAATCTGGGAGCGGATTGGAGCAATCACACTGGTCAATCGATACGGTCCTTAAGTGTCAAATGCTCCCAGGAGCGGTTCAGATCGCCTAGCCTGAGTACACCCTAAGTCTGTCACTGTGTGTGTATGCCCTCAGAAGAATTGACATTCCCATTCAGAGTGTATTCCCAACTCACAGCCAGTGTTCTGAGCTTGCCTCCAGATCTACAACAGCCCTGGCCATGACAAAGTGGTTAGTGAAGATGAATGAATAAATGAGTAAGAGAAGCTCTTACCTACACCAAGCAGCTCCACAGACACTGATGTCTTTCCACTGGGGGCACTGAGGACAGAACGCCAGTCCAAGAAATAAGAAGAGATGAGCGTTGTTTCTCCTGCAGTGTCTGTCCGAATCAACACCATGTGCACAGGGTCGCAAATGGACAACATGGTGGTTGCATCAGCCATTTTACTGGCATCACCTAGGCCACAAGAAAAATGGAAAAAATATGTTGTTTTTTTTTTTTTTACATTGAAGTTATACGCTACAGTTAGTATTTCTGCTGATTAAGCAATATTAATCAACACTAATATTAAACCAGAATTCAGCTAGAGTAAGCAATGTAGGTGCTGTAATATACCTGGACCATCTCTGTGTACTTCTAGAAGAAAGCCCTCTTGAAAGTCTGGTTCACAGGCACAGGGCACAGGTTTGGAGCGAAAGCGTTGGTTGCGGAAGTGAAGGTGGAGGGTGAAGGTAGAGCACACCTGACCAGGTAAAGGCTCTGGCTCCTGCAGGTGCTCGAGGAAGGCCTTTCCCCCCAGAACCTGCAGATACAAGTATCTCCTCAGTGGATTGATATTGGCTATCAAGAATAAAAACAGAACAATGCATAGAAGTTAATTTATTTTTTACTAAATTATATTTTTTCCCCTCATTAAGCACAGTACGTGATTACACATTTTAGAAATATTCTTGACTGACCTGTTTTAAGCTCATTTAAACCCTTCTCAGTTAGACGAGATGGAGACTTGTTTAGATCCTCCGCTTCTGTTTGTGAAAGTGTCTAAAGAGAAATACTTTTTTTTATTAAACTGTATTCCATACTCACTGCAAAATATGATGGTGTTATTAATACTTTGGTTACTTCCAATTCAGGGTTCTTGTGAAGACCAAGAAGATTGAAATTGAGGATTTTAGCTCCAAAGCGGGTTGCTATTTCCAGTTTTTGAGTTACTGATGTGTTGAATTTAAACAATTCAAGTCACCAGTTAAACAGCCCAATAACTACAAGACCTCAATAATCAATAGAGCAAATTTGATAAGGGTGGGTTGGGACTTCCAGGACTGTACCAATAGATAACATAACTGATTTGGAAAACCACTGTACAGTACTAGGACACAGGATCCTATAACCCTGGCTCGGGAGAACCCAACGTCCTATACACTTAAGCATTTTTCCTGCTCTAACACGTCTGATTCAGCTAAGCAGGTAACTAACAGCTCTTGCAGAGTTAAAGTGGGTGTGTCATGCTGAGCTCAAACTACCCAAATTCAGCCGGATTTTGACACGATTTTTTCAGGTCCGACAGATCTTCCATCGCCGGGCTCGAAGACGAGCGCAGGGAACAACGGACAGGCCTAACAGTGCGACGTGATCGAAAAACAACAATAACTCTCAGACGAAAAATCATGTCACAACTTTTTGCATATTCTTCCGTAGTATAACAACCCCTACGACACGCTCCTTGACAATCCTTCTGTATCCATCACGGACAACTTCTTGAAGGACGCAAACAATGATTGGTCAAGGTCAAACTAGCAGTGTCGCCAGTAGTAGTCTCCCAGCAAGAATCGGCTGTACTGTGATTGCCTAATCTGACATTGTGAAAGCCAAAAATATCGTGTGGTCTGATCCCCCCATAGAGGACTGGGTTCTCCAGGACCAGGGTCAGGAACCTGTGTGCTGGAAGACAGAACCAGTCGCCTCAGTATCCTGTGGTCCCCAGGAGCAGGGTTTCATACACTATCGGGCTGTCAGACTAAAACACAAACACTGAACAGTAAAATAATAATAATAAGAATAATAAGAATAATAAGAGGAAGAAAAAGAAGAAGAAGAAGAAGAAGAAGAAGAAGAAGAAAGAAGAGGAAGAAGAAGAAGAAGAAGAAGAAGAAATCTTACTGCATTAGTGAAAGTGAGCTGCTTCATGGCGTCCTCCACGATGCCCCTGCGCTGCAGTGCGGTGAGCAGGTCCTCCTCAGAGAGCTCTCCCTGGTCCCCCTCAGCCCTCACGGTCTCCGCTAGGACATCCCGAATCTTCCCCTGGATGTCCATCTGAGCACAGTGTCCACATCATGTCACACACAGGCCCCGCCGCCGCCAAGCCCATTCAGATTAAAGTAATGCACAGGGGCTTTTGATTTATATATTTTCCCCAGAAGGTCAGCAAAAGTACAGCCCTAAACATACCTTAATCAGGTGATCCTGGATGATCTGTTTCAGCTCAGAAGCTTTCTCAGGCGGCAGAGACATGTTTCAAGCGCTGTGACGAACACAAGCCAAACAAACAGAAAAGCTAGACGGACTCCTCAGCTTGTCTCGTCTGTAAAGTACTTTTCCAGATTAGTATTAAAATTCATTAAGAGACGTGAGACGAATAAGAGGAATCTTAGTTATGTTATTATTTCTACCTAGCTAAAGCTAAAGAACGCTGCCGAAGCATAAACATCTCCATTTAATCACCAACAGTTCAAATCCTGGCGGAAAAGTAAGCGGGACAACGCGCTGTAGATTTCAAAACAGCAGACTTGCTAGCAGGTTGCTAGCTACGGTGATACGCCGGTGAGTCCGCCATATTGGAAAGGGCTGCGCGATTCCAAAAAGTTAGGAGTCGGGTCTGATTCTGATTCCAAGTCATGGGAATCAAGGGAGTCACTTCCAAGAGTCGATTCCACACGATGATTTCCTCAATTCTCGAATCTAAAAAACGAATATGGCAAAAATAAACATTAAATGATCAAAATAAAACTTAAATGATAACAAATTAATTAAGCACATAACTTTGAGTTGCTAAGGATTTCAAAACATACAGCTAAGTTCAATTAATAGGGAGACGACGTGATTTGATTGTAAGCCATTTTTGTTGGAAATTGTAAAATTTACTTTGTTTTCCGTCTTAAATGTAAATACTGCCAGTCTGCTGATGTGTGTTCACTGGAATGTCGTATTTTCCAGACAGTCTGCCGAGCCGTCACTGTATGGAACTGAGTCCAAAGCTTTGGAGTCGACTCTCGATTCCCGATGCCTGGAATCAAATAAGCAATTCTTTTTGAGGTCGACTCCCGACATGTGTCAAAAAGGTGCCAAAACAATAACATATTCATAAAATAATCGTTATAAAAGTAACACACTAAGTAAGTCATGCCTTAACTCACTTAAAAGAAAATACATATTGGTACACAGAGCTTTCGCCTAGGAAAGGCGAGTCCCAGTTCTCTTGTTCTGAAGCACACCCTTCTTCTTTTTAACAGAAAATGTTAGTTTATTCTCTAATTTTAATCAAAGATTTTAGAGCGAAGCAAGATATATTATTTACATAATAAACAGAAGTGGATGCCATTTTGATAAGCCCACCGTAACGTTCCTTATCTGTTTTGGCAAACGGCTAGCGCCACCTTTTGGAAAACATACACTAAACTGTCCAAAGTTACTCAAGCAGTCATGAGGAGGTTGATTGTTGTCAATACTATCTGAGATAACAAATCGATG
>JAQMCW010000032.1:13085370-13106445 GCA_030068335.1 Chrysichthys cranchii | reverse complement strand
CCCAGCATAAATAAATCACCACCTAAAGAATATCTGCCTAGTAGTTGCTCATTTGGACAAATCTGATGAGGCTAACAAATAACATAACAGGAGGGCTTCAGCTTGATATTGTATACCTAATGTGTTAACAATATAGCTTCTAGTTTTGCTAATATAAGTATTATTACTACAAATGGGTGGGAAAAACACCCTTATGAGAAAATAAAGACTACCGGTAATTAAACTGATTTCCACTGTTCTAGACGTTCCTATATTGCTGCAACAGAAATAGCTGAAAGTTATTTTAGGTTATATACTAATAAACAGGAAATAAATTAAAGGGTTGCATTTGTCTTACTGAATGTTATAAACACCCATCAATGGCCCTCACTACAGTGTTGCTGGGATTTTCTTAGCCACCTCAGTTTTATTTGATAAAACATGTACACCTTGCCTTTTGTCTCTAACTGGCTATTGTATATATTCAGAAACCCCTTAAAATAACAGACATGTTCTTTCTTCAGCAAAAGTCTTTAATATATACAAAAATTAAATTCAAATTTAAACATGATCCACTGGTTAAAGTTGGTGGCATATTGTATATTCCATTAACTAACAATACCTCCTGAGATGTGGGAACATAAGGAGCATGTACAAAAAAAACTAACAAAATGAACAAAGGATATCTTACCCTGGTGATTGACTCCCAAACACACCCATAGTGAGTTACAAAAACCAATTTCAGTAAAACAATGTCTTTTTGGAGCCAGCGAATTTTGTAGTATTACTAACAGGCCAAGCTTCTAAACAGTGAAATGATCAGGAGTCATGCTAGAAGGCTTGTATACAATATAAAGCAATTAGTATAAATACTTCATATAAAAAAAAAAATAAAAAGACAACAAATCAGGCAGAAATGTCCTATTGGGCTGCCATTGTTCACCAAAAAATATCAAGCCTTTAATTATTAGAGAGCACACGGTCCTGATGTCACAGTGAACCAACAAGTCTGATTGTAAAAAAATTGATTATAGGAGGTGTCACTGGGAGAGAAAAGCCCAGCACACGAACAGTCCCAGTGCTATAGCTGTTCCAGCTCCTACATTCAACAGGATGGGCCTCCAGTACAGCCAACTCTCTTTCTTCTTCTCGGCTTCGCTCAGCTTCTGCTTCATCTGCTGGACCTTCTGTGCCGTGCTGGCTATCCGCTCCTCACGATGTCGTTTTCGTAATCTACATTGGGGGGGGTGGGGGGGTGGAGAAGAGTGTGGCTTTAATCTAATGTAACATCAAGGCAAATAGCATTAGTGGATTTCCGAGTATGAGGTAAAGGGCTTGATTCCTGTAAGGCCAAGAATGATGTATTCCGGCTATTTTTTCCCCTGATTAAAATAGGATTTCTAGCATACATGCAGAACAGGTTTTATGGTGTTCGTCATCACAGCAAAGACTTTTGTATACACACACCAAACCACTATTTTTGCCATCTTTTTAAAAAAAAAAAAAAAAAAAAAAAAAAAAAAAAAAAAAAAAAAGTGTGGGGTGGGGGGGTTGTTACTAAACCAAAGTGAGAGAGATCTTTAACTGTGGGTGCAACATATGGAACCTAAATCCAAGTTTCAGTGGAGAACTCGTGAGAAAAAGGAACATACCTCTCTGATTTTAAACCTGGTTTCTGTTCTTCCTTTACCATGACCATTTGATCTTTTTCTTGTCCTAGCTTTGGACTGAGGCCAACAAGTTCATCTGGCTGTTTTGCAGTGTCCTGCAGAGCTGGACCCAGGACAGTCCATGGTCCCTTGTCCTCTTTAGACATATTCTGCAGTACAGAGGAAAGCAATAAGCAACACTGCCTTTTGTGCACATAGTGGTTAACTTTTGGCAACACTACTACTTATTTACATAAGATGCATTTTCTTAAATCACCACCATCATAGTCATCTGATGAACAACAGAAAAGATCAAGACAAGTATTCCGCACTGTAATTAAAGGGATACTTGCAGAATTGCTAAGAATAGAATATCCCTTATATTACCTTCAGAACCGAATCCCCCAAGATGCACTTTGCTCCCTCTGTTACGGCCATGTAAGAGAAGCGAAGCTGGTTTGGGGTTTGAATGAGTCCCATGCGATACACCCTCATGTCCAACAAGACTTTCTGTATATCTACAGATGACGCATCCGTCTTCTTTTCCATCTAAAGAAGGAAAAACTTCTTGCTTTAAATGTAAGGCTCTTTGACCAAGAAAGGGTCCCCCCCCTGTAGGAAGTCTTTAAGGCAACAGTGTACTCACACTAGGTCCAGTTGCCATTGTACCCCCTCCCAATTCCCCCAACTGGTCTGCACCAACACTGTGCTGTACGTTCTGGTCCCACACACGCTTGCATCAACAATGCATTGTGTTACAATATTTGTGTTGAAAAGAAAAAAAAAGAAAAAAAAAGAAAAAAGAAAAAAAGCACTCTGGCTTAGGAAGAGGGAGACTGTTTTTACATTGTAGATCACTAGGAGCCATTTTGGGTGCAGTGACACAAGGGCCTCTTCCAAGTGAATGACCCCCCCTCACCCTGAGTGTGGTATGCAATGATCATCCTAATCAAATGAACCAGGCTTTGGGGGTCAAACACTCGTGAGCCGTTTGGATCTCCTAGTGCAAGTACACCATAAGTGTAATCTTTTCAAAACACGCAAAAATGCAACACATATGCAATAAGAAATAGAACCTTTTTGGTCAATTAAATTATATGATTTATGGAAGTAGTGCAAGTTAAGGAGGATCAGGGTTAAAAGGCAGTATCCCACCAGGACCAAGCAGGTGTCAACCAGTGCGAAGGTCCCTGATCGGCCAATCCCAGCACTGCAGTGGATCACAGCTGGCCCATTCTCAGAATCCAACGAGCCAGACTCTCGAACTTTAAACAAAAAGTTGAGGAAAGACGCAGGGGACTCGGGCACACCAAAGTCAGGCCAAGTGGTGAAATGAAAGTGGTAGATGTCTCTTTGCTCTCCTGTCTAAACAAGTGTAACAAGACATATGCAGAATAAAATTTGTACATTAGTAAGGGAAAGCATTCCACACAAATCTTTGAGATCTGTTTTTCTGATAATTCATGTTGGGGGAAATCAGTTACATTTCCTCATTCACCATGCTGTTAAATATAATGACCTAGAAATGATCCAGTGGCTGGATGACCTGATGCTCATGGATGAAAGATAGGAAATTTAATAAAAGCTCAAAAACAAAAAAAAACCAAAAAAAAAAAAACCCCACCCCCCACATACAAGACAAATGAGTCTCCAATGGTGATGCAAATCTACATTACTGTAATCATTGCAATACCATCTTACTTTGATGTTTTGAAGCTCAAGCACTCTTGTGGCATAATAGGGTTCAGCATCTTCAGACACGAAAGTCACCACAAACCCTGTGTCACTGAAATACATTTGTTTTTCTTCTTCTGAGGGCCAGTACTGAGCACATTTCTCCTGTCAAAAACAGCAAAAGGGAAAGATTTGGCTTGTGCTAATACTGGCCATGGGATGACATTCAGGGGTAAGAAAGGCACATCATCCAGGAGTACAAAATAACCATAAATAGGTTTTACTTACTGAGCCTTTTTCTATGACTCTATTGAGCATGATGACAGCTTTGGACCGCTGCTCCCAGATCATTAACCAAAAGTGACCACGAGTATTAATCAAGGGTCCCTGCATATCAGAACAAAAACTATTAACACAAAACTATGAACTTCAACAGATAAACTATATTATGAGTGAAAATTGTGTCTCCATTTTCAAAAAGTAAGAAATTAAATGTGTATAACAGTCTGCAAGAGAATTTAAGCATGGACAGACTCAGGCTAGCAGATGAGGCAATTGAGAGATTAGATTCTCCAAACTGCCCCCAAGTGTGTATGCACGTTGGGATGTCAGTCCAGGGCACCCTGGGCTACTAATAAGCAGGTTGAGTGTTCAAATCCCAAAACACCACAGAATGGGCTATATGCACAGAGGGGTGCTGACAGTTCCAGTAAAATTTCAGCCAGCCGAGTCATTTCCGGTCCCCTTTTGTTTACTGCGTTTAGCTCATATTTTCAGCGCTACCACCACCATGTCTCTTAAAAAAAAAAAAGTTTAGATTTCAGTGAACCGATAGCACACCAGCTGAACACTGTTTGCCTTTGTGTCAGGCATCCAGCAAGTACAAAGTACTTATCTTTCACACATTTCCCTCCAATGAGGAAACTACGCAAAAATGTATTGTTGCTATCCAGAGGGAGAATTTCAGTCAGTCCCATACCCGCGTCTGTAGTCGCCATTTTAAACAAGATGTCCGAGAGCCAGAATCCAACAGAGGAGGACGACTGTTAAAGGGAGTGGTTCAACTTTGAGTGGAATAATTATTCAGCTCCACCACCACAACTTGATTTCGCTTGGAGAATAACAGTGAGAAGCTCATACAGTGTCCTCAGACCACGATGATGCTTCAGCTCCGGATCCCGCCGTTGTTGACCTAGCTCTGGAGGAAAATGCGGTTCGTAGAGAGGAGATTCTGCGTCTGAGGAAACAGGTGGAGGAGCTTACTCTGAAGCAGCAGTTTGGCATCCACCGTTTTGCAGCCTCAGACAAAAACATACGTTTTTTCACAAGGTAAGATATAGCGCCACTGATCATGATATTACTTAATGAATAAAAAACTAAGGCATTGTATAGAACATGCTAACATATTGTAATTGTATTATGTAGATTTGCATCCTATGTGCACCTCATGCACTTCTGGGCATTAATGAACATTTTTCTTCTCCTTTTTACTCGTGGATGTATGACACAGCGACTGGGGAATACGATTAACGTCGTTGATGGTCATTCATGGCAAATCTTGGAGAAACCAAGGAAAAAACGCCATGTCGGTCAATAGACGAAGCTAACCTGCAGTGAAATAGCCTGCACCGGAAGTGAAGCAGCTGGCTTAGTCAGGATGCATAAGTGAGCGTGCATATACCCCATTCTTTGCGATAAAGTGTTTCGTGAAACCTCGTTTGTTATTGTACAAAATGCCTTTTCCATAGCAGGGGTAACAATTCAAATATCATAAGCATTGATTACATCTGAAAATAAACAATACTAGCACATTCAAACATCAAAATGTTTGATGGCCAAACAGGTGTGCTTTATACACACTGTATAGTATATTGATGTATTGTGATTTTTTATTAAAATCACAACATCTACAGCACATTAAATGTGTCCTCATACCTGAGTCAGTATGTAGTTTCTCTGAGCTTCATCCATTGTTATCAAGCTTGCGTTTATGTAGTCATTTTCTAAATTTTCTAATCTCACACGACTATGGTCATCTAAAAAGGACAGAAGAAAGGATGTTGCTGAGGGAAAGTAAACCATCTTGTATGATCATCGTCCACTTTATTGCCCTTTCGTTATCCAAACAACCAGTAATGTGGCGGGAATGCAATGCATAATCATGCAGATACAGGTCAAGAGCTTCAGGCAAGTAACAGAACAGGAGACAGTGGTCTCAGTGACTGATTGGGGCATTAAGCTGACTGGAAGTCTAGGGCAACTCAAATAACCACTCTAAAAAAGGGGGGGGGCATTCAGTATTTTTTTCAATATTCAACTGTCCAATTTTGCAGAGCCTGTGCCAATCGTAGTCTCAGATTCCTGTTCTTCGCTGACCGGCGAGGAACCTGGTGTAGTTTTCTGCTGTTGTATCCCATCTGCCTTAAGGTTCAACACATTGTGCATTCCGAGATGCTTTTCTGCTAACAAGGTGGCAAAAGTGACTACGTTTCTGTGCACTTCCTGTCAGCTTGAACAACTCTGGCCATTCTAAGCTGACCTCTCTTAAACAAGGCATTTCCACCCACAGACCTGCCTTTCACTCTGGATGTTTTTGTTTTTCACATTGTTCAATTTAACTGACGAATGTGCATGACAATCCCCACCAACAAATTTGCCATCGTCATAGCCACAGAGATCACATTTCCCCCCCCAATCTGATGTATAACTAAAGCTCATGACCTGTATATGCATGATTTTATTCCTGCCACCACATGAATGGCTGATTGGATAACTACACAAGTTATCAGGTCTAGAAGTATTCCTATTAAAATACTTAGTGAGGGTATTTGTAGTACGATTGGTGCATACATGCCTAATGGAAGAGCATACATGTTCTATCATTCACAATTATGAATGGATAAGTGTGCACCAATTCCTTACATTGTGTAAATACAGAAGGACCCAAAAAAAATGTATCACACACACACACCTCAACAGTGGTCCTATAGCAAGTGTCTGGATGCTAATGATGAAACCTTTGAGCACCTAATGTGATTGCAGAAGTGAAATATCACATTTGGCCACCCTTTGATGTCTATACATGTCCAGCAATACAGCTTTTATGCAGATACAGCAATACAATACCATGGTTCACCGCATCGCGGTTTTTCAAATTTTGAATCATGGATTTTTAATTTCGCAGGACTCTGGAATATATATATTTTTTTAAAAAGTTAATTCAAACATTAAAGAATATTAAATCAAAACAAAATATTTCATATGCAATATGCAGGGGATTACTGCATTTTTCATGCTGAAGTGTGTATAGATATTTTGGATCCCCCTGTATTTTAAGTCACTTACATGGACTGACGTCTCTGTATCTGTTCCTGTTCTGATTTTCCGGGAATTTTGCCACTTTGTAGGAACATTCTTGAGACAGGTTCCGAATTTCCTGAAGATAAAAATTCTCATTATTAAAGTCTCTGGTCTACAGGGTGGTGTCCCAAGAGTCTCCATACATAGGGGAAATTATTTTATTTTATTTTTTTTTTTTTTAAATAAGCAAAAATGTTCCACGTTTTCATTCGCAGTTCATAGAATTTTTTTTTTTCTTTCAGACAGCACTTAAACCTTTAACAAAAGAAGAACATGTACTGAAAACAGTCACATGGCTACAGCACAAGCCTCATTTAAAGGAACACAATCAAAGCACAATTCTAGACAGGACACCAGATGTGTTAACACGAGTTCATCATAAAGACAACTCTGCGTGCATTTGTTTACAAAGAACTAGGCATCATGCCATTTTTTTTATGACTCATGAATTCAGTATAATCATTTTTGGTAAACAAAAGTTACATTTTGCTATTAAAAAAGGGGGGGTTTAAATCTCATTTTATATTATATATAAAATTCTTTTCATGTTTAAACAAATGTATGACCACAGAACATGAGAGCACTAACATTTTAATTAATCACTTAGTTTGTGGACGCCATTTTTATATCATCTTTACGAATTGTTAGAGTTATTTTACTGATTAAAAAAGAAGTAAAACACCTATTTGGCAAGTAATTATTTAAGAAAACTTTGATCTAAATATATATATAAAATTCTTTTCGCGTTTGAAACGGAAATGACGTATGACCACTGAACAATAAAATTGGTAATAACAACCTTTATTTTATAAATCCTGCCTTTTTTCCCCCCCTTGCACTCAGTGAGCGAAGCCACTGGCTAATCAGCTAGTTTCCCCCATGTATGGAAACCTGGGACAGCCAAATGTTTGCACAGTAAGCATGTTAACGATTGTTAAGGTTGTAAGCATGCAGGGTAAACTGAAATAACAAGATAAAGTAACAGATTTGCACGTTGATGTAACCAGTACTAGACTGGTAGTTTTGTTGCGATCAACCATAAAGCCGACTGCACAAGATGAACAAACCCGTGGACAGTTGGTTATTTGTGCTCTCATACCCTCATTACGGTAATACAGGTTTAAAACATAAGTCTAAAGTAGAAGTTGAGCTTTGGCTCAGTTCAAGCACACAGTTCTTGAAAAAGCCTCGGTCAGTTCTGAGAAAAACAGCTATCTATACGCGTGTCACAGGAAGTGCTACTAGTCGTGTTATTGCAGCACTGCCTGCTCAAGTAATGCTGCCTGCTTTTCAGGTTTAAATCCTAGTCACCATTCACCTTCTCTTGTTTCTTGTGAACATGGCGCTTATTAGCCTGTCCCATCATTTCTCACATCCAAAACCAGTGTGGCGGTAACACACCAAAACATCAACAAGAACGTCGGTGTTTCGCCTGAAGTGTTGGAGTATGTACATCAGCGGAGGACACGATCTCACATGAACACACAAGTCACACTTTAACAAAAAAAGTCATCTAGTCTGGATGTCTAATTCTATATCTTCAGTGGAGCTGGGTTTCACGCATGCGCACATCTAGCTAAGTAGAACAGCCAGGCTAACAGCTAGTTCGATGTAGAGAGTTTTATATACATATATAACGTGTACATATATATAGCGTGGATATCAACGGTATCAAACTGAACAGGACACACCTTAAAACTTGAATCAACTTACATTGTACAGGTTTTGCCACTGTCCGTGAGAATCTACGTCCTCGAACTCCTCCTGCTGGTCCATTTTTAATTGTTTATTTTATTTTATTTTTTTTACTCAAGCTCAGTCATTTAAAAGACGCAATATCAAATTCCACGCGAAGCCAGACAACTCTTCAGTGCTCCACACTCAGAGGTAACGATGAAGATAAATCCAGTCAAGCAGGAGAGAGCGTGCATGTCTGCTCAGCTCGTGCTCAGAGGATTAAGAAGGTACTGAGAGGTCCTGTACCTCGGCTACTTCCGGAGCCAGGCTCGCGCTCAGAGCCAGTAAGGGAAAGCCCCGCCCACTTTCCCCTCACGCCGGATCCGGATTGGCTTCAGATAGACAACACACTAGCACCAAGTGCCAACCATTTAACCTAATCAGTTCACCTAGTTAGTGTTTGGGATTTAGCCACAGACTGGAAAGTTTCAGGGGGGAGGGGGTTGGGCACGTTTTGAGCTCAGATCTGTTCATAAAAATGGAAGTTTTCCTGTTGACGAAAAAGTAACAGCTAACCAACAGGGTGTAGAGCAGCCGTAAACTGGCTCTAACTATCGCAAAACCTCCTGTCACTTATCTCGCAAATTGATCATTCTTTCGTTTTATCTTAGGTGGTGGTGTTCTAATTTACTAGTCTATGGATAAGATTTTAACTTTCATCACATAGGCAGACTAATTGTTAGGAAACCGGGTGCTTTTACAAAAATAGGAGCTTGTTCAGGGTACTGAGTCTCATCTCCCATAAGACTCCATTCAAACAGAACAGGCTCTGGTCTCCCCTCGAAGGCCCCACAGTCGTAACGTGTTTTCAGCATGAATACAGCTCACAGATGAGATTTCACTCGCTGGGAAGGATCAAAAACCACGTACACACTTTGTGCCCTAAAATGCTATTATTAACACATAATACAATAAACGCCAACAAATCGTGTGAAAAAAGTTGTTGTGTTCCTGATGCTATTAATGTTTAATTAAAAGAAATACCATATTCTAAATGTTTAGCAAATGGTTGACTGCCAAACTTATGTTATAATGCCTCTGTTGGTTTTGCAATAGCATAATAGATATAGAGTAACACTAATTAATTTTGTGTTAATTAATTGTGTTACTAATTAATTAATGGTGTCCACGTGGTCCTTGACGTCACTCTCACGCAGATGCCCCTGATAAACAGCTAATAAGATAACTTGGTTATCTATTGGGCCTAATACACCATTACGGCATCCAATCCCTGTAGTCGTTATTTGGTAGGTCTTTTTAAGTCCAGCAGTAGGCTTTTCCACTCAGATCTTATTTGTGTTGGGTTACGTTTAGCGTTTCTTTTGGCTTAAACATGGCTGGAGTTGTTTTGGGCCTTTGTGTGGTGTTACTGATTAGTGTTTCATGCTCAGGTAAGTTGTGTTTTCTTTGTGCCTTTTCTAATAATTGAAAATAATCTCTTCAATTATTAGTATATTTGGTTTCTGAAATTACTGCCAGAGGTGTAATTGTCATGATTCTGGTAGTTTGCCTTACAGCTGAAAACTTCTATATTGTATTGATCTTCTTTCTGAGAAGAAATGCATGAAACCAGTTAATGAATCTGCTGCTTGAGCTCAAGGTTTCTTATCCTAGTGTGTTCCCAAGATGGATTCCAGATGCACTGCAACTGTAATCAAGATAATGTGGTTACTGAAGAAGGGTGAATGTAGCAATTGTGAGATCCTATGCCTGCCTAACTGTGCTTGACTTTTTTTTTTTTTTTTTTTTTTTTTTTTTTTTAAAAACAGGACAAACACTTAAATGCTTTCATTGTCAACTTGGGTTCTGGGATATGTGCCATGTAACCAAAATGAACTGCAGTGATGGGGAGCAGTGTTTTGTTGGCATTGGTGTAGCAGGTATGTGCTGTCTGTGACCAAGGCACTCTGACTCTGGTTGTTTGGTGGTAAAACATGCAACATTTCACTGATCAAGATTTCTCCCCCCTTTTTTTTTTTAAAAGCCTCTGTCCTGAAAATCAAGATGATGGGTTGCCTTGCTAAAGATGACTGCAACAAGACTACCATTGTGAATTTCCCTGCAAATAAGACTCTGTACAAAATGACCAAGAACTGCTGTGATGAAAACTACTGTAATGGAGGCACTGAAGTGTTGATGGCCTCACTATCTTTGATGGCACTTGTTATTGCTCAGATAATGGATTTAACTTTATAATTCCTCCTGTTAAGCGGTGTGGTAGCTGTAAGGTTTGGCTTAAGGTGGGGATAAACACTTGGTACTTTGGGGGATTTCTGAGGTCTTGAAATTTGACAGGAGTATTATGGAATGTAAAGCTGTTTTAGAAAATGACTTGTAGATCTGCTATTTGACAAATAAAATTGAATAAATGTGCCTAAATTGTGTGTTTTTTTTTTTTTTTTTAAATGTCTACTGGGCTCAGAAAAGCTGACCCTGCTTTTAAATGCACTTTGCTTTTCATACAGGGCTTTAATTTGCTTAGATTAAATTTGTGAGCAGGCTAGTTCTGCTTTGGACTGTAGTTAATTTTCTGAGGAATTGCAAATCAGACATGGGGAGGGGGTTCATGATGAGCTAATTGGATGCAGTTAACTTAATTTTGGCTAGGTATAAACTACAAGTTTATAAACTAGTGTACTTGTTCAAAAACACTTAATGGGTTCTCTGCCATGAGGTTAATCAAACATCTTTGATCTTCACCCAAAGGGGTTTAAGCTGATTAGTACAGTTTATATTCAGGATGGTTTGGAAGATAAAGGCTCTGTTCCTGCTGATACTTTAATGAACAGTTATTTGAAAAGGCTAAAGAATCTGAAACCATGGATGTGTGTGAAAATTAGCCTCCCCCCACCTTTTGTGAATACAACTCCCCATAAATAGCCTACTGATGTTTTCTTTTGGCGAGGCTGTTTAATGGTTGCAGTGGAGTTTGTATTGATTTGTGGAAGGAGGTTTATACTACTGTTACTATGAAAATGTTGAAATATTTTCATGGGGACTCAAGTTCCCATTGTGGCCTTTTCAGAAGTGGATCTCGGTATGCTATTGGTTGCACTAATTCAGTCTGCACCCTGTTTCATTTTTTTATCTGATCTTAGCTCTTACAATCTTCATTTTTATATCGTCCTTTCTCCGTATAATTGAACGTTTGAGAATCCCCGCCTTACGCAAAATCTCCAAATGATGAAGCGGGATAGAGGGATACATGACTGAAAGTGATTGTAAACCTGCGCCATATTGCTTGCGCGTTATAACGACTTCGTCATGCCGCTAACGTTTCAAACAAGTCAACGCTTCACGTGATTGGTTATTCATTTGTCTGAATGAAACGTGTTGCTCCAATGAAATTTCAGATTTCTCGCCAAGGCCCGCCCAGAAAAAGAAAATTAGAGGCGGGTTCCATTAGTTACGGCTCAACTTGTTTTTTCTTGGGGCTAGTTATAGAGTGCTTTCACCCAACTGTAAAGTCAGCGTTTGCAGACCAGAACTTGTAAACGGTTAAAAGCTTCAGCGCGTACCATCGATAAGCCGTCTGTCGGTGCAATCCTCTGAATATCGCCCGTCTTCCCTCCGCTGAAGTGGAGCCCGACACACAGTTTGCGGACATTTTCCGAGGCAGTT
Organism: Chrysichthys cranchii; assembly: GCA_030068335.1. NCBI lineage: Eukaryota > Metazoa > Chordata > Actinopteri > Siluriformes > Claroteidae > Chrysichthys > Chrysichthys cranchii. The sequence continues at coordinate 13,094,425 of JAQMCW010000032.1, read as the reverse complement.
AGCGGCTGGTGGTCCTTCTATAGACGGCAGGAAAAGCTAATGGGGGTAGTAAGGTAGTTAGATGAACACGGTGAGTAGTGATTAAATGGATTGGAGTATCTTTGAGAATTGTTTGTCTCTGTGTACTTGGTTTATACCCCCGACTTAGTTAGATAATCCCCAATCCATGCCTTTCTTTCGTGGCCGAGGTTTCAGCTAACGGCAGCTATCACTATAGCTGAACCAAACAGTTCTTTTTACCAACGAACTTCTTCAGCTAGCTGGATTATCACAGCCATTTTTATTTTACTTTTTGCTAATTAGCCAGTTGAGAGAGAGAATTTTACTGACTTACTCTGAAGTAAATGTTCTTCGCTGACTTGTGTGGTTATTGTTAATACACCCTGTCTTGCAGTGAAAACAACCTGTCAGCGTACCAAAACCCTCTCAAACAGACTCAAACCATGACTGTCCTTGCTATAAGTGAAGACAGAGCAGTTAAAGCTGTACTATATAATGTGTTCTGTATGTTTAACTAATTGGAACTGATTTGCTGATCATTTAGGGAGTGCTGCTTGACCTCCAGCACATGTATGATCACCTGATTGTCTAAAACTGGAAGCTGTATGTGGTTTTGTAACTGATTGGACAGGGCCTTAACTAAAACACATACTGAGATGTCAGTCAATATTTGTGTACTTTTTTACAGCCCATGCTTCATGTGACGATCCCTTGTGTTGCTGAGTCACAGACATGGACAGTTTCAGAAACCTGGAGGATGAGACATTTCCCAGCTTCCTCTCCAACGCGTCTGTGGGCAGCAGTGGCCGGGCCACTCTGGGTGACGTTACACTGGCCTCTACTCTCGGGGTGCCCGTGGCTGCTTCTACTGTGGCTAAAAGTAGAGCTACAGCAGACAACAGGTGTGAGACTCTAGTTTGTGTTTTCACTGTGTTGCAGTTCTGGGAGACCTACTATTGCAGTAGATTGACTCACGCAGGAACGAACCACAGCTACCAGGGACAGTGACATGAGTATATGTGTAAACGCTGTGGCAAATCGGGCAAGTCGACAAGTGCATATGATTAACTGTTCAGTGAACTTGAAATTAGGCTCCACTTCCCCAGGACAGTCTGAGAGTCAGGTTTACCTTGACCCTGACCTGGGTAAAGCAGTAAGCTGAATTTAATGAATAAACAATACTGCCAAAACTGAACAACATCATCAACACTAGTGCTCGATTAAGTAAACTTACAATCTGCTTGTTATTGTTAAAATTCAGAGTACTGATCTGAACATGTGAGATTTGTGCATGTGGATTTGGTAAAATTAAGATGTCTCTTGTAGTGTGGTATGTGAGTAATGTATAAATGGTGTGTTGCAGGATTAAAGCCCTGTTAACTGTTTAATCTTTGTATTTATCCTTCTGCTCGGTGTCAGGTCCACATCAGGATCTGAGCTGAGAAGACCTGTTGTGAATTTCAATTGCAAACTGTCTAAAGTATAAAGTGCACATTTAAGCCTGATAAAGTCTTTTTTTTTTTTTTGCTGCAGGGTAACTGATGTCCAAGCATCTTACTTGGAGCCTGGACTACTTTTGCTAGCAGGTTCTCAAGGCTCAGAGTGTGTGAAGGAAAAGTTTGCTCTCAGCTTCAAAGATGATTTGTGAGTGTCAGTTCCAGGTTCATGTTTTGCCCTTTTCTTTATAAAAGTGTGGCCAAAATAATGTAATGGGCGAAATAACTCAAGTGAGATTTCTTGTCTTAATCCACTCTAAATTCTTTTATTTTAGGGACAACGCAGATGACTTCATAGCTGCTAATCGTTTTTCCGACCTCTTAGTGAAGGTTAATTTGGATGAATCAGATTCTGTGTCTGTGTCTAAAGCTTCAGCTGCAGTGGATGCGAGGGCTCCCTCTTCGCCTGCCCGGCCCTCTGATTATCCTGATGGTACTAAAGCTATTTTGTGTGTGTGTGTGAGAGACACTGTGGGTTGTCAGCACCACAGGATAGAATGTTGCTTTAGGAAAATGGGTGAGAATGATTTGGTGAAAGTTATCATAAGGGACGAAAATGTTTGATGCAGAGTCGAATGTAACTCTGTAATAGCTTGGCTGAACCTAAACTCTCACTTGTTATGTTGCTCTAATTCTGGTTCTCATTAATATTTTAGTGATTAATTCTGTGCCACTTAATCACTCAGATCAAAAATATCTTGCAGATATTTCTACAGGTCTACTGACAGTTTCTCATATTGGAGGTAAAGACGCCGTTGCTGGTCAGGTAAGATCTTAAGGGTTGCAAAATAATTTAGTTACTCGGTTGTACCTAAAGTGCTGTAGCCAGATGTACTCTTGCTTGTTTTAGGCTGCGCTAGCTCCAGTATCCATAGAAGAGGGTCCAGAGAGTGAGGCAGTGGACAGTGATGGGTTGAGTGGCAGTGTTGCAAGCTTCCTGGCTAATGAGAAGCTCATGTCACTTGACAGCATGAACAGTGATATTACAGGTAACTAGGTATAATGTGTATGGCAGAGCATGTAACACTCAACAAGGTGGCTATATTGCATAAATATCACTATCTTGAGGCCATTTATCATATGTTAAAGACTTAAGGTTCTTACAGCAAAGCATGAGCACATCAATATATTAACAGTGGTATCAAATCCATGGTTTCTTGTGTTTTCCCCATTTAAGTAGTTATAAGCCTCCTCTTGTAGTACTGGAAATAATTGCCTGGTAGTGTTGCCAAGATTGTCAGAGTGGACAGACTTTACTATAAGACTGTCAGACTTTGCACGTTTTAAATGAGGAGCAGTTAGAGGGTTTACTTATTAGAACGTTCATGATCAGTGTTGATCAAGTAATTTAGTCATTTGTTGTGCAGTAGGTTTAGAAAATGATTCAAAGATGACTTTCATCAACCCTAGATCTTGTTTTTGTTTAAGATCATGGCTACATCTGAATACTCGATATGCCATACTATATAGTATGCAAAAAGCAGTACACCAAACCAGTTGTATGTCTGAATACTCACATTTAGGCATTTATTAGTAGGTGAATAGTAGCTGGATGATGTACTGCATTCGTAGCATGCAAAGGTACCCCACCACACTGCGTTACACTATGCTATCCCATTATTCAGCAGGAACCTCTGAATAGGCAAAGAAGAAGATTTTCCCTGTGAGAAATGGCAAACCAAAGCGAAATAGGTTGCTGTAGTGGTGTCTGATGAGGTACAAAAGAAACAGTTTAAACAGTTCCACCATTACTAAATTTTTATTTTTGCTGCATATGTGGGTAAAAATCATATGTGAACATCCAAGGACCAATAAGATGGTGGTGGAGTACGTCTGAATTGGGTCCTTACTACGTGCTTGCATTGTAATGGTATGTACCATAGTAACTGCTGGGTAGTAGGTACTTAACCAGCCTTACGGCATACTAAGTATTCGGATGCGGCCCATGTGTTGGGTGGTGGTGGTTGTTTTTTATCATCATCATGTGATCATTTGAATTGGATGTCTTACGCCACAGAATCACTGGTCTGTGCTGTAGACCTTTAGGACTGATTGATGGTGTTCCTTAGTTTGCTGTATATCTGTTTATACTTCTGCAGATGACGATCTTGATGTAGACAACCTGCATGATGAGGAGTTGCAACTGTACTTCAACAAACTCATTCCTCCAGCCATGCAGAGAGGTCGAGTGGAGGGCCAAGAGATCCCAGCTGCTGTAAGTTCTTGGTGTACCCAAGTTGGTTGTTGTACAACCCATAAATGATTACTGATGCTATAAACCGTGTACTGCAACACGTTGACCAACGACTAAGATGTTAATATGTACTCTGAAAGACTGAAATCTAGTGCAATTTCATTTTTTTCCCTACAATGTGTATGGCCAAATGTTTGATTACTCGACTATTACACCCCATGTGTGTTTTCAACATTGTGGCAACAGTTAGGAGGAGGCCCATATTTGGAAGTGATGGTCAGATGTCCACAAGGTGTGGGGTGGGGGGGGACTGTTTCCTGGTGTGTGTGTGTGTGTGAGGGAGATTAAAATTTGTTACCTTTTTCAGAAATTACCGGACAGTCAAGTTGGTTGGTCTCAACAACCCTTTGTTACTGAACCAGATATATCGCCCAAAAACCGATGCAGCTTTTTAAATGACTATGATAAGGTAGAATAATTTTTTTAAGCATACTGTTATGTTTTATGCATTTGATTTGCTGGTCTGTGTGTTTAAAAAAAAAAAAAAAAAAATTGCATTAAAAAAAAAAACTTGTGTGCCAATTTCTCTTGTTAGGGGGATTTTTGCATGCCTGATGTGCGGCTGGCTGCCACAGGTATGGACTCATGTCCTGCTAGCGATGAAGACACTGAGGATGAGCTGGAGGCCTCACAGAACCGTAGTAGAGCCCGATTCCTGTTGCCCAGCACCTCCAGACAACTGGTGAATTGAAGATCTAATGCTAGTCTATGGTCATGTTGTTGCCTGAAAAGCAGAAATATGCTTAACTTTGCACTGGTTTTTTGGCATTGACTGAGTGATTGAGTAGGGCAGGGTGGCTGACCCGCAGTGTGTGCATGACCAGTGACTGGCACTCCTCATGGCTCCGATTTGGTTGTTTTTATTCGGCAGTGTGGATTCTTGTAAACGACATTAGGAGCATTTGGTGAAGCCAGAAGAGCTTGATTTTATCTTATTTTTTCCTTTTTTTTTTTTTTTTTTTAAATTCATTTTGTTCTTTTTTTTTCCCCACCGATTTATGTCTTACATACTACTAGACACTAGTGACCGTTTTGACAAATATTTACTTTTATACATGTTGTGTACTGCAGCTTCAGTAGACATTCCATGCAGCTTTAAGGCAATAATATATTTGAACAAGCAAAGTTCACAAAGAAATTTTTTTTTTTTTTGTGGGGATAAATGTAATTTTAGAGCAAAGCATCTGATAATTTAAGTCAGATTTTGTTGCAGATTGTACGGAAGAATCTTATAAAGACACCCAGTCATAATCTGTTTGGTTTTTGTCATACTTGTATCACGTTAAAATATAATGGAACAGAAACATGCATTTGTATTTTGTTGATGTATTTGTTTTTGTGTTCATGTATATACAGGTTGGGGAAAGCCATCGGCCTCATTTTAGGCCAGGTCTGGAAGGGGGAAGCTCTGATGATGAGTCTCAGCCAGGTGCTCAATTTACAGACCCCAGAACAGGCATTGAACATCGGTGCTCTGCTGAGGGACAAGTGATAGACTTGCCAATAACAGGTATTCAGTTTAGTAATTTTTTGCATCTGAGTAGTTTTAAGAGCAGTAAACAAAAGTGAACAAGGATAGTTTCCATCAGTGTAACTTGAAACCTGTTCAGTCTGTTTTTAAAACCATGTTGAAAGCTCGACATTTTACATTTTGGATGTTATGCTTTAGGAGATGGTGGAGGGGGTGATGGGAGCAGTGGTAGTGAAGAGGATGGAAATGTTGGGGGTGTATCTACAGTTCCCCCACTCACTGGTGTCCAGACAACATATGATGTGCTAAGGGGACTGGGAATTGTGGGAGGAACTGGAACACGTGAGGATGAACATCAGCTGTTCTCACAGCTCCCTGGATTAGGTTCAAATGTCCACAGCCAGGTAATCAATATTTCAAAGACTAGGCCCTGTTTAGTGTGTAGGTGGAAGTTTTTGTGTATTAAGTATTCCTGCGGTTTTTATTTATTTTTTTATTTTTCTCCTCCAGCACTTTTAGTAATTGAAGGTCATTGAGTTAATTATGTCTTATTGAGTTGAGTGAGGTGTTAAGGGTTTAAGAAAGTTGCTAAACAGTAGGTTTACAGTGAACCCCCACCTACCGTGGGGGTTACATTCCCCCCTGCGAAAGGTGAAACCGCGATCTTGTGCCATTACATTAATTTTATTATTTATATATTTTAAGGCTTTATAAACCCTTCCCACTCTTATTAACTGTTCCCACGCTCTTAAACACTTCCCATGCTCTTAAACACTTTCTACACTCTTAAACCTATGTCATTTTAACAACATATAAAATCCTATATGGCCACTCATCAGATGAGATGAACGGTCACTGAGCCAATCAGCGCCCAGGATTCACAACACAGCGCTCTCTGATTGGTCGCCTCCCATCCAATAGTGTGTCGTGGGTAAACTAGCTCACGCGTTGTCAATACAAAGCGGAAAACAACTGGGAGACAGGGTTTAACTGGCGGAAATGGCGACGGGGAAAGCGTATGGGAAAGAGGCACAAAACTCACGGTACCGGAGGAGCTGAGTGCTGAGGATATGGGCTCGCAGGACACGAAGTTACAGGACTGGAGCTATAAGAGCTCATGGACACGAAGTGAAGGCGCCGGTGAGGTCACTCGTTGTTTACAGCCGCCGTAACCAATCCTAACGCTTCCTCGCAATCACCTGACTGGTCCGCCTAATTTTATTTTATTTATATATAATATATTAAAGGCTTTATAAGCCATTTCCACTCGGTTATAAACACTTTCTACACTCTTAAACATACATAATTTTAGCAACATATAAAATTCTACATGCATGCTTGCTGCCGGTGAGGTCACTTTCTGTTCACTAGCTAAAGCGGAAGTGGCGTACACCGCCACTGTGTATTCATCTGCTAATGAAATACAGTACATACTGTTTTATTTCGATTTAAATGTTCTTTTAATGTTTGATTAACGTTTTTTAATATTATATTTTATATTCCAGAGTCCTGCGAAAGCCAAAAAATTCCCTGAATCAAAATTTGAAAATCTGCGATGCACTGAATCCGCGAGAGGTGAACCGCGGTATTGCGGGGGTTCATTATATATCCAAATCTGCAACAGTCATGTGTTTGTGACATGTATTTTTAGATGGGAGACCGTGTGGGCCCAGTTGGGACAGTTGAGACAGAGTCTTCGGTTCAAGGATCTGGACTGAGCAGGCTTCAATCTATGAATCAGGATAGGCAAGAGGCTCTGGTAAGGTTTGGTCCATCTCTGTGGAGCTTAGCAATTTCAATGCTTGTATCTTGGGTTTTGAGCGCAGCTGATTTTTTTCAGCCGAACAGCAGATTTAGTTTTATATATGGCTGTCAAACGAGAAAAAACTTGCAAATCATTTGCTTTGGAATAGAGTACTGGACTATAGCTGGTATTGTGGTAACACTCTTGATCAGAATGTAAACTAGATTGTTGCATGGCCTCACTTTCTACCGTCATTAAGTGAAGTTAACTAATTAAATACCTTTGTTATAACTGTATTAATTGCTCAATTGTGTTACTTCCCTGCAAGATTGATAGTGGAAGTTGACATGCGAGTGTGCTTTTGAAACAGTGTTTGGTAGTTTTCAACCCTTGATCAAATACTGATCAGTAGTACAATACAATTTGCTTTAATGTCCTTCTATTTCCTGTAATAGAATGCCATGGATAGTTCACACTTCGGTGCAGCGTCTCTGGAAGAGCGCTTTGACTCTATGTACCTTAGGCCTGGTGGTGACTGTAACCTCCAGAACTCCACTTCAGGTGCCTCTGCCCTTCAAGGCACTCGGAATGCGTTTGACTTTTCTTTCACCAAGAACCCTCTTGGAGTGAGCAAAGCAGGAGCTGAACAAGGGCACACCATTGCCTTTGGTCATCCAGGTCTCCAAGGAGGCATTTGCAAGAACTCTGTCAGTCTTGGCCAATACCCAAACACCAATGAAGAACATCCAGGAGAGTCTCTTGAAGTCAAGTACCTTTCTAAAACCACCCATCACAATGAAGTTGAGCAGAGTAATAGATGGAATCAAGTGTCCCCTCCTGATGTTGAACTAGAGTTCCAGCAAGGTTAGATCCTTCACAACAGATTTTATCTGCAAGGAGTTCTTCCCTGCTAACAGTCTTCCTAGTGACCATTAAAATCAATTCTTTTCTGAGAAAGATTAACTAAAAATTTGTAAATGTTTTTTGGCTGTGTCTGACTGAACAAATCTTACTGTTGCACCATTTAATTACAGCTAATGGGGATTGTTTATGACTGCAGTTGTTTATGTGGATTACAAGCTTTTAATCCCTGAACTTGAACCTGGTATCAAACCATTCAGGATGTGATGCATAAAGTTTCTTGTTTTATAGATGCCAATGCTACACATAGTGTAGTGTACCAGAATGAGGATGGAAAATGGGTGACTGATCTAGCCTACTACTCCTCTTTTGAAAAAGAGACCAATATACCTGATGAGATTGCAAGCCAGTTGCAGTGTGAGGAATTTGTTTGTGGTGGTAAGTATAAGTGGATGTATGCCTAAAAATATTGTTCTGTCTTGTCACAGTCTGAAATGTTTTCTTGTCCTTTAGGTCATGTTATTGAAAAGATTATTGAGGATCAAGAGGAGTTTGAGAAAGAGCACCAATTCATGCAGGTGAGTATAGGGCTGGGTAGTATATTGATAAAGTATCGTATTTGCATAGGCATCTATAAAACAAAAAATGACCTTTCATTTCATCAGGCAGCTGTAAATCGTGAATGTCATATTTCAGCGGAAATATCAAATTTCCACCAGGAATGAATGGGTAGCTGCAGTGTTTTTACTTCCATGAATACAACAGTAAAGAGTCTGTATAAGGTAGAACAGTGGAATCTCGGTTTTCGTCGGTAATCCGTCCGAAAACGGTCGGCGAAATCTGAAACCTACGAAAACAGAGGCAGCTATTTCCATATGAATCAGTTTAAATCCAATTAAGGTGTTCTAGACACTCAAATACATACCAAAATAAATAAATGCAAAATAAACACATTACATCGAACATGTACTGTATACGCAGTAATCACTTGCATGTGATTGTAGTATTTGCACTCGAAATCAATAAAAAAAAAAACCCTCAAACACTGGAAAGCAATGGAATTGTTTGGCTAGATGTACGTGGTGATGCTCACACAACGAGAAACAATGTCTCACTGAGCAGGAGAACGCGTGGGTTGCCCTTTGTTTATTAGTCTCGTCTCGTCTTCTCCCGCTTATCCGGAAGGGCCGGGTCGCGGGGGCAGCAGCTTCAGGAGGGAGGCCCAGGCC
>JAQMCW010000032.1:13029630-13040975 GCA_030068335.1 Chrysichthys cranchii | reverse complement strand
GCCAACTTTTTTGGGACCTGTAGCAGGCATCAAATTTGAAATGTGCTCATTTAGTGGATAAAGGTGTACAATTTCCCTGTTTGAACATTTGTTAAGTTATCTATGTTCTGTTGTGAATAAAATATTGGCTCTTGAAAGTCTTTTGGTTTTCATTTTATTCAACTTTAAAGAACGTCCCAACTTTTCTGGTATGGTATTCGGGTTGTAAGTTACAAACGCAACATGTCCAGAAAACATGTCCATTTTTGTGTGCTGACTTCTGGTTCCACACACGCGCATCTGCTCCTGCCCTCGAGCCTGACTGAACCTCTGCAGGGAGATCATTTTCTCCGGATCTTCAGCGTTCTTCAGTCTAGTGTAAGTCTTGCACTGTGGCTCACTTTATTAATGAATGAATGAATAGATAGATAGATAGATAGATAGATAGATAGATAAATGTGCTCCTCGGCCTCCGCACGCGCTCACACGCTCTGTATTGACGTCACTCATCCCCAGGCGCGCGCACACACACACACACATATATACGCACACACCGCCCCCAGTTCACTTCAGCCTCATCCCGCTGAGCCACATTTACTGACTGCCGAGACCGAGCCGAGGCATTCACACACACACACACACACACACACACACACAGTAGAGCTCCTGTGCCATGGCCTCCTTCTAGCATCTCAGGAATCGTCAAAGGAAAGTGGCGACGCGGAGGAGACAGTCGAAGACGTCAGTCGGCACTCAGCAGTCCTAACAACACTGAGATTGTAATCTGAAAAGGAGAGAACAGCCCGAGACCGAGAGCGAGTACGACCTGAGATTTGCTGACCAAAAGCAGAGCAGGGTTCGGAGCAGGAATCATGAGGCACGGCTGGATGATGTTGCTCGCTCTTTCGGCACTTTGCCTTCTGGGAAAAGGGGTGAGTTTGATCAGATGTGTGAAACTTATTGTCACTCACAACTACTGCGGTTTTAGTGGAATGAAATACTGTCCCCGCTGTTTTGGTTAGCCTGCTTTAGAAGTTTTGAAGTCCTCATGTGATTTCTCTAAACTCAGCTCAGCTGGGAAGTGTTTCCACTGTGTGCACTGCTGTAACGTCTTCACTGTCCACTGTTTATCAGTCCTGTTAACACTCAGACTGAAGTTCAGGATGATGGATACGATTACTTTTGGGGGGTTTGTTGCTGTTTTTTTAATTATTTTTTTTTAATTGTTTATTTGCTTTGGCTGTTACCTCGCTGAGCACTGTACAATGCAGTGTACTTACTGATTCATTACCAGAAACAGTCTTGGAAAATAGAAATAAGCATCATGACATATCTAATGGGGGAAAAAATTACGTCATTTCACAGGCTACAGAAGTATGGAGAGGAAATAATGTAAATATCATATTTCTTTTATTAGAGGTGTGTTTGATACTGGTCCCAAATGCACACTGTAAAGCCAAATTAAACACTCTTGTGTTTATTTTAACACTAGGTCCCCCCCCCCTTTAACTTTAAGAAGCAATACATAGAAGCAACTAGTTTTATCATCAAAGTGAGGGCAATTTTGTATAGAGTATTTTACTGAAAGTGTTTATCCTGAATTTAAGTAAAGACAGAAATAGAATCTTTTATAGTGGTTATATAATTAGTATGCATTTAGATGTCTGTCCTTAGCTTTAAGTGATGTCACGGTTTGGCCCTGACCCTAAACATGTTACAGCACATCTATGCTGTGATGGCTTGCTAATCATTTATATTGAATAAATAGTCTCTACTTCAATGTTCAGAAGTCCAAGAATTTGTCCCCCATCACCCCCATGGTAAACACTCTGGGCAGACACCTAACCCTATGACTGGTCTTTAGCTTTGGGTGTCCTGTATTGTTTCTACCCTAAAATACATTAAAGTACTTTTTTTTATCAGTTTTGAGCTAGTTATGGCTTTCCCATAATTTTATAATTGTGCAATTAACAGAAAAGTACATGTGTAGGAAAACACAAATCAGTTTCTTCATTTTCTTCTTCTTGTACTTATTATTTCCTCCATTTTATTTGAAGAAGCTATTATTTGTGTTCATTTCTCATCCCACCTTTTTATTATGAACGAGTAGTTGGGTCTGATGTGTTGGGTGTGATGTATAACCTAAAGTGAATAGTTATATAAATCTAATACAAATGTAGCTAATGAATTAAATCTTTTAAGAGCATCTGAGGACATACAGGTTAATCATTCAACCTGCAAGAATGTTGCATAATCGATGAACAGGAACGACCGAATTTGCTCCTAATCCCAAATATTGTTATAATGTTAGGTTCAAGGCTGTAATTACCCCATCCCCCTCCTAAATATTCAGATGTGCTCACAATGCCCCCCTTAATATTTACCAATATAAAAAAATACCAAAAAAACCCATAAATGTTACAACAGGCAACCCTGCACTGCTGTCTGAAATACTAATTAATAAATTAAATTGTAATTGTAATCATAATCACAACTAAACTCAGCACACTCCCATTATTATTAACTGCAAGTGTCAGCAGATTTGGCCCCCCCAGTGTTGACTCTGTGGCTACGGCCTTGGTTTGGTTGATGTGGAATTTGAACCATATTGACGTTTGGTTATGTGACACTGTTTAGCACTGGCACTTTAACCTCTTTTTCATGTTTACTTAGCGTCAATTTATCAAAATTATGATTGAGGTTGTTTTGACTTTTGCTTTAATTGTTGTAACTACACAATACGTCTTACTAACTTTAGTAAAGAATAGAACACATAACATTAAAATGGAGTGATATGATGCAATTTACACCCTGAAGTTGATTATTTTCTGTTAACAGCTGAAATGTTTCATTCCCCTTGTCCCACAGCAATTTGTTAATGATTTTACACATTCCTGTCATCACTTATACCACATTCTATAGTTTCTCTCTCTCTCTCTCTCTCTCTCGTGAACTTAATAAGACAAAAAAACAGCTTGTCATGTTGTTGAGAAACTGTAAAGTCCTCCATCCTCCATAAAGACTTTCCCATGTCAGAAAACTTTACTAGTTAAAAACTACACTGTAAATAATTACAAATATTTCTCTGATTCTTACAAAGCTCTGACACTGGAGACTCTTTCCAAAATCCAACCTAAAGTCTCCAGGGGCCTCAGCATTACAAGTCTCTGTGTAGGTGTAACAGTCTGTGGTCTAACTGTGGTATAACAGTCATATATACTTTTGAAAAAATAGCACTATTTATAGAACATTTTCTTAGCGTTCTGTGTGATGAGATGTGTGTGTGTATATATATATATATATGTGTGTGTGTGTGTGTGTGTGAAAAATGAAACAGAAAAGTTGAAATATTATAAAGATTAGATGTGCTTTAGTATTTTATTTTAGTGTGAATGATCTTACAGTGTTTAATCAGCATACACAAATGCATAATTTTCTGCCTGGAACAGTTAGGAAAAATGGGATTGTTTATTTGCCCCAGTGTTGCCACATTAGTACATCATGTCATCTGCTGTCTCACTTATCCACTGTCTCACTGGGAAAAAGTGGGAAATTCTTGCAATCTGACATCACAATAGGAACATACTAAATTGTGATTTTTTTTAAAAAGAATGTGGCATCAGTATCATTCAGTATACATTTATGCCTGAGTGGAATGTAGAGACACCCGTCCACTATGTGACAACTTTCGTAAACAGAAATTAGCCTTATTGGCCTTTTTCTAAACACATTCTGCTAAAGCAAGCATTTGGAAAAGGATGACAACATATACAAAGCATGATGGAGAGTGCTGTGAAATGGAGATGTTGGGAAATGGAAGGATTTTTTTATGGTAAAAACAGTGGTACAAGGCAGATTCTTAAGCTCCCCGGCTTTTGCTCCTCTAGCCACTTGGTCAGATGAGCAAATGGAAAGTTCTTTAGGGATGTTTTTGGGGTCTGGACTTCTGTGAGTTCAGCGGTGAGCAGGACTATAAGAAAAGTGCTCTTGGGAAGTAACTATGCTGTCTGCTTTGTGCTTTCACTCAACCCAACTCTGAGTTCATTTCATAAGAATTTTTTTTTTATTATTCAAGCTGTATTTGATGGAAGGAGTGAGGGAGTGAGAAAGGGAGTGAGGCAGTGTCCTGATGAGGTGTGCTCAGTTTAGAGCAGAATGTGGTTAACATTATGTTGGTTATGAAATTACAGCATTGGGCCTCTACTGTGCACTCAATAAATGTCAGCAGGGCTTCCATCATTATGGAAAATAACCCAAGATGGTCTTGTTTATATTCCAGTATTTGGGATAATTGGGATATATTCCATACCAATGTTTTAATTAATGAAAATCCAGTGTAAATACAAGTGGATGTAAGTGTAATTTTTTAAAATATAATGTGAATGTTAGAAACAGGCAAAAAACCTAAAACAAGAGTCTATTCACATCTGTAATTTCTCTGCGATCTTATTTGTAAAGATGTGTAACGTGTGGTCTTTGACACCTAGGCAAGTCTTTCAGCTTGTTATTTCTAGAATAAGCGGACACTGTTATTAAGCTTCCCTAGTATGTTTGGATATTTTTGCTGTGATTTATAGTTCCATAAGTTTACCGGGAAGCATTATGCAAGCATGTTGACGTAGTGGAGCTGCTCTGGACATGGTTGGTGGAATGCTGACGTGTGACTCCCCAAGCCTCCTCCAAACCCTTATATGGACATACTTTTTTTCCTCCAGACAAGAGACACCTCAACACCAGATGTTTTTTGTACAGTGCAGATGTTCGTCCTTCCTCTGTCACAGTAGCATGTGTTCCCAGATATCCAGCACGATAGTAAGCTAAGAATATGTACAGAACCGCAGAGTTTCATCCATTTAGTTAAAGTATGTCCTTTATGTGCTCAGCATACAACACTTAAGAGTGCATTGATAAATAAAACCTTTTACAGTCACAACATGTATGACTTTAGTCTGTAGTGTGTATCTGTGTGTCTGTGAGTGTGTCATGCTAGACAGTGTGTTAAATAAGAACCTGAGATAACTGAGGGAAAACCTTCAGGTCATGATGAACAGTTGGGTTATATTCTTCTTACACTGTATTTGGTGAGATGGCACTTTTATGTAGGAGCATTCAACTCAAGAATAACAGTGATTTTTAAGTATAGGACACACTACCCTAAGATAACAAATGCTCTTATTTGGTCTATGTGTTATCAATGTTCAGACTAATGCGACAAATCTCTTCCTGTTTATATTATTATTATAACATTTTTTATCAACAGGCCAGATGCTGGTATGTCACTGCATGTTCCTTAATGTTCCTGAAAAAAACATTTACACCATTCCAGCCTTGACTAGAGATGAACAGGAACAATGTTGACCCTGTCATGTCAGTGATATAAACAATTTATGATGATTTGGTGTCTAAATGTTTTGCATTTCTTTTAGAGGTGTTGACAAACCATACTTCATTACAAGCCACACTTTTGCCCAGACACAATGCCTCCTTCTTAAGGTTGTTATGTTGGTTTTGTAGTGCTTTCCAGTATTCTTAAGACATTTTGTCATGCTACTTCAGGGAAAATGTCTGCTTTTGTGTTCCAGGAGTTTGTCTTCTCAATTCTTGGATTAATGTTTGTGCACACGTGTGTAATGACCTCAAGTGAGCCAGGTGTGCTCTGGATGAGCCATTGTGGTGCTCTGGGTCCCAATGAATGCCCCAGGTTCTGACATGAAGAACAATGTGTACATGTGATGTACGACCTTCAGTATGTGATATGCTGTGCAAAGATCAGAAGATGTTTTACTGTATCTATTCAAGGAGCTTTGTCGATTTCGGGCATTTTATTATTTTTAAATGCCACAATGACTGTGGGGAAATGTGGATTTTGCAGTGTAGCCAGTCTTTCTTTTTTTTTTTAAACAAACGAAATGGTTTGGGCAGATCTCTGTAAATATTGGGTTAAAAACCATCAGGGCTGGTCCATGAACTGAGACCATCAGGGGCATAAACCTGGACTACATTTACTATTTTTTGTCAAGATGTATGTGTATGTGTATTCACCTGCTCCACAAGTCTGATACCTCACCTTTCCATTTAAGAAAAACCCAGTCTTCCATTTAACAATGTTTTAAACTATGGCTCATGACCATATAAAGTATTTTTCTAACTGCCTTCACCTCCAACCCTATCGCCACCTTTTTCTAACTGAATCGCCTGTCTCTTTCCTCCTCCTTTCCCTATGTCTCTACTCAGCGCAGCACCTGTGTGTCAGCAGACATATTAAGAATACCTCGCATGCCTGCGGTTTGAATGGGCTGTATTCATCACTGCTGTCATTCTCAGGAGATCACTGTGTGTGTGTGTGTGTGTGTGTGTGTGTGTGTGTGTGTGTGTGTGTGTGTGTGTGTGTGTCTGTGTCTGTGTCTGTGTGTGCATGTGTGTGACATTCTGTGCTAAAACACAAGGATGCATGTATGTTTCTGGTTGTGTTCATGAGGGTGTGCATGTGTACATGTGTAACGTAGATAGAAAGATGGAAATCAAGTGTATGCATGTGTGAGTGCGCACATATAAAGAGCAAGACCAGTAACTGTGTGCATCAGTAACTGGTTTTGCTCTTTATATTCACTGCTTTAAAAACTCATCCAGCTTCATATGACAGGCACATCTGCGTTCTCACATATTATAACCACTGCACAAACTGGAAAGACACACTTGGCTCTGCTGTAGTACAGATGGGTTTCTAAGTTAATTATTGCACGTTTTATTAGGCATGATGTGTGTGTGTGTGTGTGTGTGTGTGTGTGTGTGTGTGTGTGTGTGTGTGTGTGTGTGTGTGTGTGTTTGTCAGTCATTAATGGCTCATCATTTGGTAAAGATCTGAAGTTATTTTTATATCAACAGAACACATTGACATCACAGTTTCTTGCTGTTACTTTTCACCCTAGTAGGCAAAGTACAATAATAAGGTATGAAAGCATAGGACAATACTTTTGGTAACCAAGTCATAACTTGTCTACAGAAATCAGAGTCTGAAGTGCATTAGTTGGCCATCGTACAGGGTGGGCAAATCAGTGAAAATAGAAACACACCTCCCAGATGTAGCATCCCTAGCAGTACACAACCTTTTAAAGGGTTGTGCATAGCTCTAATATTGGACTCAGACCACAAATAAGAATTGACTGTGATTTTTATAGTGTGCTGTTGTGAAAATGAGTGATTTCATTGAATTTAACCCTTTATCCGTTGAAGAACCATATTTGCTCATTTCAATGGACATCAGAATGGCCCCCTATGCTTCTCCATGAGGTTGTAGAACCATATGGATTACTCCCATCTCATGTTCCTTTAAGTTTATATATGTCTTTCTAATATTTTTCACACACACACACACACACACACACACACACACACACAAACACAAAAAATTTGCTCTACGTATCCATTAAGGTTTCTGTTAGGAAGCACTTAAAAATGCAGGACAAATTTAGTGCTCAAGGGGAAGGCACTTGAAGTGCAAATGTTTTCAGGCAAACACATTATTTATGCACACGTTCTAATTGCTCCTGTTATCTATAGATCACAAGAATGAGATCTTCAGTATCGATTATACAGTATGTTTACAATCCTAAGTCTAGGCTTTAGCTGGGTCTTACAGGAAAACTTCATCAGCTGCTCACACACCACTAACAAAACCAAGGAGACAATGTCACACAATGAGATCCATGTCAGTCAACATGGCTCATCAATCGTTTGTCGTTGTGTCAGTCTAAGCACTTTTGATATCTATGAAAAACAAACAGGTATTTAAAAAAAAAATCCCTATTCTTGGAAATATGTGAAAAAAAATTGCGAAGGTGTATTTTACCATGGTATGCCTTGAAATGTAGAAAACAAAATAACATCATATGTGCAAAAAAACAATGACCTGAAATTCACAACAACAACAAAAAAAGACACAAAAAGCCCAAAAAGTGTAAAAATCACATATGAAAATACAAACATGTGAAAAACGTGTGAATGAAATATATACAATGGATCTAAAAGCCAGATGTGTAAACTTGTGATTTGTTTTCTGTTAGGGCACTAACACACGTTCACCATGATTCTACATGTACAGCTCATAAAGCACGATAAAAATTTCCTCTAAAGAGCCCTTTGCAGTAAATATCAATTTTTATTCATACCTTGGTTAATTCATCTGGGCTACAGGGGAAACTCAGTGATGAACTCTGGGACTCAGGGACACACATTAGCAGGAAGTGATTATGCAGAACTAAAGCCATGTTCTTTAAACAAAAAGCGACTCCTCAAGTTGGACCTCTTTTATTCAATATTTACTGAATATTTATCACTCATATCTTTTCCCTTTTAGATTCACGACTATAGTTTGTAACATGACCCTTGTTAAGAGTTCCCAGAACAGTTATTTATCTGACTCACAGTAATTTAATCTCTAGATGTCAGAATGATCGTCAAGGAAGTATTAGGTACATTCCCGGATAACATCATTTTTTCAACTCAGCTTGATTTCTTGCCCAGTGAGGCATCATGAGGTGACATAATACAATATAAATGCTGGGAATCATTATAATCATTATTACCAAATAAACAAATAAACGAATAATAATAATAATAATAATAATAATAATAATAATAATAATAAGGCAGCAAAAATATCATTAATATAGACAAATTCAAGTAATATTTCTCTATAAGAGAATGTCATTAATATAAATAGAATATTATTAAGCCTGACTCAATATTTTTTTTACTCAAGCTTGTAATTGCCTGATTATATATTAAGGGAGATAAATTTGCTTATTTCAAACATTTATTTCTAGAAAGAAGCCAAGTTTTCTGACAACAGAATCGGACAATTTTAAGCATGAAATGATCAAATTAGTCTAGAAATAGGCTTTATGTTCTTAGATCTGTTAGATAAAGATTTCATAATGACAGAGATTAGAGAACATTTTCTTTATCCAAAATATCTTCACTGGTAAAGAGAAAATCTTTTTTTGCACTGATTTGCATCAATATCTTTTGGTTACGAAACTCATATCTGTGTACCTGTGCCGCTCAGGGAACAAAAAAACCAAAACAAAACAAAACAAAAAAAAAAAAAAAACCATTTCACTGTACCCTGCCTTTGTCTTTACTTCTAAACAATTACTCAGCAAAAGGACATCAAATGATTTATTGCCTTTTAATGTATAAGGTTATATTAGAACTAAGGCATTGACCTTCATATCTATTCAAGTCTAGCCTCCTCTGGGATGTGTCTCTTTCTCTCTTTCCATGCCTAAAGCCAAAACACAACAACGTCACAGTGAAATGAAAGTCAATGACAGGAAGCAGAGGTTGTGGTGACATGCTGATGACCCTGATTCACTTTGCCACACAAGTAGCGCTGTCTAATAATAAATAATATATACAATAAAAACAGAGTAATAGGGGAAATGTGATGCAATGATGGGAAAAATATACGCTTCTGTTTCTTGTAGAAATTAAAGATGTAATCTGTTTTGAAATTTCCTGCTGTGAGACAACTAAATATCATTATTCACGTCACTATAACTCATTCACTTGCTAATAAATGTATTAATACTGTGTTATATGTTATCTCAAATCACCAGAACATAATGTAACCAGATTCTGTATCCTTCCACACACCTGCCTTGTTCTGAAGAGCATAATAGGCCATGAGAATCAACCCGAGAAAAAAAAAAAAAATGGCGGCACGAGACGGCTGGAAAAACATGACTGACTAAATCCAAGCCAGCATATCAATCAAAACACCATACTAAAGAGAGTGAACAAAATTCAGTGATAACATGCCAGAAATCATAGTTAAGACATTGTTAATATATGTACACTAGGCTGCATGTTGTTAGAAGAACATGTGTGTATAAAAGGGGAAAAAAAAGAAATAAATGGAATCTAGACATGACACAAAAAGGAAGCTGGGGGAAAGGAGGCGGGATACAAACAAAACCCGATAGAAAGGATGGATGAAGAGCAATGGTACACGTTCCCTAGAGAGGGACTCGGTGGGAAAACAATAGGGACTGGAAATGGAGCAGCGAGTATTTACCTGCAGTCGAAGCTCTAGTTATTGTGTAGCGGGCTGGAGACTGGAGAAAGCCCCTCCTAGTCCGAGCAGGTCAGAACCGCACCAGCGTCAGCAAATCCCCTGCATGATGAGCAGCGGTGCACACGTTCATTTCTCTGTCTCTCACGCAGAGGAAGAAGCAACTCTCACAATGGCTGCGCTGTCCGTCTCTCTGACTCCGCTGTTGTTCAGTGTAAGCTAGCAGAAACACAGGCGCTCGTCTCCTGATCGGTAATCAGCAGCAGTAGCCTTGGTCTCCTCACAGAGCCTGCGCGTTGCCACGGCAACCGACATCCCATCATTCCCCCTCCTCCACCCCTCCTCAATCTGCTGCTCTCCTCATCCACCTCATTCGCTCACTTTGTCCACGCCTCCACCCGTCCTCCCCCTTTCCTCCTTATCTCTTTCTATCCCAGGCAGAAAGGCCTCTATATTCATGAAAGAGGAATGAGAGAAAGGAGGGAGAGATGCTGCAGGCCTTCATTCACACCTTCCTCGCTTTTGTCACTTGCCATGTGCCAGGGTGATGACAGAAACCTTTTTATTCTGCTTCTTTGCTATTCTCAGGACCACGCACAGGCTCCGATTTTACAACACTTAAGTGGAACACACGTACACAATGGGCCATACAGACTGGCATGTTCACGTACAAACCAAAATGAGTGAATTGATGTAACAGATACAAAATAACAGACAAATGATGGTAAATTTACATTGGCATATTTAAGATTGAGTAGGAAATTTTAACATATGAAAAAAAGATGTTTACAACCGAGCAGTTTTGTTTTACAGTAACATTATTCCCCATGTGGATGAGTTGGGTTAAGCGGCTAATATAAAGCGACGGGGCATAAAGACTCCTGGCACATTCAGACATATCAAATCCCTTCCCCTCTTCTGGCACATTTTATTTATACACACACAGCATGCACATTTATGGAGCCTCTCTCTCATAGTCTTTGGTCTTAACCCTTATCTGGTCTTTGGTCTTTAGTGCTTTAAAAATGACATGCACAATCACACAGACCCACAACTACATAGAAGACTGCAGTGGTAGACTAGCAGAGCTAATCCTCCTGTGTTTCAAACATATACTGTAAAGACATCCAAATAATTCTTTATTTTTTGCATCCACATCGGTATATTTGCTGTAAACTGTCATGTCAGCACTGGAATCTGGCCCGGACTCCGGTTCCCAGAACACTACGTCCTACATCAGTGGTTCTTAAACTTTTTTGGGCACGACCCAAATTCAGGTCCGGTGGGTATG
>JAQMCW010000032.1:13000770-13016664 GCA_030068335.1 Chrysichthys cranchii | reverse complement strand
ACCCACTACAGTCACTGAACTGTGGAGGAGACTGCAAGAAGAGAGGACCAAAATCACACCAGAGCTGTGTGAGAGACTGGTGATGTCCTGGAGTCACAGATGTGCTGAAGTCATTCAAAGCACAGCAAAGCTTGTACACTTCCTATTCATTTTTGACTGTTGAACCCTTCAGAAAATTTAGTTGTGATCTTTCTTCATGCTACAGTCATTGCTCACCTCTAATTTTGATCAGTGTCCTTTTCAAATATCTCATTTAAGTTTCATTTAGGAAATTGTAGGTTGTTCTCTAATTTTGATCTCCACTGTACATCATTCTTGCTCATGCTCTCTTTCCGCCAGGTATTGAAGCTGAAGTCTTGGTGGTGGAGTCTTTCAATGACCTCAAAAGAAGGGCGGGTGAAGCTAAGGGGAAGATTGTGGTGTATAATCAGCCTTTTGTTAGTTATGGGGAGACAGTTGCATACCGTGTTTCAGGAGCTTCAGAGGCAGCCAAAGTGGGAGCAGTGGCTTCACTCATTCGCTCCATCACTCCATTTTCCATCAACAGGTCTGTTCCATTCAGATATCATCAGCTTCTTTTCAAGAATGACAATCATTTTATCTGTAACAGATTAACAAAAAAAATTATTAAACTCATTTTATGTACCTGTTTCAGCCCCCACACTGGGTGGCAGTGGTACCAGGCTGGTGTGCCACAGATCCCCACAGCCTGTATCACGGTGGAAGATGCACAGATGATGGCCAGGATGGCACTCAGAGGCACAAAAATTGTAGTGCACTTAACCATGGGGGCTCAGCTCTTGGAAGATGTGGACTCCTTTAACACAGTGGCTGAGATAACTGGCAGTGAGCACCCAGAGCAAGTAAGGGCTTAAAGGCTACATGTACTGTACATCCTTGGACACTGGTGTGTTCCATAACTGGCCAGTTAGTGACCATCTCACGTGTGTATGAAGTGTGCTGCTGCGTGACTCACCAGCATCCTCTGGGAGCCAATTATAGAGTGCAGGCAGAAGTTGCCCTTTGACTGCTCTTCTGAGGTCAGTTTTGTGGTTTCTCTTGAAACGGTAATTAATGTTATAGAGAAAAAAAATTCTGAGCCTAGATGAGCACAACAGGCTGCCTTCTGCTTGCAACCAATTAACAGTGCAGTATAGCTTCAAATTGCCCACAATGCACTGACATTTTTGACATTTAACATGACAGAATTCCCCATGAATCTGTTGCCCACTCTTCTTAGCTTCTAGTGAGTAATTTGTTAGTAAAGGTTCTAGACTGATGGTTGTTTTGATGTCATAATGCTGCGTGTTGAACCATCCTGTTAAATTGTGTTACATCCAAAGCCATTAAACAGCTGGTTTTTAACAACCCCAGTCAAATCAATCTCCTAAATCAAAATCCAGTGTGTTTTTTTGCAAATCATGTAAATCCGTATACAACTGAATATAGAACAAGACAACATATTAAATGTTTAAGCTGAGGAATTTGTATTGTTTTGCTTGATTTTTTTTTTTTCTTTTTTAAATATGTGCTCATTTTGAATTTGATGCCAGCAGTATGTTTTTAGTTGGGAGATGTTTCACCAGGTGTTTTTTTTTTTTTTTTTTTTTTTTTTTTTTTTTAGGTTTACACAACTTCTCCAGTTGCACTGTCCCAGCTTTTTTTTTTTAAATGTGCTGCTGGCTTCAAATTAAAAACTAGTGTGTGTGTGTGTGTGTGTGTGTGTGTGTGTGTGTGTGTGTTTATTTATTTATTTGTTTGTTTATTTATTTATTTAAAAAAAACATAAAATTTCTCAATTTCCACATTTGATATGTTCTCTTTGTCCTGTTTTCAGTTATATAAAAGTTTACATGATTTGCAAATCATCACATTCTATTTTTTTTTTTACATTTTGCACAGTGTCTTTTGGAGACATGGTTGTACACACAGTACTGAATCTCATGAAGGTTCTGGAATTCCAGAAGTGCTCTTGTGTTTCTCGTTATGTAGATGAGAACCTGAATATAACGGTTAAGTGTCATTTAATACAATCTCTGTATTAAAAGTAGCTTTTAATGTTAAGACAGCAGTTTTGCTAAATACGCCAGCATAAGTCTTTGTCTAATTATCGAAACTGTTAAATCTCTGTTCACTCCAATGTTGTTTTCTGAGAGATGCTGTTATATACTAAGGTGGAAAGAAGTGTTAATGCATAACTTACATTTTACAGACCATAGTATGGCTTTTTCCGAACCATTGTGCCCCTTTCCCTTACCCTGAAAGCAAATACACTCTCATGCCTACACAAGTGCACTACCACAGATTATGCAAGTTAAACTGAACATCCATTTCAGTTGCTGCTTCTGTAACACACTGTCTGAAAGATTAAAAAATAAAAAATGCTATTAGTAAAAATGATGGAACAACAGAGGTCACCTCAGGAATGAAATGTACATGCATGTGCATGAACACAGAGCATGTGAAACTGCTACCTCGAAAAGCATGTTCTTACATCAGCCAAAATGACAATGAATCATCTCTCAGATGTCATCTTAGGAATGGACTGTAGTCCATAGTGACGTGTACTGGCTTGTCAACTTGTTATTTTGCTAGTTTTTCCATGTCATACCAGGGCACATCAGTGTTGTCCAAGACTTGTATATTATTGGAGAAATACTCCAGTAGATATTGTGGTCACCCTACAGGCTTCACACCTTCCTTTCCCTGTATTTGGAGTTGGTTAAAGTTCAGTCTCCGTGTTCTCAACATGATTATTAAGGTTTCCAGTCATCCAGGTCATGTCTTGGTGACAGCTTGTGTTTTTAGTCATGATGACTAAATAGCAGTTTTTTTCATGTCGCAGGTTACCAGAATCCGTCTGACCTTTGCTATTTGGCTCCCTGTTTTGCAAAAATGTGGCTGAAAATCTGCTGACCGTATGAAAACAAGGGCAAGGAGTGCAAACATCTGAGAAATGCCTTTTGTGGCCATCCAAACTGGGAATTTGTCAGAACATCAACATGGTTCAACAGGAATTGAACAGGGCAAACACAACAGCATTGTTATCCCGTATGTATCAGGTATGTCTGTAAATATTGTGTCCCTCACTGGACACAAAACCGAAGTGAGCCAGCTTCATATATGCAGTCTAGTGCAGTGAAGAATCTAAAGTTTTATACACTGGTGAAGCACAACCTCTTAGCACATATCCTATACCTGAAAGAGGTGTAGGGACACATTCTTGGCAAAGAAAATGAGGAATGTAAGAGTGGAGTAAATAAGGACCTAAAGGAGAAATCACGCCATCTAAGAACAATGTACTATTTGGTTCTGACAGTTATACACAATATATAACACACTGTCTATCTGTCCTTCTGTCGATCTATCTGTAAAAATATGCATCTATCTATATCTATCAATATCTACGTGTATATATATATATATATATATATAGATATAGATATAGATATAGATATTGATATAGAGAGATATAGAGAGATGTATATATTTATGCCCAATGTATATTTTTATGGTGTGTATCGCACAAACAATTATCAGCCATAACAATAAAAACACCTGCCTAATATTTTAAAGATCCCCCTTGTGCCGTCCTTACCCCTTTAATACCTGTTGATGCATGAACTCCACAAGACCTCTGAAGGTGTGCTGTGGTATCTGGCACCAAGACATTAGCAGCAGATCCTGTAAGTCCTGTAAGTTGCAATGTGGAGCTTCCATGGACCAGACTTGTTTGTACAGCACATCCCACAGATGCTAGATTGGACTAAGATCTAGGGAATTTGAAGGCCACATCAATACCTTGAACTCTTCATGTTCCTCAAACCATTCTTGAACAATTTTTATAGTGTAGCAGAGTGTATTATCTTGCTGAAAGAGGCCACTGACATTAGGGAATACCATTGCCATGAAGTTGTGTTCTTGGTCTGCAACAATATTTAGGTAGGTGGTACATGTCAAAGTAACATCCATAGGAATGCCAGGACCCAAGGTTCCCCCAGCAGAACGTTGTCCAGAGCAATAACACTAAGTCTGCCAGTTTGCCTTCTTCCCATAGTACATCTTGATGCCATCTCTTCTCTAGATACCCGACACACATACCTGGCTGTCCACATGATGTAAAAGAAGACATGAATCTTCAGACCAGGCCCCCCTCTTCCATTGCTCCACAGTCCACTTCTAAATCCCATTGTAGGCACTTTGGTGGTGGATAAGATTAACATGGACTCTCTGACTTGTCTGCAGCTACTCAGCCCAATATGCAGCAAGCTGTGATGCACGGTGTTCTGACACCTTTCTGTCATTGGCAGCATGCACTTTTTCAGCAATTTGTGCTGTAGTTGCTCTTCTGTGGGAACAAACCAGATGGGCTAGCTTCTATCTCCCCACGCAGACTAATGAGCCTTGGGCACCCATGACTTTGTCACAAATCCACCATTTGTCCTTCCTTGAACCACTTTTGGTAGGTAATAACCACTACATACTGGGAACACCCCAGAAGACCTGTCGTTTTGGGGATGCTCTGTTCCAGTTGCCTAGCTATCACTATTTGGCCGTTGTCAGAGTTACTCAGATCCTTACTGTTGTCCATTTTTCCTATTTCCTATATATTTCCTATGTATATACAGTATAATCCATCCCTTGACTGGTGGCATTGTAATGTTAGATGAGATAATGTTATTCACATCACCTATCAGTCATTTTGTCATATATTTATACTGTAAAATGGACAAATCTTTTATAACACCTATACTTCACAAGTTTTGAACTGTTGTTTTCTTATCCTAACCATGACCTTGAATCCTAATATTGCTGCTATACCTTACATACGCTTGCACCAGTCCAACAAAAAATACCATGCAATTCCATCTTAGTGTCACTGCTGATAGTTGTCCAGCATGCAAATAATATCTGCTTTGTTGGTGGTGGTCCTCTGGTCCCTTGATGGACTGGGCAGAAGGGAGCTGACTAATTGTACAGAACAACAGATGGTCTCACAAAGCCGGTCTTCTAGCTGTCACTGGTTACTTTGGTACTCTTTGTCATCATAATTGGCCAAGAATTGTCTATTTTTACAGGTGGCCATCTGTGTGACCACTTATACTACAACATAGTCATAGTGAGTCAGCACAAGTTTATCTAGCTTACTTTAACTAACTGCTTTACCAAAACTTTGACATAAATTTTAAAGATGTGTTGCTATGTGTTTTCCAATTCAGTGACTATTTCTTGCGCTACAATCATACTACGTCACAGTGTTCAAGGTTTTGCTTTTCCACTCTGCACATGACAAGTAAACTGGAAATAACTGGTTGAATACTGTAGGAAAAGGCCCAAACCATATCAGGAAAGTATAATTGAAATAAGTCTTGAATCAGGGATTGTGAGGTAGCTTTTAGAGGCTCTGAAATGATAAGACTTCTGGTTCACATTATAGCTATTGCAAAAAAAAAAAAAATCATACATTAATAGAACCTAAATGTTTCCATTTTTATGTAAATTTGAACTGTAAATAAGTTTACTAAGATGCAAATCCATAAAGAATAATTTTATTGCCATCAGATTTTGTGTGTGTGTGTGTGTGTGTGTGTGTGTGTCTGTGTGTGTGTGTTTGTGTGAACCTTGTTTTTAACAGACTCTGGGGACACAATGTCCCCACAATGTGCTTTAAGACTGTTATTTGTATCTTATTCATTTTTTCCTGTCCATACAAGGGAAAACTCAGTTTTACAAAAATCTGTGAAAACAAATTAAAGAACTGAAATAGGCCAAAGTCTTGTGTTTTTTTAGGGTTAGGTAAGGTTTAAGGTTGTCATAGTTAGGGTTGGGACTACACCTAAAGAAATGAATGGGAGATCCCCAGAAAGACATAAATACAATGTGTGTGTGTGTGTGTGTGTGTGTGTGTGTGTGTGTGTGTGATTATGGCATCCTCTTCCTTTCACTCCTGGATGTAAATAAGAAAGGTGCCTGTTTGTGGAGCCCCATGGTGGTGTTTGCCGTTCTTTTTATAGCAATAGTGACTGTTTGCAGTGTTTTTATTGCATGGAAAACTTCAGCTCTATGTCACAGGCCTGCTGTCTGCCCTGATGATTGAATATTTTCTTTCATAATCACTCCCATCTGATTTCTAAAAATCATTTTTTATTCAGAGTTTGGAATAATAATTTTCATTTAGTATTTTAACTGAGGTTATTGATGTGCAATGGCAAGATCTAGATGCTTCTCTCTGTTTTTTTCTTTGTTTCCTACTTAGCTTAATGGAAAACCTCTATAGTGCTAATGATTAGGAGGAAGATTGGAATGCCTGTTCAGTATTGGTTACTATTCTGTAACTGTAATAAATAATATATTTCCATGAATGTTGGTGTAATTCTGCATCACACAAATAAAGGGAAACACAATGATTCACTTCCTGTAGATGCATTTGTGACCTATGCTGGCATAATGAGTCGGAATTAGGAAATTTTCAAAAATGAGTTATTGTTACTTCTACATTGTCCATCTAAAGACCTTCCAAATGAGGCGTGGTTTGTTGAAATCAGACAAAAAAATGACCGAGTTACATCCAACTGAAATCGACCACGGCTAACGGGGTTTGGAAACTCGCTTTCCATTGGTTCATAAAAGTGTCATTGGGAATGCCGTGTGTATTTTCAGGAAGTAGAGGAACTACGCTTCACACCTATACCCAACATGGGTAGGGGGACTCCCCCATCTCGCTGCAAGCGCGCGGTGAAAAACGGATTTATCAAGGAATTATTTCGACAGAGGACTAATTAATGAAGGTATACGAATGAACATAATGAACAAAACCTTTAAAATAAAAGGAGTTTGGGATGTTTTCTTGCTGTTTCATCATGGAGATCAATAAATGAGGGCTTCATGGACTCATTTTTGAGAAAATCTCATTTCGACCGAAACCATGCTTTGCCTCTTAGCTCATAATTAGCCTGTGCATATTCTGACTTATTTTGCCAGCACGGGTCACATTTAGCTCTCTGGTTCTAGTTCCTTGTGATCTTGTGATGTAACTCGCTCCATGTTAAATCGCTTTCACTTCACATTTACTGTTTGAGGATGTAAGCAATGTTTGAGTAGATTATTTCTGTTATTTCTAGGCTATGTGTAAATTGACTAACTATTCATTGTGTAGCTCCAGTATACATTTGGGCCACAGTTATAGTGACGTTAAAGGTTAAATGTGACATATGATTTTTGTCTTTTTAAATAATCCATGTTTGATGAATTACAGTACATTCAAATAAGTGATATGTTTTTATTGGCCTATTCTTACTTCTTTTTTTGTTTGTCTTGGATTTTTCCCTATGTGTTAGTCCCACATACTACATCGGGGTTTCCCCAGTCACATGACTGCTACCAGCTGGGTGGTACGTGGAAGCTAATACATGCTTCCTCTGAGACATGAGACACATGAAGTCAGGCAACAGCACTTTTTCTAGCTGCTACTCATGCTGCATAACAGGGTGATTTAACACATTCAGAGGAAAGTGCTATGTGCTTCTTTCAAATGCATGAGTTCACAGATCACGACAATTGTCTTGGTCACTGTGATTGGCAGGAAAGAGAGTGTATCCCGTATACAGGCAGTTTTGCCCTGTTGGACTCCCAGACACTAATTGGTTGTGGCATTGTGAATCAATCTCGATCTCTGGATGATGAGGTGAATACTTTTCTGTCATGCCATTCAGGAGTTTAATCTAATTTCTGTTGCCATATTTCTCAAACAGAAAGAAATCAGTCATTGAAAATTTATGGACAAAATTTTAACTTGAAAAATGTAGCTGTATCTTTCTATCTGTTCCAAGTGGAGGTTTTATTTCAAAGCATTTCAGAAGTTTTTTAAATTTTGTAACGTGGCTCTGAAGTTTGACATAATTTTGGAAAAAAAAACCAAAAAAACAACTTTACCCTTCAGGTGATTTGACATGGAATGACCCTTGTTCTTTGTGGCCCTGTGCTATCCTGTATTATCCTGTGTGGTGCCAGTTGGGTTGTAGTTGGAGATGTGTGACAGACATGCTGGCTCAGTATGCAGTAATTACAGATCCACAGACAGTTCCTCCCCCACAGTGATGGAGCTGAAGCTCTACTGGAGGGGACACAGCTAGTTGATTAAACATAGACATGGTCTGGAAAGTTCAGTACACACACACACACACACACACACACACACACACACACACACACACAGCTTGAATCATCAGGAATTTGGAGTGTTAGGATGAAGGGTAGTGTCTCAGCACTGGAGTTTTGCCAGCAAGGCTTATGCCAGATGTTTTTTTTCCCTATTATGTAGAATAGGAAACCTTGAGGAATGTTTAAAATGTTAATGTTTAAAATGTACAATTTACACAATTTACTTTTGTATTACTTAGAATCGTTCTCATTGAACCTGTCTAAATCGCTCTCATTAACATCCCACAACTGGCCTTCCCCTTCACCATGGAAGCAGTAGTTGCATTTTGGCTGTACAGTAATCCCCCCACTATATTGTGGTTAACATTTCACATCCCCGGCTATTTATGGGTTTTTATTTAGAATATATACAACATTTTTGCGGATTTCCCCTGTATTATAAAATATAAACTTTAATTAAAATGGAGTAAAATATTAATAATATATAAAATACAGTACAGTGTATATCATATTTACACAAGAGAAAAAGAACACATATCGTTGTTTAGGAAAACATGGTGTGGGGATACTGAAAAAAAATATGGCCAATCGGAATGCTCTATTTGTTTAATCTTGATTGTGATTGGCTGCTGGCTACAATGTGTATAGTTGGGGAGAAGCAACCAGTAATCACCAACATCCCAGTTCTTCACCCGTAACAGTACTCGCTATATGTGATGTTTCTATGAATTCTACACAGAATTCACATCGCAATATGCTTGCAAATGTTTTCTTTATGTGTTAAAAGGGTTTAAATAGTGTGGGAGGATAATTTAGGGCTTAAATTATTTAAAAAAACAAGCATTTAGGGGTGGCGTCCATGTATCTTGTGAAAGAGGGGGGGTTTACTGTAATTTAGAGTATTGCATACTGTCAGATTCTTGTTCTTGGCTGAAAGGAGTGGAACATAATGTTGTCTTCTGCTTTTGTAGCCCATCCACCTCAAAGTTCATTGGGTTGTGTGTTCTGAGATGCTTTTCTGCTCACAGTGGTTATAAAGAACCATTATTTGAGTTACAGTAGTCTTCATGTTGCTTCAAACCAAGCTGGCCACTCTCCTCTGACCTTTATTTTTTGCACTATTCTGTTTACACTCTGGACAAGAAAAGAATAATTCAGAAGACACATTATTGCTTAGGCCTGCAATTAACAAACAAACAAACCAATTAATTGATTAATTAATGAATTAATTACGATGATTAAAAATGATGGTCAAGCCACATTGTATTGCTTGCACAATCAATTTTAGTTTGTCTGGAATGGTAGATTGTTATCAGTGAGTTTGGAGAACTGGCCTGGAAGCTTGCACTGCTGTTGTCTTGTGGGCTTTGCCATATCATACCCATTTATTTCTTCAGGCAGGCCTGTGTCCTATAAATAATCCACAGAGCAATAATAAAGCATTGTGACACCAAGAATAGCATCTTCATTACCACCAGGGAAGATAGGTAGCATCAAGAACAACTTTAAAATGATTTCTTAAGCCTTCTGGTGTCCATCATTTTTTTTTTTTTTTAGGATTGAACTGACAGTGGTGTACAGTATATATGGAAATTTTTGTTTTGCTTATCTGATTTAATGAGATATTTATGGTATCAAGGTTTGTACAAGAAAGACAGCTTAAAGGATTTGAATAATGAGAAGTTATGAATGATGGGACGGCTATGTGGAGGTACTGCATATGAATAGTTATAAGGGGTGGTGTCTGTTGCAGCTGAACAGGTAACGCATGCTTCCTCTGAGACATGAGACACGTGAACTCAGGCAGCGGCATTTTTTGTAGCTACTACTCATGCTGCATAAGACGGTGATTTAACACATTCAGAGGAATGTGCTTCTTTCAAATGCCTGAGCTTACAGACAGCCACGATTTTCTTGGTCGCTGTGCCTGACAGGCAATAGACTGTATCCCGTATACAGGCAGTTTTGCTCTCTTGGACTCCAAGCCACTAATTGGTTGTGGCACTGTGAATCAATCTTGATCTCTGGATGATGTGGTGAATGCTTTCCTGCCGTGCCATTCAGCTGCTTAATCTCATTTGTGTTGCCATATTTCTCAAACAGAAAGCAAATCTTTAAATCATTCATTGAAAATTTATAGACAAAAACTTGAAAAATGTAGCTGTATCTTTCTATCTGTTCCCAGTGGAGGTTTTTTGTTGATTTCAAAGCATTTCAGAAGTTTCTGAAATTTTGTAAAATGGCTCTGAAAGTTAACCTTGCAAGAAGAGATTTACACTGATTTAACTGGAAAGACTAACGTCTGGAGAAGGAATGTGAATGCTCTGAGAGACTCTGCATATGACTAGGTTTATATTGGTCTGTGAATTTTCCAATAAGGGCTACTTGTTAAGCTGACATATAAAATAATGCTAGTACCCTGACACCTGCATTGACCTTTCTCAGTAAGAGTATAGTACATGCTCAGTGACAGCAGTGGTCAGACACTGGTTAGTTTGTGCTCATCTGGATTCAAGCACATATGAATCATTATTTGTTTTTTTGCCTTGAATCATTTGTTTTTATCTAGATATGTGTTTTTTCCAGCATCTTCTTCTATTTCTGGACTCATATGTCAGTGTTGTCTCCACAAAATGAGGTTGCATAGTGTACTGATTTTAACCAGCTTGGGTTGTGTGATGCATGCTGGGGATTTGTGAAAGGATACCCATAGGTTTGATGTCTTGCCACACTTCATTAGTTTCCGCAATATGGTGGGACATACTACTTACCTTTTAGACTGTACTGAAGGTACACAGTTATTAAATGCTAGTGTCTTTACCCCATGAATCTGTTTTATGATCATTTCAGTTTAAGAGTTGACTGATCTGGCAGCCAGTTTTAGCTGTGATGACGTTATTACTCCTGGCTGTACTCTACCCCAGTTAATGTGACATAGCTTGTGTAAGACAGGGACATTTATCTTAAAGGACAAACAAAAACGTCATGCTCACTGTTTCCTCAATGACTCTCTCAAGGGTATAATGCTTAAATTTTATTTTCTTTGCCATATGACAGTCTTGTGATGACCTGTGATTTTTGTTGTCGTTGTTAATGCAGAGAATCTGTGTGTGCCTGTTTCAGCTATAAAAACTCTTAATGCATTTTACAGTTTGAGAAAATATCATTTAATGATTTGGTCTGGCTTAAGGCACAACTTTAGCATAACATCTTATGTTCTTTATCATAGCCCATTATTTTAACTGACCTGCATATCTTTTTTCCAAGAGTACAACTCTAAATGCAGCTCCTGTTTTTAGCTCCTGATTGGCATTGTGCATTGTGCCCTGGTTTTGTAACTACACCTGGGAACCTAGTAAACATGACAAAAGTTAGAGAAAAGTATCAGTGGTTTAATATTCTTAATAATGGATTTAGGAACTTGGGGCACCAAAAAAAGATACAGTTATGTTGTATGGAGTGCAGTAGCTTAATGTGAGCACAGGAAATGAAAGCACTGGTGGATAACCTCATATCCTGTCAAGCCAAAGGCAGAATTCCTCTTTTGCAAGGCCCTGCACCTCCAGATGGTCCAGATGGTCTCTGTTGTGATTTTGTTTGGAGTTATAGCACACAATGGACAGCTCTTAACTAAGGGTCAGTGACCTCTGTTCCAGATTTATGATGTGCTTAGATGTTTAGCTTTCTAGGTTAATACTTTGCAAGAAGCAGAGATTTTTTGAAAGTGAGATAGTTGGGTTTATATCTTTAGTCTGATTGACAAAGCTTGCACAGTGAGGGTGTTTTGTCTGGGTGTTTATGTATGTGCGTGTGTGTGTGTGTGTGTGTGTGTGTGTGTGTGTGTGTGTGTGTGTCCACAGGCATATTTTTGATGACTTTTTCCATAATTGCAGATTCCTGTAAACATGCACTGTCAATATGTGAGGAAATGGACTGTCTGCTGTATGTTTACATATGTCCACCAAAAGCTTTTTTGGTCTTTTTATGTTTATTTGCTTTCTGACAGACCAGAAATCCTTCCCACACTGCGGTCATGTGTGAAACGTAAACCAGTTTCGACAAATCGGTGGACGTTGTTGCCTGTGTAGTGTGAATAACTTGATGGGCATAATAATATGGAAAGTTTAGTTAAGCTTAGTTTAGGGAATTCATTGAGCCATTCACCCTCGTGTTTTTTAACAAACAATTGTCTTGTCCGAGCAATTTATGTTGTGTCCTTAGCCATCTATCTTTTGTGAAAAGTCTTCATAAGTCTCATGTTATTCATTACATGCTGCAATGAGTGTAATGCACTGATGCTGGGACATGAATAGCATTGTAGTCAGTAATAAATTATGGTAATAAATTTCAGCAGCACATAGGTAGTATTGTTTTATAATGTGAAAGTTACTATAAGTCTTCAATTATTTCTGTTTAGACAGAATGTCTAAAAAAAAAAAATAGTTTTTGCCTTCTTGACAGCAAATACGTAACTAACATACAGATGAAGTTTAAGAAAGGGAAACAAATTTCCACATTTCTCCTGCTTGTTCCGAATGTTCACTTGGTGCCATTTCAGGCATTTTAGAGGAAGGAATTGTCTTCACCACAAAACATGTCATCTATTTTAATGTTTACTGTAATGCTGTGATATACCATTCTGTCCGGGCTCTTTTTTTTTTTTGTCTGAAGTCTTTATTTACATTTTACATTCATTTCCTGAGTGTAATTAAGTAATATGGTTTATGAATTTCTCTTTCTAACAACACCAGAATTGCAGTTTTCTTTCATACATCAAAGCATGTTTAACTTCATGCTCCAGGTCCACATTTAGAAAGCACATGGAAGCAGGGTGGTCTTTCTGGCAAGCTAGTGATGTACACCATGTTCGGCAAATATAAGTCTAGAACGAATTTTGGTTTGCATATGTCAATGTTTGGCTTTAAAAATGGAAAAAAATATTTTGTGTTTACTTTAAAGTGTTTTCCCACTGATAAAAAGTTTGGGAGCATTAATGATTTGCTGACATTTCACATTTTCAGATTTTGTTAGTCTTAATCTAGCTTATGGTTTTTAAAGTAGCATTTTTCTTTGCAGGCATGTCAGTAAGAATTCTGCCAGAATATCTCAACTAGTCCAACCACAGTTGCAGAAAGGTTATTATATAATATATAATAATATGATTTGTCAGGCAGTTCAGCTTGCTGCATACTTCATTAATCTGCCTCAGTAATATTTGTGCAACAGTCCCAGCAGTGTCTGATTTATGCAGTTGCTGTTTCCTGGTTAGAAATCCCCAAGGGTAGTTTTGCTTTAATAGAGATTTTCCTTCAAGTGACTGTCTTATATCTCTGATTATAAAAAAAAAAAATCATGAAACTAGGATGCCCTATAGGAACTGGAATCAAGGAGTCTTCTGTTCATGATTGCCCCTAGCATCTCCACCTCATAATATGAAGAATGTGTCCCTAAAAAAAATGTCCCTAGGTATACTTGGGGCAAACACCAAGGGCAAAGTTGGGACTAGATGCTCATAAACTAGAAAACTGAACTTTGAGACACAAAGCAAGAAAGTGATGTATCAGGTTGTGTAAATGTTTGTGATTAATGCTTTTATTTCCTCATAGTTGGATCACTGCAATTCTTGGATCAACTCGGATCAACTTGTGTTTAAAGTGAGGATGTGAATCAGATTTCAAATTATATAACAGCGTTGATGAATTCTCAAATCTGTTTGGTCAGATGGTCTTGATTAATTTTAATGCACTTGTAGTGTGTAGCTGTTTCTATAGTTTACACAGGCACATAATCTAAATTAAATAATACATGGCCAATAAAATGTGTGTAATTGTTGACATGGTGAGTTTTTTTATCAGGCGATGTTTATTTAGCATTTTTGCCAGGACTATAGGGTGAGGACTTTGTAACTGTAAGAGGTAAAGCTGTTTCTTTAAGTTTTCTGACATGGGAGCCTCTTCAGTACAGAGGAATTTCTGTTTGTTGTTTTCCCACTAACATGACATGCTGTTTATTCTGTTTTAACTGTAAACGTTAGTGTTGGCAAAATCGTGGTGGTATAGGAGTAATAAAATGCTTTGGGATGTGTTGTAGGAAAAGAATGAATTGTGGGGTGGTAACATCACAGTATCCTGTTGTTGATTATTCCCTTATAGCAACATACCCCTTCAAGATTTATTCCTGACTTAGAACACTGTAGCATCAGTACCTTAGGGCGAGCCTACAGGCAATTTTTTCACAACTGTACTTTTATATTCATGCATTCTGGAAGTTGTTAGAGTATGATTACCATTTGTCTGATCCTGTTTGCTTTATTGTGCTCCTGTCCACTTCTGTAGACATCAGACAATCTGTCGTAGAAGTTAGTATCCACAACCATACATAAACAAAACTAAAACAAATACCAAAACATTGGCATTTTGTCTTGACAACACCAGTATTGACAGCAGTGTGACTGCTTCTTGGTTTTAGCATCTTCTCCTTTTTAGTTTTTAGAGCCTTGGAGTGACCTTTAAAGCCGCAAAAATCCTGCACTTCCCCAGTGGTGTTTTTAGAGCTTTATTTTTATGCTTTCTGTGTCCTCTGAAAGAGTTTTAAAGAATGTACAGTTGATCCTTTCATCTATGGACACCGCATTAACAGATATCAGATGCAACAGTCAAAATCTGCTGGTCTGAATACATAATCTATTAGCCAGAATGTCTGGTATGAAAGGTTAAAAATCCTGGGTGTAGCAAACTGAATCCAGCAGTTCAGCAATTGTCCGCTAGTCGGCCGTGGCGTGTGTGCTACTAGTTACTTACAAGCGCTGGTTGAGCTGTGGTCGTTGTGAAGCTGTACCGTTTTTTCAGCGATTATTTGGTGTTTTTCACCTCAATGTTTTCTCAATTTACTTACCTATTTATGTTGGTCTTTATGCTGCTTGTCATGTGTACAGTACTTGGGTAGCACTTTGTGGTGTTTTTCCTTGTATTTCCATTATTTTATCACATCATCGGACTATTCAAGTCAATGGACAACCCCCCCAATTAGTCCGTTAATGAGAGGTTCAACTATACTTGCATGCCTCACTGTTGGTCTGCATGGTGGCATTTTTATGTAAATCATGAACTTCAGTAGACAGAACAGAGCTTTACATGGGTCATTTTACATGTAAAGTGAGAAGATGATGGTGAAGCTGCCATAACCTGTGGTCTAACCAAAAAAATGAAGGATTATCTACCAATATTAACATGAATGTTTGCTTAAAAGATAAAGAAGCATTTGTTAGAGCAAAAAATAATTGAAAATTAAGAAGCATTTTCATACTTGCTGGATTTAAGCACTACCTAGGTGACTATGGATGGATCAGCTAAACACTTTTGAATAATTAATCATTTGTAACACAAAAAAACTTCCCATCAAAAAGAATACTTGTAATATGTTTATATGTTTATTTTCTCTTCAGGTTGTTTTGCTGAGTGGTCACCTGGACAGTTGGGATGTAGGACAGGGGGCTATGGATGATGGAGGTGGAGTGGCTATTTCTTGGGAAGCCTTGTCTCTCATCAAAGACCTTGGTAAGAATCGTCTAGCAGAGTATTACAGTCCTGGGACTCGAGAGTGCAGACTGAAATGACCTGTAAGCTACAGAGCTGCACTTAATTGCATGAAATTTGCACTAGTGCTGCCGCGATTAATCGACGTAATCGACTATGAAAATTAGTCGACGACAATTTTATGGGTCGACTAGTCGGG
>JAQMCW010000032.1:12957192-12967192 GCA_030068335.1 Chrysichthys cranchii | reverse complement strand
CATGATGTTTTCAACAGTGCTTGGTTTATACAACGTAAATGATTTTAGATGCTATAGCTGATCAGGTGTCACATATATCAGACTTCTTTCCACATCTGTCATGTTTACAAACTGACAAGACCTATAACGGTTTGTCTGCTCTGTTATCTACAAAGGCATTGTAGTAGTATTGACTCACTGCAATCAAGTCCAGTTTCAGTGTAGCCAATACATGTTTATCTTGTTTGTAATGCATTGTGGCACATTATCATTGAGAGGACAGCCCAAAGCCAGACACAGATAGCACTAGGAATAATAGTGACCTTATTGAATGACACCATGATGAATTTACGTGCATTGTAAATACCCATGAGATATAACGCCCTCTGAAGAAACACACAAGCGTGCAGATAGCAATCTAATACGACCTTTTTGTATTGATTCACAGGTCAAATATCAAGTGGTTACTGCATTAAACAAATCTTTTGCTCCTGATAAAGGGTAAATATCAAACACAGTTTACATTCTGATATTCTGATATTTCTATAACAACAAGTAACTAAACAAATATACCCTATAATAATTATTCTACTTAAGGTTTAAGCAAAAGATTTTGGGTGGGATTTTCCCAATTTGTGCACCTGCTGAATTCCTCCCACTAGGCAGCTCCTCCCTACAATTCAACTGCTACAGCTAGCAAAACCTACCAAGTACTTCCTCCAGACATGCGAAGCCAGCAAACTACCTTTTTAAGCTGCTGTTCATGCTACATCACAGTTTAATGCAACATACTCTGCAAAAAACCCACTATCTGCATTGATCTGCGTGCATGAGCTCACAGTTACCTGTGATTGGCTAGTGCAGATCTGACTGACAGCAGAGACAGAGCAATGTCATTCGTCCCACTCAGAGAGCCCAGGCAGTTTTGCTCCCTAGGCTCTGGGCCCCACATGGTTGTGGCAAAATCATGCTTTCTCAATAGAGCAAATGCTTCTCTGTTGCACCACTCAGGGGTGATGAATATTTATTTAACATTTATGGGAGGATTATTATCATCTCACATTATTAGCATTCGAGATAAAGCTAATCCCACTGGACTTTGTATTTTCTAAATTATGACGTGCTACTTTTTTCGTTTGATGAGCCATGCCAATGTAGTAATTCTGTGCAAGAGATATGCCACAAACAGAGTACTATTTCAATTATTTTATAGTCCTTTTAAATATCTCCAATGCTGACAACATTCCACAATAGTACATTGTATAATCCAAAACATTTTTTTCATTCACCTAACACAAGTTACTTCATAGAGACATCTAGAGTAAACTAAGTCCAAGTCATCAGGCTAAACACTGACAAAAATATGCTGTTTGATTCTGGTTAATCTACCCGTACATCAGACTGGCTTCATATTTTTGTAAATCCTAATCTGCAGCAATGACTCAGATTTGTAGGATGCTATCAGTATGCGAATTTCACTGCAACTCTCAGTCATCAAACATTCCCTGCCAAAATTACAAGTTACAGAGTATACTTTGAACAAGGGTGTTTTTTACTTTATGAAATGACAGAGTTTACTATTTCCCCTGCTTTAAAGCAGAATAATTGTAGATAAAGACCCTTTCTTTAGTATTTCTACAAACTGCTGTACATTCACCCACATTCCAACAACATTAGCTCTCAGTCTGCTTCATGTGATCTGCACTATTTCTTTATCAGGCTTTGCCATCTGCTCCTCTGTAGATGTAGAGTGGTGGTTTGCGTGCAAATCATGTAGCCAAACAGCAACCAGGGAAGAGGTGCACTGATTGTTATCCTACTGTTTTCTGCAGAAGAGATTCTGCTGAAATCGCCTGCGTCTAGAATCTGTCCTGTCTGAATCATTTAAAGAAAAATGTACTCTTAATGTGGTTAAATAGTAGATGGAGGTGCATTAGGATTTGTGGTGTTTATTGAGAGTTAGGGTGGGAAAGGCATATTTTTAACAGTAAGTTGTAGATAAAATAAGTGTATTTTTAGTGAATTCTGGTTAATTTGGTCTTATATCAAGTCAGTCCTCCATCTCCAGATTCTCTAATCTACAGCAGTGACATCAGTAGACACCACATCCTGGCAAAGAAAACATGCACTTATTCTCAGCATCTGTTCATATGTATCAGTAGTTTCGATATAAGACTTAACTTCTCTAAAGTTCTTTACCCACTTTGACATTGGCAATAAATCCCAAAAAAGTGATTTTCATACAACGTTATGTAAGACAAAAGCTGATGAAATTAAGACATCAATTACTGCTCAATTTGCCATCATTAAAAAAAATGTAACTACACTAAAGTCTCAGTTTGTGTTGCTGCATCCTTTAATCTCATAATTGACCTAAACCGATCCACATTTTACCCTAGCACACCTGATCACTTTTTATGCCTGAGCCTGATTTTTTTCTTTCACGTCTGTGCTCACAATTTTAACAGTGTTCATGATCCCAGCAGAACACTAAACCCGGCTGAGACACAGGCCCTCTGGTAATGGCTCAGATGCTACACCCTAGTCTGACCATGGCAAGCGTCCATCCACTGATCTGGAAGTAGCCAAAGACTGACTGGATATGGCCAGATTTCATTAGAGTTTGAGGGAGCAGCAGTGGAGGCATAGACGGAAGCTGAAATGTTTTCAGTAGCAATGTGTTAGCAGAGTGTGTCCGTCTTGTGTCCCATCTGCTCAGATGAGAGGAAAAGTCCCTCAATGTAGTCATGGTGCTGGAGCCAATATACTGGACCCACCTGGTCACTCTCTCTCACTCAGTCACTCACTCACACACACACACACACACGCACACACACACACACACACACACACACACACACACACGACAGGCACACAGACAGACAGACAGACACACACACACACACACACTGTGTTTGTATTGAATTTATGAATAAGCCTTGCATTATAGCTAATGACATGAATAATACAAAGACACATATGCATGAGATGTTTAATGTAGGACAGCATGCATTCCATTACAGACCTTCTGCAATTATTGAAACCTGAGGAGGCAAAGATATTATGTGTCCAGTGACGGAACTAATTTTAATTACAGTTTCAAGCTGGAATTATTATGTAATTATTTCTTAACCAGGTCTCCCACCACAAGAAACATGTCCTTGATTCTACTCCCAAAACATTTTCTTGCTGGAAAAAACAGAACCGAACATTAGATTACAAGATCTAAGTAGCTTAATCAAACCTTCTGGCATGAATGAGTATTGTACCAGTTCAGTGAAAAAAAAAAAAGTTAGAATCACATAGCTAATTCACTCAGTCATGTTTGCTCTTTTTCTGAAGCAGGACAAAAAAAAATCTG
This sequence comes from Chrysichthys cranchii, assembly GCA_030068335.1. Taxonomy (NCBI): domain Eukaryota; kingdom Metazoa; phylum Chordata; class Actinopteri; order Siluriformes; family Claroteidae; genus Chrysichthys; species Chrysichthys cranchii. Next base: position 12,963,852 of record JAQMCW010000032.1, on the reverse strand, counting down.
CACAGTGTGTGAATCTTAAAGGAAATACTTTGAAACGGTTTTTTTTTTTTTTTTTTTTTTTTTTTTTTTATAGAGCAAACCAAGTTTACTGCAATCTAACAGATGTCTATGTTGTAGTAGGCTAATTGCACAGAGTAAAATGTGGGTATGGGTGAACCTGGTACTTTGTGATACATTAAAAAACACACAACATGATCTTCCAAGCACTGCTTGCTGATCTGTGGCTGCTCTTGCTTGCTGACAGCTAGAAATAATTACTACTTTTTCGTTTTCAGCCTCTAGTTGTGAACCAGGCTCTCTGGTGGACTCATGGGGACCGCTTGTTTATTTTTTCCACAGGGTCAGTAGAAGCTTGTGTTCAACAGGCTAGCTGCCAGCAGGAGCTTCTTTAGGGCCACTGTAAGCTCCACCCTGATTGGAGCACCATCACCAGGGGCCTGGCCTACACCAACCCTGACATCTGTGCTCCCTCTGCTGCTGGGGTGCGGTTGCTAGGTCCGCATAAATGACCTGCAGTAAATGATGGGTTTGTGAGGAGTCGTGGCAGTGAAGGATGGTGTATGGCTAACCAAAGTCTCATAATTATAGGCCAAGGGCAGGGCTCCAGGGTCTAGCATGGGTTTCTGGGAAATCACAGCATAAATTGGGCCATAAAGGAAACGCCAGGAAAACAAGCAAGTCAAGTCCCAATCTACTACAGTTCGCAATGAAAGTGCACTGTATTCATAAGCGGGGCATGTTTAGAGCATGCTAAGCTGGTCTTTATGGGATCCCAGGTTTACTGGTTTCCCCCTCTGATCCTCTGCTTTGAAAAGCTGAGATGTTGTTCCAAGCATTTCAACAGAAGTAATCAGCTATAGAAATATATAGACAGAGGAATTATATAGGCATAATGAACATGTTGCAATACGCTGTCAAAAGTATGGAATTGTCTCTGGAAAAAGCAATAAAAAGATTTGTCTTTTTCCTACCAAAAACTATAGCAGTTTCACTAGGCTAATTTCTCCTAATATACCAATGGCTGTTAAGTCTATTCAACATTAAATGCTCACCACTAACTACAGGAACATATCTTTAACTGTATGCAAGTTGCTTGCCTGAAAATGTAAACTAGAAAAAATAACTAGAAAATTTCTTGTCAAACAAGAAGAAATCTCCACAGGAAATTGTGTAGCTGCCAGAGCTCTATAAGTTAGAATAAAGCAGAGTGTGTTACTCAATTAACTCTTATTTTATTCAGCAGTTAAATGAAGATTAGAGAGCAAATGAATTATACAAAACTTTAAGTATCATAGGGTGCTGACACATAGACAAATCATATACCTACCTATGTTTTTAAATCAGAATGAACTTGGCAGCCACTCAAGCAAAAGATACACTAGTCTAATAGAAGTCAATTAAAGGACTGGCTCAAAAATAAAGAAAAAAAAATCAAGGATGGTCCTCTTGTAACTTTTTACAGCTGGTAGCAGGAATAGCATCATACCAACAGGCAAACATGATGGCATAAATGTCAAGGTCTGTAGAAGCTCTACTGGAGTAGAACCTGGGCAGTATGCCATTACTGGCTAAATTTTGCTCATTAGCAAAATATTTTACAGGAGAATGTAAGACCATCTGTCCATGAGCTAAGACGCAGTGCAATTCATGTTTAAATATTCACAAAGGTCAAGGGGTTCCATCATTTGTTACCGAGTGAATGACAAAAAATTCATGCAGAGAATTTGCCTTATAGGTATGAAAATTAGCTTCAGCACTGTGAGAAACACTAATTTTCATCAGTATCCCACTTTACACAGAACCTTGTTTCAGTATTTGTACATGATTTATACATTAAAAACCAGTTTCATTAGTCAGCAAACTTGTATAAAGTGGGTGCAGTGTAAACATACTAATTCTTTCATCTTTGCTCTTTAGGGTGCCTGCAGTCAAAAATATCTAATGTTTGTAAGATTTAATTATTAATACAGTAAAACACAATTCACAATTTCCACTTTTCCATAACTCTTCCACTTTTCAATTACAGAGCCCTCCTGTAATTCCTTTAAAATTTACAGTTGTAGTCAAAAGTCTGCATACAGTCATCAGGAATGTCATGGAATTGTTGGGCTTTTAATAATTTCTTTGAACTGTTCTCTTTCTGTGGCAGATTGATGGTACAGCATGCATCTGAAATCAACACAGGGTCAAAATGATACATAAAGGGTCAAAAATATACACATACCCATTTAGATAATCAATTCAGGGGTGCTGAAAGTTCCAAAATGTCTTTTAACTTGCCAAGGCCTCTTAAGTTCCTGTTAGTGATCATGACTGACTACAGCTGGTAGCTACTCTGTGTCCACTTAAAAAGAGTTTGTTTAACAAGAACAAGTTAACTAGGCCAAGGTCTGGAAGAAGACCCAAACTGTTACCATTGGCTGAGAGGAAACTACCGGTAGTTCAGATGGACAGGAACAAGCCATCAACCATCAAGACACAGGCCTGCTATGAACTGGGAGCTGCTGGAATACGCTCTACAATCAAGCAAATTTTATATCGCTATGGACTGAGAAGTTGCTATCCAAAAAAGAAGGCCTGCTCCAAACTGGATACCTTCAAGCTCAACTGATGTTAGCAGCTGACCATATAGACAAGAAAAAGCCTTTTGGATGAAAGTTTTATGGTCCAACAAGAAAAATTGAGCAGGGGTACATCGGAACACTGTACCAACTGTTAAGCATGGTGGTGGTAGCATCATGCTCTGCTGCCAGTGGAACTGGTGCATTGCACAAAGTGGATGGAATAATGAAGAACCTCAGAATTCTTCAGTACAACCTCAAACTATCAGCTAGATGGAACTTGAGCACAATTGGGATTTCCAACAGGACAGTGACCACAAATACACATCAAAGATTTGAAAATCAGAAGTGTCATTTTTATCAATTTGTGGAATAGATAAAACAGGCTAATGTTGAGCTTTTAACAAGTCCTGACCTCAACCCTACTGAAAATATGTGTACTGTGATTAAAAGTTATGTCTGTGACAGGAAACACACAAATTTACCGGTAATTGAATTCTACCAATTCTTTCAAGAAGAGTGGTCAAATATCCAACCAGAATTCTTCTAAAAGCTTGCTGATGGCTACCAAACACACCTGGTCAAGATTAAATTTGCTAAGGGATATTTAACCAAATATTAGGTGAGTGTATGTATATTTTCAACCTAGTATATATAATTTTCACCCTTTGCTGGTTTCAGAAAACCCCCCCAAAATTATGTGCACCAAATCCTTGTTTTTTTCTATTAAAATATGTATATTTTCTAGAACAGTTCTAAGAAATAATTGAAAGTCCAATATTGCCATGACATTCATATCAATGATGAATGTATGCAAACATTCTGCAACTGCATTTCTTACTTACTTACATTTTTTCTTTCTAACTGTAAAAAGAGGGCCACATTTTTGTCACTGTTCTGTCTGTTAGATTCTGATTTTATCTCGGTGTTATTTTGAAACAGGATGCCAGGATGTTATCTGAAACTGTAACTTCACAGATGTTGATTGTTACAATTCACCATTTTGGTGGAGGTAGGCTTATGCAATATTGAGTTTTCCCTGTTATTAAAAAAATGCAATTTAATCATCCAGAACTGATAGCCTAAAAAAGACTGGAAGATGAGGCATCATTTCAGGTTCAAGAGTATGGGCGGGCATAATGATATTACCAGCTGTGCAGTCAGGAACCACCAGCAGCAGCAATCGTGAAAACTCAGCTGGATGGTGTTTTTTTGTGATTCTGCAGTAATGTGCAGTAAACAATAAACCATTTTTAATATAATCTGTTTCAAAAATCAGTTGTTTAATGTCCACACAGAGGTATTTTGAATATGTCTGAGCACTGACCAGCACAGGAGAGCAAAGGAAAATATCAGCATACTGCATAACTTTCTAATTATCATCATCATTAACATTATCTGTAAAGTGTTCTATCTGACACTCCATTCTATGCCAGCTTAGGTCCAAACGTATGTCTTTTTCTATTCCTTTCTCTTCTTTGACCATTTTGGTCAAAATATATTGGTGCCATCACTAATAAATACAATTAACTGAGTTTTTTTTATTTAAAACTACAGATTTTATTTCATATTAATGAACTCAAAAGTTCTATTTACATTTGCAGAAAGCCTTTGAGTCCTGAGAGCATGGTTGATGCAATCAGAGCATTCAGCACAGACAGAGCAATGGCAAGGCTGGCAGCCATAAATGTGATGTGACGATCTTTAATGCAAAGTTCCAAGGGTGTATTTACAGTTTTGTCCGCAGGTAGGATGAGTCTGTCAGCCGCGGTGTACTGACCAGACTTGAAGAGGGCAAAGCATTTGTTTAGAGTACCTTTTCTAATCCCTTCCCTCATGCGAGAGTGGGTAGTGCTGTCCTAAAGAGGCTGCCCAGTCGCCTTGGGTGCTGCCGAGCTCTCCTGTTTGCCCTTAGTTTCAGGAGAAGAGCGACCACTCTCCCAAAAGCCGCCTACGTGCAGGTTTGTAACTGACAACTTCCAGTGCTCATCAAACACCTGTTGCCGTCGCCACTTTCCTGTCGCCGCAGGACTGAGTTGCATAACGGACCTGTGCATGAGTGGATTATAGTGAAAGAACCATTGCACAGGGGTAATCCCACTCTCTCGGCCTGGTAAGTCTTGATCCAGTGGCACGGGAAACCGTTACGACTGGAAACTGCCAGGCTGCAGTGGATGACCAGGACATGCTACGTGTCACGTCCATGCTCTAATGTGCTCCACGGCACTTGCTGACACCGCTCTCATGACCTTGGATCTGCTGTTGATCTCATCTGCTCATTCTGCCAGGAATCAGTCTTCACATGCTAAGGCTGACACACCTTTTAGTTATATTGCCGAGGTTCGGCTACCCTCACCTAGTTTTGCCAGCGCGTCGAGACCGTTGCCCGGGGTGTGGCCGCTGTCGCATGCAAACAGCGTCAGGGAGCCATAAGTGAGAGCTGGGTGCCAGGTGAGAACCAATGTGGTGAACCACCCTGTTTGGGTGCGACGCGTTCTCCCATCAGAGGTGCTATCTCTCTCTGACACACCATACACCCCATTGTAGGAAATAGTAGGAAATCTGTAGGAAATCTGTAAACCAACAATGTTTTTTATATATATATATATATATATATATATATATACACACACACACACACCCACACACACACACACACACACACACACACATATATATATATATATATTTCTGTGGTGTGTGTTATTAGAGAAAATAAAAAAAGAACAGAACAGAAAGCTGACTGACGAGTATGTGTGAAATCATCAGACTGCGTTTTCTTTTTCCTCTCAGAGTTAAATTTGTACTTCTGATCTGTGTGGAACAAAAAAAATCATCATCAACTTCTTAACTATTCATGAATTCTCTTATTAACAAAATCTACATTTAAACAGTCACCAGGGTCTCATTTATCAATGCATGCAGAAAAACAACTACTAAACATGTGAATAAAAGTTCCTGTATATTACAAAATCCTGTAGACACAGGTGTACGCAACAGCCAGTGAGGGATCACACACATTCCATACTGCGCCTGTCCACACTTTATGCAAATGAACACCCTCAGATCACCATATATGGTAAACAAATTCCCTTTAAAAAGCACATTTGCCTGCTCACACTACTGTGTATTTCAGACATCATACCATACCATATCACTTAACATCAAGCATGAGAATAGATCCAGAAGAATTGGTACTTTTATATGGAGGGCCTTGGGGGCCAAAAACAAACAAACAATCAAACAATAAATAAATGTGTCAATTGTTTAAAATGGAAAATAAATACAAAAACTTATTAGATACATAAATAATTTCTTAAAATATAAATTCATTTAATTTAAAACTATATTTAATTATTTCAGTATTTAATTTAATTAATTATTTCATGGCTGTTGTGCTGCAGTGCATCATGAATTTATTTTATCCGTCACCACGGCTTGTCAACAGACCCTCACATTTGATTAGTCACCCTGCACTGTAAGTCCAGACTAATTGATCCCAGATAATGGCCTGATACAGAGCCAGTGAACCCTGTGCTTATACATCAGCTGGTGGTATTCGATGCTACATCTAAAGTCTCTCTCCCCATCTTGAAAGAGACTTCATTAAGATCCTCCATGAACTTAGCCGCCATGTTTTGAAAGAATCCACTCCAGACCAAAGCAACGGTTTTGACTCGATCGGTGTTAAACCCATCCCCTGTCTTTGATGGGCGAGTCTGACAGATACAATAAATTCACGACGCACTGCAGCACACGAAGCACCAAATAATTAATTAAATAGTGAAAACATTAAACGTTTTATATTAAATTATTTGATATTTTAATAAATTCTTTACGTATTTATTTCCCATTTTAATCAATCAATCAATCAATCAAATCAATCGACCAACTAATCAATCAATCAATTGATTGATTGGTTGATTGATGAATGGATGAATGAATGAGCCAATTAATTAATTAATCAATAAATCAATGATGTATTTTTACAGTTGTGGTCAAAAGTTTACATACAGTTGTATAGAACATAATATCATGGCTCTCTTGAGTTTCCCGTTACTTCTACAACTCTGATTTTTCTCTGATAGAGTGATTGGAA
>JAQMCW010000032.1:12943900-12957092 GCA_030068335.1 Chrysichthys cranchii | reverse complement strand
AATTAAATGTCCTCACTAAATCTAACCGTGCTGCTTAGAGCCCAAAATCTTCTAATAATCCCAACCTCATTAAAATTGTTAATGCCATCTGTAACAGTTTTCAAATCATTTTATTTTCTGACAGCCAAAAGTCCTTTTGGATAACCTACAGTTTAAATTCACAGCACTGAGGAAAACACCAGAAATTATCTTTCTGCACTTCTGTATAGACCTAGATCTGTCCAATAAGGGCACTTTAGATTTACCCCCTACTCCTCCACTGGGCTTCATAACACATAATAACTGCCATTTTCACACAGCAGAAGGTTCTAGCATCACTGCGGTTCTTTGAGCTGCTATTAAATTAAGAGCCTTAGCCCCCTGTGTCCCTGATTTATCAGCATACTGCACAAACACCTTCACTCATGCAAACAAAACACTTAGACCAAAGCTGTGGTGAATATTACATAAATAGCACTGTTATATTTTTACTTTTTTGTTTTATGGATTTTTTTTTCTAAAAAAGGGGAACTCCCCAAACCCTACACATATTCAGTCCTTCTAAATGTGTGTTACACATCCTTGATGTGCATACTATAATATGACAAACCTTTATATTTTTAATACAACAATACCTGTCTGTCATGTGTTCAATATTAGTTTAGATTTTCCAATTCAATTTTCAGGTTCCCCATAAGCATGCATGAAAAGTGTTACTGTGTACACTGTGAGGTCAGTGTTACAATTTATGCATGCTTTGTGTCCACAGATGTTAATGATAATAAGTTTAGGGTGGACTGTAACCTTGTTCCAAATCAGTGCACCTATGTTAAATAGCAAATAATGACAGATAATGCTTGTATTTGTGCCTCAGAACAATCTGTTGGAGTTAATTAAATGCAGCAGTAACGTGAAATGCAGGAGTCGATGTTATTCAAAGAAAAAAAACGTATGCCATTTCTTAAGTGGGGTGCAGCCATCTGGGAATATTTAAATATGGCATGATATCTTTTGCTTGCAAAGTTCAAGACCATGGAGCTCATATACAGTATGAGTGGAGGAGAGCCAGAGGGGGACAATCAGGACATCACTAAAGAAAGGCCATGCAGAGCAGCTCATTTGCACAATATAATTTACTGGGAGAAGGATAACAGGCTGATAAGAAAACAGGCTCCAAAATAAAGCCTATCACCAGAACTCAGATACAGAAGCCCGTTTATTGGCTTCTTGGCCGTAGATAGATATAATCCTGTCTGTTCAATTTACTACATTTGTTTAAAATGCTTTGCATATAATTTGTAGCATTTGAATTCCACTCACCATATGAATTTAACTCTAATGTCCGCAAACTTGGCTCTGTCTTAAACAGATATGCCATATCAGTCACAGTCTAGTAAGCTCTAAAACTACCTGCTGTGTTGCACATGCTCCCAATAGGAAATCTGTTGTCCACATTTTTATCACAGTAAAAATCATAGCATGTCCAGGGCAATACTGGAACCCAATTAAACTGATCGGCTCTCAACAGAAGCTTTTTGTAGAGAGAGAGAACCAATCATCACACTTCAATGGTTTGTGTGCCATGTTGTTTCAGGTTCAGTGATCAAACTTTATTGAATTGAGTATATCACTGCTCCTTGCTATTTCTTGATTGGTAGACTGGTTTGGGAATTATACGCCAGGCTGTAAGCTTTAAACACTGTGAATAATAAATGGACTGTTCTGAGAGCATCCTGCCAATATGTAGATGAATTAATAAGGAAATAAGACCACATTGTTTAATAAATATTTCATCATCATCGCTGTGTAGATTAATTCTGAATTCGTGTACATCACTGTTCAGTTGTATTAAGCGTAGATGTATATGCTAGGTTAGATTAGAGCATCTTAGCTTCAACTTTGTCATTGTGCAGAGTACAGGTACAAAGCCAATGCAATGCAGTTAACATCTAACCAGAAGTGAAAAATACAGTATTATTTACATATATATACAGTATTATTTATAGATAATTGCCACAAGTAAGCTCTGCAGCACAGTGATGCTACATGTTATAATATACAAATATGTTTGTAAATATTTAAATGCATATTTAGAGAGGGAAAATTCAGAGTATTTACAGAGTATGTACGTTGTATGTACAGTTGGCAGTAGAGCCTACATATCTCCAGATGTTTTTACGTATTTGTATTTCTGTTGTTTAAATGGACAAGTACAAATGGAAGTCATTGCTGAAGCAATCTTATGTACAATAATATACAAACTATTTAGTTTCCCACAATATCTTATACCTAACTAGGAAATTTACTCTAACATTGTCTAAACATATTTGAAAGAGACTGCCTGTTGTCCTAACTGTGCTTGTTCAGTGAGCATGTGAGGAACCCCATTTTCTAAAATTCTATATTTCCCTCTTGATGTGAGTTTAATAATCAATGGGCAGGCTGCATAAAAAATACAACTGCCTTATACTGCAATGCAGCATAAGAAAATGAGGAGTGCTGAGAGACATAAGAGATTGGTTAGACTTTAATATTGATGTCAGCCTGCTTTTCTGCTGCTTGACAGATACAGTAATTATTTTTGCTTAGTGAGTTTTGGCATAATTTTTCCTCCTGGACCATGACATTGTAACATACAATACAACATGCAAGCTTTTAAGCTTTAGGCTTTGCTTAACAACTTTTTTTTGGGGGGGTGGATTTTAAAGTGCATATTGTATGACTACATTCAGCATGAAAATGTCTGGTATGTTATTTTTTATTAATGCCAATTTGAAAATGCATTTTTTGTATGGACACATTTTTAAATCTTCAAAATTTTGCATGCACTCAACTATATTGAAATTATTTTGGCATACACTGAAAAGGCAGGTACTCAAATCCTAAGAAATCAATTTAGGATGCAAACAAATTAATCTTATTTCTGAAAAATGCTGCAACTGCTTTTACACTTTTTCTTTAATGAAAGAAGTGATTTGGGGCATGCTAGCCTAAAGAAAAAAACAGCTTGGTGAAGACAGCTAGCCAATGCGGAAAAAGAAAGGTGGACGATATGGTGTTCTCTAGGTATAAAAGAAAAACGGTCAAAGGTTTTGTCTGGCAATTAGAGACTGTATTTTGATGCTAATAAAGCCATTCTATCCATTTAATTTTGCTGTTAACTTAGTTGAATTCACTTAATTTTTACGTTTAACATTGTAGCAAATCAAGGCAGTGCATAATCTATTTGTGTTAGTCTGGCAATAGAATATTTATGTTGTTATTTTAATTAAACAAACTTTAAAAGTAGAGCTTGGAGCCCCATTACCATAGTCAAATGACTTGTATGACTTGTAACACTGGCGGGTTGGTGTGACAAATATATTCTCACTATTTTCGTGATTGTCAGAACAGAAAAAACCTGGCTAAAAGCTAAACAAGTGTAAAACAGCTTATTCAACCACCACTCCCTTTTAAAACCAAGACAGTCCAGTGCACGACAGTGATATTTCAAGACATACAATTACATTTCACTTACAGATCGGACACTAATAATTTAGTGGTAGAAATTAATAGCTATATAATTTTCTGTGAAAATTTTTGGTTGGCTAAGAAAAACATTGACTTTCCCCTTAAAAGATACACTTACTCCTGCATGTACATACTGCCTCGAGTTATTTAGACAAAATCAAACAAACACAAAAAAAACCCCATCAGATGTCTTTTGATGTTTAACCATGAGGGTCATATGCTTGGATGTAATTTACAAAAGTAACAATGTAGGTCAAGACATTTAATCCAAACGCTCAGTACCTAACTAATTCTACTAATTCAATCAGATTAGGCATTGCTAAGAAATTTGATCATGGATCATGTGTGCAAATGTGCGCACGGAATGAAAACCTGCACCCACATCAGCACTTCATGCATCATGATGTTACATCATAACCCCATTGCACTTTGCATGTCTTTAAAAAGAGAATATGGGACTGAAGGAAAGAGTGAAAGGCTTTAACTCGATGCCTGTTTTGAATGAGAATTAAGGCTCAAACAAACTTGGTCAAATATTCAATGCTTTGTTTACGCAAGTATTGTTTATCATTATAAAGTCTTATAAGTATTGTTTAACATTATCATTATTATCAAGATCCTGCATTTCTGTTCATCACCTTGTTCCTTCATTTAGTAACTTAAATCCAACTAACTATCTTAATTTGAGTTTGCAACTAATTACTGACACCGGTTCAATTATTTAATGCATTATATTGTTGAATTAATGTGTTCAGATGCACAATTCCCTAGTTTTATGTATAGTACATTTTTCGTATATTCATCCTTTGTATTTAATGCAGATTCTACAAAACACTGAGCAATGATGGGGAAAATATCACTAATAATCCTATCTCTCATTTATTCAGTTCAATTTTTTTTCTTTTAGACACATGTAAACAGCTTGCTTTTGTTTTAACCACATTAATTATAAACACTGGTATAAACAGATTGGCCTTGACTTGGCATATGTTACGTGAAACCCACTCCAGAGTTTTTACTTACCAAGGTCAGCTAATTCTAAGCTAAAATGCTGTGTATGAGCCTGTCAAATTTGCCCACTGAATGAGTGTGTGAGGTGTGTGGGAGACACAAGAGATGGTCCCCTGAGAGACCCCCTGAAAGAGCCAGCGCTCAGAGTCCCACCTGTCAGAGATGAGCTGCAGAGTGTGTGTGCATGTTTGCATGTGTGGTATGCAGTGGCATGGTGTGAAGGAGGCTTCAAATTGGTCCCTCTGGTGGGTAGCACAGTGTTTCTGAATATAGAATATGTTCAATATGTTCAAGTCCAATAGTGTAGCAGAGCTAACACTGGCTGCTGTCTCGCAATTTAGAAAGAACATTTTCATGTTATGCAAATGGAAATTTTGTGTATGAACAACTGTCATTGTTCTCTGTGTTGTTGAACCTCTCATGGATGTTTGACCTAAGTGCTATTGCTGGCCACACACCTACTGTGAAATATGCCAAATATAAGGAGAATATTTCCCTGATTGTTTTTTTACAATTTGCTTCAAAATTTACTGTGATTAGAACCGAACAGAACAGAACATTATGGAAGGAACTGAACAGAATAATATTAAATAGAAAGATATAGTATGGAATAGAAAAGAATAAATTAGCATGTAATGTAATGTAAAGTAATGTAATAAAATAGAATAGAAGATATACTGAGATATATTGCTTTTAAGCAGTTGTGCTGTCGTACTGAACATGGGCATGGCTGTGAATACCTGTGGCCAACTCATAGCCCTTGTGCTAATATTCACCAGAACAGCACAACTGTAAGTGTGATATCGCTTATACATCGATTCTATAAACAAGAAATTAATATTGAGTAACTGACATTTCAGACAGAGCAGAAATGATTCCCAAAAACACCACAGAGCTGGACAGAGCATTGCGTGTTGCCATGGTAACGTACAGACTGACTGACAGCGTCAGAAGTGTAGTAAAGGTTTCAAAGTGACTGTAGCTACAATTGGAATTTTTTGCAGCAAACAAAGACAAGTGGAGCAATACAAACTGAAATATATACTGAATTTAATATTGAAATATACACTGCATATTTAATATTGGGATGTACTGTACTGCTGAATATGCTGAATACCCTTAATACACTTTTCCATTTGCAGCAATCAGATTGTCTAACTGGATTTTGTCATTTCCACACTGCTCTTGCTTTATCAGCAGTTAAGTGCCAGAGCCGTGAAGTCACTGTGCTGTTCAGAGAGCCTCCTGCATTCTTGATCGAGTTCATTATCCATCCAGATGAGTGAGAGTGAAAGCTCTTGACTCCCAGGCCCTCTGGACAGGTTCTACTTTCTAACTTTATTTAGGATTCATTTTACTATACAGTTTGTACCTCTTATTAAAATGAAGTAAACAAAATCATCTTCAAGATGGTCAAAGTATTGAGTGGCTGTGAAAAGATTTTGGATCTTAGCTCCAAACCTGACTAAATAATGCAGCTCAGAAATAAAAGCAATGCTCCTTTTAGGGCGTTTCCTGTTCATTGGTTGCTTTAGTAATCCTTAAGCTCCCTGAATAGATCACAGCTGTAGTCAGCATCATAACCCAAATGGGGATCGATATTAAGCTTTTTTGCTACTTGTGTAAAGGAGCAAAAATACATCAATGTTTTAAATAATGAATAGGAGCTTTTTTTTTCTTTAGAGGTATAGCACTTTGAGGGATTTCTTTTAGTCATTTGCATGGGAAAATCTGAATAAATAAACAGCTGCTGAGATGGACACTAACATGTAAGCAAAACTGGCTAAAGGTAAATACTGTTACAAAAATTTTTTTTTGCTGGTATGTATATGAATCCATTCTGTAGTGTTAATCAGGCAGGTGAACAGTAACAGCAAGGAGCGATGTGCTAAGACATAAATATACATAATCTGTCTTTAAGCCTGTACATTGACACATGGCTGTTTTCCCAGACTGGCTGAAAATCAGCAACAAAATCAAATAAGCAGAGACTACCTGAAGGCCAAAGTGCTGACAGCATTACTGGGGGACTGGGAGAGGGTTGTTAGTGATCAAATTATTGAGTTGAGAAAAAGCACACAAGACAGCTAGATTTTGAAAATGGCCTATTATTGCTTTACTTGCAGAATAGCTAATGGTCATAACGAAGTAACGAAAAGATTGGGAAGGACTGAAGACAACCTGAGGGCAAATTTAATCAGCTCCCCCTGCGCCTGTGTTCGCTGCATATACATGTACGTGTTGTTCAGTGACTGTGGTTTTTGTGGTAGGCGTAGCAATCAATAAAACAGTGATATCAGTGCCTGATAACACAAGCACACCGATTCCTCTGTCGTCTTAACTTTTAATATTTAATAACATTTTAACAAAGGTAGGCATACTCATTATTAATAACTAATTTTACTAGCATACTAAAAGAAACTTAAGCATAAACATGTATTTATGTAACCCACATATACTAAACCCAACACTACTAAACAAGGCTCCGTGTTAAAAATCCTTCCTTCCAGAAATCAATCAAGGTGTTTTCCTTACCAAAATAATTACAGGTGATGAATGACAAGTGTTCAGGACAATGGAGACTAAATAGATAAGGTTTTGTGCTGCTGAGTGGGAAGTTGTGGTCTGAATCCCAGAACAACCAAAGTGCAATTCTTGGGTCATTAAGCAAGACTAGTTGCTCAGTTGTATCCTATTTCAATTCACACTGAATCAGTAAGTCACCTTGGATAAAAGCTTCAGCCAAATAAAAAATTTAAATGGTAATACGTAGTGAGAAACCTACTAGCTCCGTATGACAGACATTGGGTTCAGACACTCCACTTATGTACGCCACATTAGAGTACACTGTATTTATGGAGATGAGAGGCTCTAGGCTTAAACAATGCATTTAATTAATTCGCAACTTTATAATCAGTGAACATGAATTAGATTACAACGGAATATGAGGACACCACATTTGGACACAACTGTAGTTTTTTTTTTATTTTTTTTTTTTAATATAACTTAAATAATTTATATTTTTACATCGATTTATAAGAAAGGAAAAAATGAATGACAACTAGACTGAGGCACAGAAATGATAAATTCAGTGATTTCATTCCTTCCATGTTTTTTTCTATACAAAAACAGACCAACAAAAGCAAAGTAAAATTTTGTGAGCTCCCTATAACAATACATTTGACAGAAAGAGATATGGCTCCAAGTAAAATTGTGGAATTTAAATTAATCAACAGATAAAGTGTACTGCGCTTTCATCAGCTAAAATTTGGTCATCAGATTAGTTCTGGACTAGTGTGCAAAGAGACAGAGCACATCAGCATTTGCTTAATCCCTTGGTAATGGAGGTTATCAAAGGCACAAGCCCAGATCCACTGCTGCCGCCCCTCAACAAACGCTCATTTGCATAACATTACAGCGGGCCAACAATGTGTATTATGCTGGCACTGGTTTAGGTTCTCACAAGGTCTTGTACAGCTTTAGTAGCATTCAGTAGAAAAGAGCAGTAAAATGTCATTGTGCTTGTTTGTTTTTGTCATCTGAAAGACTGAACAATCTTGACAAGGGCGTTAAAGTAAGGAAGAGGTTGTCTGCCTCTTTTAAGTACTTAATGTTGAACACACAGTCTGAAAATGTACAGATTTAGATAGAGCTTTCAATACCTATTAGCCATGTAATAGCTCCGGCACGGACCCAAGACATAAGAACAAACTTCTTTCTTGTTCCCTTCTTTCTTTTTTGGGTAATACATCAGGAATTGTGAGTCATTTTATTTCCTCAAAACATTATTTCTGTATGCTCATGCAAATATTCTAATTAGTCTTAATATATGTGACTATTATAAATGATTCAAATTCTATATTAGAAAATAGAAAACGTTCAGTTTCAGTGAAGCGGGTTTTCTTTTCATATGTAACACTAAGATTGGTTTAAAAATAAATAAAATGATGGCAAAGTAACCGTGTGAGTTTCTTTGACATCGCTCAGTATTATACCTGAGATTGGAGTGAATAACTCCTCAAAATCTTGCATGTTCAGCGCATCCAAAAAGAAAGAAGGCACCCAAACAAGATGAATGCAGACAATGCAATATGTGCTGAGCAGTAGGTTCCCGTTTTTTTTTTTTTTTAATCTGTGAATTTCTTTCCCGGTTCAAAGACCATACTGTGCACAGTTGGGGGGCTTCAAAGCTCCAAGTCCACAGAATTAGGGAAAAGAAAAGCGGCTTCTTCAAGGCTCAAGGCTCA
Organism: Chrysichthys cranchii; assembly: GCA_030068335.1. Taxonomy (NCBI): domain Eukaryota; kingdom Metazoa; phylum Chordata; class Actinopteri; order Siluriformes; family Claroteidae; genus Chrysichthys; species Chrysichthys cranchii. The sequence continues at coordinate 12,948,345 of JAQMCW010000032.1, read as the reverse complement.
GAAATATCACAAGGCAAGCAACCAGAATACCATACTTTCCTCCCCTGAAACTCTCACATGAAGAATAGTTTGCTTTACCTGTCGCTGCAAAATTTATGCTGAGAATTTGGACACTGTTTTCTCCGTAGGATGGCATCAAAAGGAAGGCATTTTGGACGGAGGCAGATGGCCTAGGCATTTTCTATCAATTATATTCTCAGTGAGATGAGACTCAAACAACTCCAGGTAGGTTGGATGATAATGTAGAGTGGCATTTTATTTTTGTCTTATCTTCGTAAGTTTGGAATTACGTTTTAAAAGTATGGGTGTTGCTTGAAATTGTGTTAAAGTGTCTGACCATAGAGAGAATGAAGGTGGTGAATTAGGCTTGCTCAATAGTAAACAATGTTCTCCACAGTTGTGCTATCTATAAAAGAAAGATCAATATTCTACAAAATATCTTCATACACATAAAAGACAGTAATAATAATACAACCTCCAACACAGACTGCAGTGCTTGGTAATTACAAATGATGTTCACGCTCCAGCCCTGTGACATATGTGATTCTCAGTGTTATTCTGAGAATCTTGGTTTTAACTCCTAGACAATGTCTGTGCATCTGTTAGACATGGAAACAGAGCTGACCACTTAGTTCTCACTAAAATAGCTGCAATAATATTTACTTTTTCCACATAGACCTGAAGCCCACATGCTTTTAATTATGGACTACTTGTCATATTTGTAAGAGGAGAGTGGAAAAAAACTATGACTGATATAAAAATAATTAGTGTGCTCTTCCTGCACTGGATCAGTGAGAGCTGATGGGGTATGAAAGGGGATTGCTACCTGGCTGCGGTATACCTTTCTTTCCTAAATCATGCAATATATGTGCACATGGTGTGATGGGGCACTCATACCGAGCCACTCCGCTGCCCAATTATAACCAACGTCATGACAATTTTACCTGCCATGGTGACATCGTGTGCATAAGGCTAATGGTATCTCATTACTTTTTAGCATGCCACCCCACTCTCAGTTAGTTATTATTTTACTCAGTGTCAGACTCTGTATCAACTGAGCAGCATCTTAATCAAAAACAAGATCAACATTTGTCATATCCATTCCGAAGGACTGCAGACAAATGGAAACCCTGAGAAAAGGAAGGAAAACATGGGTAAAGATAAATATTGTTTTTCATCAGTTCTGAGTGTTTTATTCTAATAATGACTGTAGCGGTGCATCGAGCAATGTGTGTAAATGCAAGATAATTATGTAAAAAAAAAATCCCCAAAACAGATAAATAAAAAAACGTATGAAATACCTCAATGAATAGGTATACTATAATATATACTGCATTTAATTATTTATACCTGAGTGATATAATTCATTATTAATAGGAATAAAAATGTATTAAAAAGTTTTTGCTAAAACTCAAATTAACTGGCTTTATCACATGGCTGGAGTTAATGTCCTGCCATCTATATTACTAATGCAACATAGGAGATGGGAAGATGGGAAAATTATTTGCCAATAATAACCCTTGCACATCATGTCCAAGTTTTATATAAGCTATTGCAAGCTTTATGGTCATGGAGTTCAGCACTAATATTTCTCACTGTACGTTAACTTATATATTCGGCTGTGTCTTTGGCTTTCATTTGTATTCACAGAATGATCTGCTCAATATCCTGCTTATTTATCCCTCCAGCTGTACACTACCTAGCCATTCTGCATCGTTTAGCACAGTGCACACACAGAAGTCATCCTAACATCTGTGTCTAAAATGGCCACAACTGTGGACCCTCAAAATCCCACCGTGTCACAGGGAATGGGGACACTGGGCATAATGTTCAATACAATTACACTTTTTAAATTTGAGGGGAAAAAAATCTATTTATAATTGCATGATAATGACTGAGTGGAATAAGAAAGAGAACTATGCTTAAAATTTGTATTAAAGGAATGTGCAGAAAGAAGCCTTGTCGAACAATGATAACTGCAGTCAAACATGAACGACCTACATGCAGAAACGAGGTACATTATCAATTTGTGAATAGAAATAACTATATTATGATGATATTAAACAATCCAATCCATAGTTCTCTGATCCAACCACAAATTCATTCCTTCTTTTCAGAGAAGCACAACAATTACATTTAACCTCATCCGGCACCCTACTACCATCAAATTAAACCAGCACTTCATGCTCTTGTCAAGCTATACACTTATTCACAGTTATGTGAAGAGTAATTACAGGAATGACAGTTTGGTGTCCACATTCAGCGTTTGCTAAATTGGCAACTTGGCAGGTAGTTTAGCTGAAAGTGCCTTAATTTGTCACAGTAATCATATGACAGTATTGCTGCAGTTCAATGGAAACTATCAGAATTAATGCAGGTAATGTAATCTGCAGCTATCTAAAGTTAACATGCAAGTCCCCTGATGTTCTCAGTTAGACTTCTCTTGCGACTAAACAGGCATGACTCTTTTTCTCCACGATACTTTAATTATCAGTTGTCATTTCACTGTTCTCATCTGTTTTAGTTGTCTAATCTCACGAAAAAGTGACATCATATAGACACAATTTTCTTTTAATAGGACTATTTTATTTATTTGCTAACTGAGCAAATGTCTACGTTTTGTACATTCGACAGACGACATATTCTAAATAGGATTTCATACATTTTGAAAAACAAATAGTTAATAAATACATTACAGTACTTACAGTTAAGTAAATACTATTATTATTCATCAGCAGTGATAAGATGAGAAGGCAATTTTTCAAATTACATTTACATTTCACATTATGTAACAATAATGTATGCTTGCTTTAGTTTTCTTTGATAAGAATTAGCCCATTAGCCCAGTTTGTCTAGATGTATATAATACTAGAGACTGCTGAAGCTCTGGGATTTTGAAAAAAATATATTGTATATGGAGCATTAATCTAACCAGAAGGACCATACTATGTGTGTTAGGAGTTAAAGTATGAGGTTTATTCATTGAACAATATAATAGAACATAATGAATAATATTTATACTAATACTGAATAATACTAAGGCCTAATATATACTCTGTAGCATACAGTACATATGACATCCAGTCACAGTGTTATCTCATTGTAGTGTGGCTCTTCAGGGTAAGAGGACTTGCTGTTAGGGGTTAGGGACAATGATCAAAAGAAAGATACCATGAGGCTAAAAGCCCACTGCAGTGCAACAAGCAGAAAACAATACATATGGTGCCCTGAGCTGCACACGTGAAAATTTGCCTCTTAGTGTCTAGAAGCTTGCTACTATTGAGATTAACTCTTTATATTCATGTCTAATAATAATATTACTATTTGATCATAATAATAATGATGACAACAAATGAACAATGACACTATTGAATAATGACGACGAATTACAGTACACCAGAATCCAGTTTAACCATGCAAGTGAAGAAAAGGCATTTCACTGAGTATGACACTTGGGTGTATTCAAGGGGAAATGACATTTTTAATCACTTAATTTGTTTTGTTTAGTGTTATAAATTAACATAAAATATAATGTGTGAGATGATAAGGGTGATTATGAATATTAATATTATGGATGAATGGGTTATGTTGCATACAAAAATAAAGTAAGAGTGGATGTTTAATGTAGAGAATGTTTAATGTAGAGAATTTATCTTTACCATAATTCTACATGGAACCACAATGAAATGAGATGCATATCTTGGTGAAATGAACACTTTTATGTTTTTATTTTCAGCTATTTCATGTTCTAATGGAAATTACGACAATACTAGTAAAGATTCAATCAAATGTCATGCTTTATAGCATTTAAGGTGGCATGTACTCATTCAAATGCATTCATATTAATTACATGTAATCTGTAAATACTGTTGCTTACATTGACAGTATTTAGCCTGAAGTGGAACAGGTTAGATAAATTACACTAGCAATAATTGTCTAACTGGGAATAAGTCGAATTTATGAGGTTACGTAATGTAGGGTTAAGGTCATAAAGTAAAATATTAGCATAGAATGTTTAATTACACCTTTAAAAGGAATCTCAAAATTCACCCTAGTCAGTGGGTTTTTTATCTGAACTTTATAGCATTTTTAAGGCACAGAGCACCATGTTGGGTTTTGTTCAATGGGACAAAAAGGTTTGCACAATTTCATGCACAGTTTCATATTCAAGCAGGCTGAAGATTGGACTCTTTGAGAGTGAGGTGTGTGTGTGTGACAATCAGCATTGTTTTTACAAATATACATTTTGCGATGCAAGTTGGACAATGCCGATGCTTGGTATTGATATTTTTGGTCATGTTTTGCTTACTGGGGCTGTTAAATTGTGATCAAATATACCCCTGTAGCAAATGATGCTGAATTAGATTACAATGATGTGACCCTCCAATTTTTCTTCTACACAAAATGCGACCAACTCCTTTTTTGTATTGGATGCTGTGGAAGAA
>JAQMCW010000032.1:12898998-12935584 GCA_030068335.1 Chrysichthys cranchii | reverse complement strand
CACACACACACACACACACACACACACACACACACACACACACACACACACACACACACACACACACAGAGTCATTCTATTCTATGCACATATATACACAAACACACTCACAAATAGAAATACACTAAGGGATGAGCAGCTGTCAGTCAACCTCTGCTCTGTACTTTGTCAGTCTCTGAAAAATGTATGTGATACTCAGCTGAAAGATTCTTAATATGCAGGCACAATACTCGTCCAAATTCATATACCAGATAGTGGTAAAGATGATGTAAAATTTGGAAATGTTTGGATGAGAGAATGAAGAAAAAGACTATGGATATCGAGGGGGAGGGGAGATAGAGAACGCCATTCCTGTGTCTGTGTGGAAAGAACGGCAGTCGATCCCCATGTATTGTTCAATCAGCTCGAGCTATTCTTCTTTCCTTTAGGCAGCTAGGGAAGCAGACAGACAAGACAAAAAGCCAGACAGAAAAAAAATAGACAAGGAGAAAGGTAGGTGGCAGATGTACAGTGAAGGCCATTTTTATATGAGACTTGCAAAATGAAAACCTAAAACTGCCCATAGTGCACAACATTAATGAAAAAAGCAATGCAGCAATAATAAAAGCACAGTTCAGAGCAGGGTGGCAAGTCAGCTGGGTTGAGACCAAGGCTGAGTCACTATTATACTGAAGCTAAAGGGAAAATATTAGTAATATACATGCATAGGCATCTATAATTTTGCTAAAACAATAAATTGGTATTAGTGTGTGTGTGTGCGTGTGTGTGTTTGTGTGCGTGTGTGTGTTTGTGTGTGTGTGTGTGTGCAGAGAGTGTCCATATTTTTTATACCACCATAAAAGAAGGGGAGGGGTAATGCCATACAAAGAGAAGGTTCTTCATTGTGTAAAAATATAAACACAGATGAGCTGTGTCTTTGATTTGTTCATGCTTTTCACTCTGCACAGCAGGGATGTTCAGGAGGACGTGGCCTCTTTGCATTCGATGTAAATAGGACCATGGACACTGTGTGATGAGATTATATTCCTGCCGTTCCTGCTTTCTCTCTTCTTCCCCTTCCCTTTCTCTCCCCCCTTTTCAAAATAGTACATTTTCACTGCCATTATAATCTTTTTGCTGGCTTTGATTCATCTTTTTTGCTTCCCTCGCATAGCATGTGCTTCCCTGGCTTGAATAGATGAGTAATGGTGTTTTGGATGTTACAGTGCAAATGAAGGGTGCTTATTGTTTGCAGACAATCTAAGTGCCTGCCAGTCACAGTTTGACTACGAGCTTATCATATTGTACTACATGCACCCACAGCACCAAACGAAAACTTTAAGACAATCATTTGGATACATTTGTGTTTCCAAATGCACATTGCTGATAAAGGTTTATCCTTGTCTTCCATATAGAAAGATTCCAGTAAGATCTTAATAATAGGAGTTTGATAAAATGAGTAATGGAAACAACTGAAATATATTACATACCGACATGTGTATATATACACACATTTTTTAATTAGCAACAAACTGCTCTGCAACATAGAGGAATGTGAATATGAATGCACTTGTTTTTATATGGCTCTACTTCATACAGCGCTAGTTTCACATTTAACACAGATCAGGTTACTTACATCGCTGTTATCTAAAAAGGATTTTGCGTTACAGTGCTTTGTTTGATTAAATGTTAATTGAATTTAAATAGAACTTGTTTTTAGCAAAATGGGTTCACAATAATACAACAGTAATGATGATGATGATGATGATGATGATTATTATTATTATTATCATTATTATTATTATGCATTTACTGTTTTGAAAATAGTGAATAAAACTGAGCATCTGTCATTGTGAATTAATAGCTGTGATAACTAAAATTTTATTTCTTGTTAAAGAGACAGGCTGGTCTACAGAAATGTGAAAGAAATTACAAAACGAGAATGAATGAATAAAATAAACAAATAAACAAATAAACAAACATTCTGACAACAGGCATTATCAGGTAGATTTGAGTAGTTATTTTCTTTGATAAAAACACAACGAAGATCTAGGTGTAAATCATTGTGATTAAATCATTTAAATTTAAATGAGTTCTGATCACTGTTGTCAAAACAGAAATATTTAAGCTGGCTGTCTGGTTAATTTTAAATGCTCTAGTGTTTACTCTTTCGGAGTAACAATAGGCCGCGCTGTGTTGAGATGGAAAGCCCGAACTTTTATTCGGTATTAGGGATTTCTATGGCATCAACTGGGATAACAGCAGAGCCGATGAATGTGGAGGGGGTGGCTGACCAACTCTTTAATCTGAGTTTTTGAACCCTACAATGAAGTGGAACACAAAGGAGGCTGACCTGCGGTCGGATATTGTTGCCTGTGCAGCCTTACAAAGCAGAGGAACTTTGAAGGGAATTTTGAGTCGAGGTGCTCAAAAGAGGTTTTGTATTTGTTTATGCAAGTAAGATTACGCTTCAGTGTCTGGGAATTGTTGGGTGTTTTGGTGTGTTGTGGTGTCTGAGTTAAATAGCAAAGCCTTTTAAACAGAGAAAAAGATGTAGTCAGTTTAATCATTAGATTTAATTTAGACATTTATTTATTACTTTATATATTTTAGTAATAGAAATATTTATATGCAAGTTATATAAATATAAATAAACTAAAATAAGGTTAAATGAGAACTACAACATTATTTTATAAATCATGATAATATTGGGACGTATGCACATGTCCTACATGAAAACACTTAGTTAAGTATTTTTGCTGTGAAATTTACAGAACAAATATATGTAAACCGAACACTACTTTTTATTGTATTCTATATCACGTTTCAACCAAATATAAATATTATTGAAGAGCGGGAACCTTTTTTCTTTACCACTGTCAACTCAGTTACCAGATTCAGAATTCCCAGAATTTATAGTTCTGATTCTTTCACCCATTATAACAAATAAAAATATTAAAATTTTTAATCTGTTAGCATGTATTGTACAGTATGAGTGGGAAATTTTTTGAAATAAATAAGAGATATGGAGTTTAATGTTCAGGTCCTCTAGTTTAAAACCTAAATAACATTTTTATTAACATGTCAATGACAATAATTCTATTAGCGTGAAACATTTTTGCCCTGGCTGTTATTGTTATTTTTTAGGGATACACTATGATAAAATTACACCAATCTTTTTTCATTTTTCCTACCTCCATATGTTGCTTCTGTATCTTGTGCTCAAATATGCCTCGGCACATGAAAGCGCATCAGGCATCTTCTTTATACTGCAATATCAAACAAAATTAATATTAGCAAGATCTATAATTGTTATTTAATATAAAAACACAAAAATATGACTAAGGACATCTGTGCCTGCTCCAAGTAGCACAGTGCAGCATGCCTGTTTACTCTGTGTGCTGGCATGGGCAGTAAAGCTGGGCAGGACCCAGGCACTTCATGGAAGTGTCTGTGTCCTTTGCCAGACATTATTGTGGATGCCAGGATGTAGGTTCGAAACCTTTAGCTAAGTTGAGGTCAGGGTACACAATCGTGTGAGCACACAAGTGGGTTTTAGCTCGCCCCCTCCTTTCACGTACAGAGAAAGGTGCCCCTCCCCTCTGTACACTGCATCAATTCCTCTTGCTTCCCAGGGGGAAAGTCTGCTTTTCACACAAATAAAAACCCACCACCACCACCTCTCTCTCCATCTCTTTTGCTCAAATGTAAGCAAGGAACTCGATGCATCCCATTGCATCCTTGTGGGATGTGACCTCGCTTCGTCTTTAGGTAAACTAGCACTCCTGGCTATGCCTACGACCTTCTAGACTCGTCCTGAACCTACTGGGAGAAAAGCAGCCTATGCATATGTAATCCTGTTTTGTACATGCATGCATCTCTGAGCTTGCATTCTACTTCTTTGTCATAACTTGTGTGATTTTTTTCCTACCACGTTGTGGGCGGAATACAGAGTACAATGCTTTTCCAAACATCTCCATCCTTTCTTTATCCACAAGCTTTTAATATGCACCATTTACCATGAATTAACATGTCACTACCCTTATTTAGGTTTAAGAAGGTGAATACCTTCCGAGTAGAGCAGAACTGCATTATGTATAGCTTTAGTCCTGCTAGTATGTTAATAAATGAACAGTTAATGATTTCATGATAACTGCAATGCATTCAGGGAGTCAATCAAACTGCTATGTGATTCATAATAAAAATGGAAAGCAAAGTAATTAATAGTGTGTGTCATCATTATTATTTGCTGCATGTTTCTTTTTTACCAACTTATTTTTGAACACAATATGTAGCTGAGAAAGAAAAATCCATTTTTCTTTATGGATAACACACACATATTGTGCCAAAGCCCACTAAAAAGACTAACTGTAAGAATTGTTATTTAAGCAACATTTCTATTTATTAACATGTACAATTATAATGATAATAACAATGATAATCATGACGACGACGATGATAATAATAATAAATATTATTATAATAATCAGTATAATAATAATTATTATAATACTTATTATTATTATTATTATTATTATTATTATTGTCATCATCATCCTTGCCATTATTATTATTATTATTATTATTATTATTATTATTATTATTATTATTATTATAAATGTCAGATATGTCCAGTCAGTACAACTCTGATCACCACTCATGTTTTAAAAATGACCTGAGAAATACTCAGGCTTTCCTACAGGAAATGTATTTATGTCTAGCAGTCAGGTAATATAAACATGTAAATAATGATGGCTTAATCATTTAGCCTGTTAACACAATTTGCTCTGAAATTACTAAACCTGAATGACTCCAATGAGAAGAAGGAAGAAAAAGTGCCATTTATAAACAGGTATTAAATGTGAAATAAAATATAGAAATTTATGTTGCTCTTCACATTAAAAACAAATTGCTTTGATGTCCATGTAAATCATCTTCTTTGTTACAAGGACATCTGCTTATATTTGTTTTGTGTATTTATTTCTAATAATAATAATAATAATAATAATAATAATAATAATAAACATTTGTGCATTTATTCATTTAGGCAAGTTCATTTTGCACCAGACTGCATTATTCTATTTAAATAACCATCTTAATGCTCAGCATAGTAAAGTTTGGTGAGATTATTCAAATAATTAAAAGTTATATCTTCCAGCCACAAACAGGCAGCAGTAACTCTGTGCAGTTCCTGATATGATATTGACCTCTCTAGCTGTTTGGCTGCAGAAACCCATAAAGTCTGAAGGACAGAGGAACCTTATGTAGGGCTATGAAACTAACATAAGATCATGATTTACTTTTTCCTTTTTATGTCTACGTTTGTTATTGTGAAACAGTGTGGTATTACTTTGCATAGAGGATCACAGCGTCCTGTTCCTGGATACTGAGGGGAAAACAAGCTACAGGCTAACAGAAGGCCATGGAAGGTAAATATAGCTGTCTGAGCTTCCGCTGTTTCCAGTGATTAAACAGAGCAGGGAACAATGTAGAAAATTAATGCCAGCTCTTAATGAATTATTATACATATTTCATAATACAAAACTACATTAAACACCTCCGTTTAAATTAAACGTCGTGTATCTCAGTCCATATCCAGTTTTATGTACCTCGTATTTGTGGATGTGAGGGTGTGTGTGTGTGTGTGTGATTTATATTTATATATTTATTTATATATATATATATATATATATATATAAAAATCTGCTACCCCGCATGTGCTTTTAACAAACTTTTGAAAACACACTGCTGTTGTAGTGAACAGACAGGTTTCAGTAACACATGCCCACCTATTCAGTGATCCGGAGCGGCGCTTCACCGTCTGCACTCCAACAGGCACAAAACTTAATGAGGGGGTGCGTCCCTCTGCCGCACTACAGCTCACAGCACATGTGTTCCTACGCACGTGTGGAAGCGGGACTACGTCACTAGAGGATTTTACCCCAGCGTTTATGTTTAAAAGAAATCATATTATTAAACAACATATATTGCATTTGTCCTATTGTCAGACGTTTTCTCTATTTTTACTCTGCTCCTCATCAAAAATGTCTAATCGGAGCAGGATCTACTTTAATCAAGGCGACGGGATATCATGGCCGCAGGAGTTTTTATAATGGCTCGCTCTAATGGTTTGACGCCATCTTACTTTGCTCGCTGCGGGAGAACCCAGGATATTTTGCTCCCTTTTCCGCGGAGGAGGTGGAGTGTACTGCGGGTGGTTTACGCACGTTTTTACCGGATTGTAGTGTAATTTGTTGACTGTAAATTGACAACTGAAGAAGGGATAGCAATCCTTTGAGGCAGGTACGTGTCGCTCCGTAATGTAAAGTGATGGTTGTAATGTAACCTCTCCGTTCTGTCGGTGAGTGCTAACGTTAGCCGACTCTAGCTCTCTGGTCGTTGCCGATTTATCCCGTGTGTGTGTGTGTGTGTGTGTGTGTGTGTGTTTTTTGCAGCATTGCGTTAGCCACATTGCTAGCTGACTGAGTGTCCATTTCATCCAAGTCTGTTAGCTTTAAGTGTTTGTGTGTGTCTGTGTGTAATTATTTTAATGTGTAAGTGTTTACCCCAGAGGTTGTGTGTCTCCGAACCCTGACGGACTGGTTTGTAGCTGCTTGGCTAGCCTAGCTGTGTGTGGACGCTTGTGGGGGCAAAAACGCGATTCCCTGCTGCTCCAAATGGGCAATGATAACAAACTAGGCTGGACGGGTGGATGTTTATATAACTACCTTTTTTTTTTTTTTTTTAAATGATTGCTTAGCCAGTGGTGCTGACTGAACGCTTAGGGTTTATGCGATACGGTTGTATGTGGGTGACTTTGTGTCCCTGAACCCCACTTTCGGGTGACCCGGGCGGACATGAAGCTTTACCGCAGCCCCAGCTCTCCTCTCCTCTCCTCCTCACACCACTCTCTTCAGCCCCTTCACAGCCCGGCTCCCTTGGCTTACAAATACATTCTCTGCTCTAATGTCGGTCTAAACGTCTTCTCTTGCGTGGCTCATACGTGGAGTTTTATCGTCTTTGCTTTAGTTTGTACATTTCTAACGATTTGTCCGAGTCCTAGCAGGCTACCCTTAATCTATATGCAGCTGTGTGGGAATGTATTGGAGGGAAACAAACAGAAAAAGCCTAAATATAAAGAGGAAAAAGTGCTTGTATACCCCGTGCTTGTATACCCTCCCCCAGTTCCAAACAAAGGGGTTTAAAGTGTAGTTTTGGCCGCGGTGCTCGGAGAGGAAGTCGAGGAGGAGCCTGAGTGTGAAACCTGACCCCAGTGGAGCTGAGGGTCCGGATCGGCTCTGGCGGAAGCTGGGCTCGAACACACACACACACACACAGAGCATTTACACGGGGCAGAAACACAGCACGAACGGGTTATTCTGTGTGCCTTGTGCGGGGACCGGTTAGGAAATAAGCGCTTGCTCATTACCGTTAACACACTCCACCTTCATCAGCTGCAGGTCAGTAATCACGGCGTGGGGTGTGTGTGTGTGTGGGGGGGGGGGGGGAGCAAGTTGAGCTGAATTCCTGAGTTTCTCTGGTGTTTTCGGTAAAAGGAGCCCCTGTGAGCTGGATATTTGATGGATTTTTTAAGGGATTCGTATAGATTAAAAAATGTAGCGTCATGTTATTTACCTTCAGTTTGCCCGTTTTTCTTGACGCCTTTTTATGTGTAACCACAACAATCCTGCACTGTATATTTAACTACAAACATTGTGATTTACCTCTCGGCAAGGAAGAAGATGACTCTAATGATCAGGCTCTTGGTGTTGGGAGTTACCCCGCCGGTCCCTGTGTCCGTCCACACCGCTGTGTTTTGCCCCCGGTGTGTCCGGGCTGAAACATACCCTTCCGTTTAATTACCCCTGCCTGTTTTACACTCCTTGATGTGTGTGGCAGTGGTGTACCAGGAGTCCGTGTCGGTCCGCCGTTTTGTTCGACCCTGGAAGGTGTGTTGAGGTGGAATCCGAATTTGAGGTCGTGTCTGAACGCATGGAAAACTAAGCTGTGCTTGAGGAGATGGAGACCCTTCCAGCAGCCCTACAGCGCGGGTGTAGCTCCCACACCGGCCTGTTGTGTTCACAGCCCTTATGGAGGAACTGTTACCAAAGCCCTGCGTTCCTGACACTTGTATTTGTTGTTGTTGGTTCTTTAAATTAGAGCAATAAATCTTGACTTCAACCAAATCGCTTGTTGTGCATAATACTATACCTCTATGTTTTTACTTTTTTTTTTTTTTTTTTTTTGCTTGATGCATCCCCTTATCGAGGATGGGGAATGAAGGTGGTACGTAGACTGAGCAAAATGGACCAGTAGTAAAATGCAGTGATGTGAAACTTGGGCTGTGCTGACTAGTTGGTGGAAAATAACAACACAAGTGGAAATTGATTTTCTTCCTGTGTAGGTAGCTGCAAGTACTTTAATGTTTCTTTTTTCTTTCTTTCTTTCTTTTTTTTTTTAAATGCAGCGGTGTGTTACAGTTAGCTGTGTTGCTAAAGAAACAAAGCATTAGAGGATTGTTAAAGGCTGTATGAATTTTTTTTTGGCTGAAACCTCATTGCGTGCGAGTGCAAGTCATGCCACTCAGTGGGTAAGGCCTCCTTCTGCCGACTATCACCACAATTGAGTCCAGATGTTGGAACCTGCAGTTTGAGCCATTTGCTGGCTGCTGTTTCCTCTCAGCAGCCCAGGCAGAGTAGCAGTGTTTTACACGCACTGCTCTAAGGCTGTCATTGGTGTAGAGCTCAGGCAAGTTGAGCTGTGTTAGACAAGGTTGTGTGGTTCACCTATTATTACATGTTTAATCCATGTGTACTTGAGTGTGATGGTGGCTTGGGTTGAAATGTTTTTGTTGGTATACGTGTAGAACTCTGGCTGTGTAACTTGACATAATATGAAGTAAAATCCATCGGATGGCGATTTTTGTTTTTTCCCAGTAACCTGGGCCGAGTTTATTTGTATCTGCATAGAAAAGGCACACTTGGAGCTTATGTTATTGTAATTGGGTTGGAGGGAAGCAGCACTGGGCCCCTGTGGTGTATGTAACTGAATGCCATTTAGCTTCAGTAGGTGTTAACTGCTGTTTATGGGTAATCGCATGTAAATGGATTGAACACATTGACCCTGTAGGAGTTTAATGTTCTAACGGCACAAAATGGAGATTGCCTAAGTGCTCAGCCCTTCCTTAATTGGTGATATGAAAACGGCAGTCTCTTTCACCATGGGACATGAGCTTTAAAATTTTTTTTTTAAAAATACCATGCCTGTTGGCATCGTAAGGTAATTAGACAGTAATTCGGAGATCACAAGTGAACTTTGTGACCTGTTGTATTAATAAACCTAACTGCACAGAAAGGTAATTTCAGAATAATTTTGATTCAGTTCAGCCTCCTCTGACTGTATGCACACATGCTGATGTTTGCTATGAGTCGAGCAGGCAGTAATGTTCATGGCTGAATTAGTGCTTCACCACTGAGTGTGAAATTAACTCTTGCCTGTTTGTTTCAGATTAGAAAGCTGTGCTGGTGGCAGGCTGAGCGAGGAACATGGCGACCCAGTGTAAGTTTTGTTGGTTTTTTTTGTTTTTTTTTTGGTCCAGCACCACATAACATTTTCATTAAATGTAACTAGAGTTTGCTCATGCTCATTTAGAGTTTATATGTTCTAATGTTAAAAATTACACAAGAGCTTGACAAGTATTCAGAATGCAGCGACTGACTTAGTTAAATATTTATTAATTTTAGACTAATTTTCAAGTTGCGTGCATCACCAGGAAGCCTCTGGATTTGCTAATTCCAATCACTAATATCTGATCATTTGGGAAAATTGCAGACTGTTTAAACACTGGTCTTTTGTGTTGCTCTTTCCATTCACAGCTGATCTGATGGAGCTCGACATGGCGATGGAGCCAGACCGTAAAGCTGCAGTTAGTAACTGGCAGCAGCAGTCTTACCTGGACTCAGGTATCCACTCTGGAGCAACCACCACTGCTCCCTCCCTCAGTGGTAAGGGCAATCCAGATGACGAGGATGTGGACAACCAGGTGCTGTATGAATGGGAGCAAGGATTCAACCAGAACTTCAGCCAAGACCAAGTGGCAGGTTTGTGTGTTAACATTTTTGGTGTGGATTAACCCTGAGGCAAGAGCATGTCTGGGTATAGCAGGCAATTTTTTTCCCCCGATCTTGGATGAGTTGTTGAACCCTGTGAATAAATCTTATTTTCTACTGCTTAAATGGATCACTCAGTGCTCAAATCGGTCACGTTCTATTTTGCTAGCCTGCGTGTTATGAATTTTTGTTGTGGTGAGAATATTTGCACTGCAGTCTGAGGAAAAATATGTTCAGTATGCTGCTTTGTTGCACAAAAACTAATGCACACTCTTGCATACAGCTATAGCTTATTTTCATGTTGCCACTGTGTTCTCTGTAGACATTGATGGCCAGTATGCCATGACAAGAGCTCAGAGGGTGAGGGCGGCTATGTTTCCAGAAACACTTGATGAGGGTATGCAGATTCCTTCCACACAGTTTGACAGTGCAACACCTACCAACGTGCAGCGCCTGGCTGAACCCTCACAGATGCTCAAGCATGCCGTGGTCAACCTCATCAACTATCAGGATGATGCAGAACTGGCTACACGTGCCATCCCGGAACTCACAAAACTATTAAATGATGAGGATCAGGTAAACTGCTTTTGTAATATGCAGTGTTATATGTATGTAATATGCAAATTTTCAGAGAAAGGAACATTTTTGGTTCTTTTTCTAGCACAATCATCTGCAATGTGATCATGTATTGCCATTAACATAAAGGTTGTTTACAGTAATCTTACCTTCTGCTTTTAAATGATACTTGTGTTGATTCCTACTGTGAAACCACTGATTTTTCTTCTCCTTGTTTTCCAGGTTGTGGTAAATAAGGCAGCAGTCATGGTGCATCAGCTCTCCAAGAAGGAGGCTTCACGCCATGCCATCATGCGCTCTCCTCAGATGGTGTCAGCCATCGTGAGGACCATGCAGAACACCAGTGATGTTGAGACAGCCCGATGCACAGCTGGCACCCTTCACAATCTCTCCCACCACAGAGAGGGGCTGCTTGCTATCTTCAAGTCAGGGGGCATCCCAGCTCTTGTCAAAATGCTGGGGTTAGTCCTATATAGACCTATCATGATTGTTTTCATCCTGAAATCATGTCTGTTGGCTTAGTCAAAAAAGAAAGTCTCTTATCTTGTTGAGATCTAGACTTCAGTGATGTCCTATATAAACAGACATCAAAAGCAAAGAGATTGTGTAAGAAAATATTTAATACTGAATACTTAAATGTTGTATTAGGACCTTGATGTGTAATATCTGCTCACTGTCTTTTATTTTTGTGTGAGGCTTATTTTTTCCACAATCTGATTCCTTGTCTCATGTTGAGTGATCTGATTTCTCTAGCTCTCCAGTGGACTCTGTACTCTTCTATGCCATCACAACTCTCCACAACCTGCTGCTGCACCAGGAGGGAGCCAAAATGGCTGTGCGTCTGGCTGGAGGCTTACAGAAAATGGTGGCATTGTTGAACAAAACCAATGTGAAATTCCTTGCCATCACAACAGACTGCCTTCAGATTTTGGCTTACGGCAATCAAGAAAGCAAAGTAAGATATGTAATATGCTTAATGCCTGTTGATTGATGACAGTCCTGCACCTTTCAAATATCATACATCCCATGTAGTGTGATATTATTTTACTCCTGCTTAAGTGTCTCATGCTGTGTCTGCTCCGTTAGCTCATCATCCTGGCCAGTGGAGGCCCCCAGGCTCTGGTCAATATCATGAGGACCTATACATATGAGAAGTTGCTGTGGACCACTAGCCGTGTGCTAAAAGTGTTGTCTGTATGTTCCAGTAACAAACCTGCCATTGTTGAGGCTGGTGAGTAAACAAACATTTCGCAGAGGTTCCTTGACATTTTGCTTCATGGTTACATGGGCTACATTGCATTTGAATGCATTATAGTCTTGAGTCTATGCAGACTGATGACCTAATTCACTTGTTGGGACTTTTCAGGTGGTATGCAGGCACTGGGTCTCCATCTCACAGATCCCAGCCAGCGACTGGTTCAGAATTGTCTATGGACTCTCAGGAACCTGTCAGATGCTGCCACCAAGCAGGTGAATGCCTCACATCTTGTTTTTCCTTCCACCTCTTTTACACTTTGCTCTATTCTTCCTACATGAGCGCTCTCTTTTTGTCTCCCCACTTTTCCATGGAGAAGACCTCCTTAGCTGAAGTAGATGTGATGCAGGTAACGGTCATTCCTGCCTTTATCTGTGGAGGGTCATGGGGTTGCAGCCAACACCTGACCTGCCAAATTTAGGGTGTTGATCATTGAAGGAAAACCTTCAAATGAACGCATGAACAAATGCTACATGTGATTGTAATGTCTGCCACATATTTTACTCACTGGCTGGCATAGTGGCAGAATGTTGTGGAGTAATTGTCCTTTATCTTGTGGTGGTGGTTGTGCTAGGATGCAGTATTTCTAAAAGTGTCTCAAATAACTTGACTTATTGGTTTTGATTTATGTGATTTATCCACCGTCGGTTTGTTTAAATCTGTTTCTAATGGTGGACTTTATTATCTCTGTTGCTTTCCACCAACAGGAGGGCATGGAGGGCCTGTTGGGCACTTTGGTACAGCTTTTAGGTTCTGATGACATCAATGTGGTGACCTGTGCTGCTGGCATACTCTCCAACCTTACCTGTAACAACTACAAGAACAAAATGATGGTATGCCAGGTGGGTGGCATTGAGGCCCTAGTGCGTACAGTCCTGCGTGCTGGAGACCGGGAGGACATTACCGAGCCTGCTATCTGTGCTCTTCGGCACCTCACGTCCAGACACCAGGATGCTGAAATGGCCCAGAATGCAGTACGGCTACACTATGGACTGCCAGTGGTGGTTAAACTTCTTCACCCACCTTCACATTGGCCTCTTATAAAGGTACCATGTAACTAATTGTAGCCATTCATGTCAGTCTGCAAGGTTTTTTTTAATCTCATACTTCTTGCAGACATAATTTTTTTGAAAGCATATCCTCTTTGCTCCTAGGCGACAGTTGGTCTGATCCGTAATCTGGCTCTCTGCCCTGCAAACCACGCACCTCTTAGAGAACAAGGTGCCATCCCTCGATTGGTCCAACTGCTCGTCAGAGCACACCAAGATACTCAGAGACGAACTTCCATGGGAGGTACACAGCAACAGTTTGTGGTGAGTCCTGTGGCCTTTTGCTCAGTAGGTGTAGAGAAAAGGGGGGAGAATGTGTTTTTGCTCACTGTTTGCTTTCTTGCAGGAGGGAGTTCGTATGGAGGAGATTGTAGAGGGCTGTACCGGAGCACTGCACATTCTTGCAAGAGATATTCACAACAGGATTGTCATCAGAGGACTCAACACCATTCCACTTTTTGTCCAAGTAGGTTGTCTCTCATGCTTGTTCAGCTGTGCCTATAGCAGGAATCATGCTTGATTTTAAACTATTCAAACATGGTGCATGTCTTGGGTGTAGCTTACTTTATAGGTAAGCTTATAGGTTATACATTAGTTGTAATATAGTAAAACGGCTGAAAACTTGGATTATTTTATACTAGCTCATGCCACAGTAATCCTACCCTTGTCTTTACTCCCACTAGCTGCTGTACTCCCCCATTGAGAACATCCAGCGTGTAGCTGCAGGTGTCCTGTGTGAGTTAGCCCAAGATAAGGAGGCGGCTGAGGCCATTGAGGCAGAGGGCGCGACCGCACCACTCACAGAGCTGCTTCACTCTCGAAACGAAGGCGTTGGTGAGCATCTTTGACTTTGAACTTGGTTTTTCTTGTGAGCAAACCATCAAGCTGGGCTTTGTCATTGTCTGCTTGTAGTTGCCATGTGACATCAAGGAATTGGAGGTTAGACTTGTTTAATTGGCCAGCCACAGCTTAAGATTCAGGCCTCAGCCTGCAACTTCTCCACAAATGTAGCACAGGGTTTATTCGAGTTTGTGTAAATGCATGCAGGTAGTCTTTGCCCTTAAATATAAACATTTATGGTTAGATACTGTTCAACATACTGTTGCTTTGCTTATTTAGTTATACAGTAAATATATGCAAAATATGGATAATGTTCAGATATCTGTCTGAAACTGGCTAGTCTGAGCTGTGTGCCTGTCTGTACTGATGGCACTATCTCTCCCCCACAGCCACGTATGCTGCAGCAGTGCTGTTCCGCATGTCAGAGGATAAACCCCAGGACTATAAGAAGAGGCTGTCTGTGGAGCTCACCAGCTCCCTGTTCAGGACTGAGCCCATGACCTGGAACGAGGTAGAGCAGCTCATCCCAGCTAAACCGTGTCCAAATCCTTATGCAAGATTATCACTGTAAAATGAATCCCGGGTCAAAGCTCACACACCACAGATTCTGACAGGGACACTGAAACTGACATGATTGATGTGAAGTAATTTTCTAGGATTTCAAATGTAGTTCAGAACAATCGAAGCATACAATGTTTATCATTATATGTAAAAGTTGATATTGAGCTAAGTTTGTCATCCGTGCTAGACCGGAGACCTGGGTCTGGATATCGGAGCACAAGGAGAGCCCCTTGGCTACAGACCAGATGGTGAGTATACAGCGTTTTTTTTTTTTTTTCCCCTAAAAGCTTCCTTCCAACTGTAAGGCCACCATGTCCTGAGCAAGCAGAGAAATTGTTTAGATTGGAATTTTTGCCATGGCATGCCTTAAATCTTGGAAGGCTTTATATAGCACTCAGGACACAGCATGTGTGGGTTTTTTTTTTGTGTGGCTTGATGCTGGGATTCACCTTTTCTCTTTCTCTTTTAATTAATATTACAACCAAAAATTCAAGAGCAGTTTTAAAAAAGAAAGGAGATGAAATTGTTTTCGAGACTAGCCACATGATTCTTAAGTACAGTTTGATTTGACTGAATGATCACCATTAGACAGCAATCATTCAACTGTTCAGATGTATACTACCTCAAGATTGCCTATACTCTGCTAATCAGTTATGGTAATCTGTGTCGATCACCCTGATTCAATTTAATGGAAGTCAGAGAAGAGATTATAAAATGAACAGACTGAAACGCAGCAAAACATGCATTACGGACATGCAATGGCTGCTTTATTAATGTGCAGTGTGATTATGGTGTTCACTGATAAATCAGTTGCACTTTGCAACAAATTTGATATGTAGCACTAAGCTCACTCTAATGTTACCACTGAAAGCATCATTGAAGTAGGTATTAAAACCTGTTCATTTCACTTTTTTATATTAAGGTCAAATTAATAGAGTGGCTCGTGTTAAATTGTACAGGAAATATCAGATTTCATTTCATCATTTGTGCCCATGTCCCCTTCAGAACTGATCTAAATATATTTAGGATTATTGTATTGTAGCTGTGCATTATGTTTTTAAAATAACCTTTTTTCCACATAGGTGTTTGCATGCTCTAACTAGCTACCTTGAGTGTGGCAACTTGCACCTCCTGATCATGAGCTTACACGTCTTGGAATACAGAGGGTTTGCTGTTGTGAGCTGCCTGTTTAATATGCTTCTTCTAACCTAGTTGTGTGCACTCCCCTTTCCTCCACTCCCTTTCCACACTTCCCCTGTCCACAGACCCCAGCTACCGCTCCTACCACCCTGGAGGGTATGGGCAAGATGCTATGGGCATGGACCCCATGATGGAGCATGATATGGGTGGACACCACCCTGGCACAGACTACCCTGTGGATGGCTTGCCTGACCTTGGGCACACCCAGGACCTGATGGATGGCCTTCCCCCAGGCGATAGCAATCAGCTCGCTTGGTTTGATACTGATCTGTAAATAAAGAACTTTTTAGGTGAGGCACTAATGCGTTGTGAATGGCTGTTTGGGTTTGGTCAGTGCTTAAGCATCATATTGCAAGGCATGCTGTTGGCACAACTAATCTGAAGCACTCCTCCATGGGTGTGGTTTCTGACTAACCAGAGTTTCTTTTCTCCCATAGCTGTATTGTCTGATCCGAATGAACCTACATTGTGATTTGGCCTGAAGAGTTTCTGAGCGGTCTCAAGAGAGTGGGCTAGTTTCTCTGGAAGTGCCTGACACTAATACAAGCTGAGTTTCCTATGGGAACACGAGCAAGTAAAAAATTTTTTTGTTCTGGTCCTCACTGGTGGGAGTTTTAACCGCAAAGGAGTTCCGGTGGGCGGGTTACTCAAAGAAAGCTCAAGAAGTGGTTCATAAAATGGAATTTTAAACCTTAGCCTTGCCTGTAATTTTTTTTTTCTTTTTAAATTACCTTTTTTAAAAGATTCTGTAGTCTAATGGTACTTAATTAGCTTGCTTTGACACTCGTCTTTTATTTTGCAGTACTTTTTTTTGTATTCTTTTCGAATCTCTTGCATAGTGTTAAATTATAGTGGTAATCCTCCATCAATTAAGATTTTATCAAGTTTATGGTGTAGAACACTAACTGAATTGTATTCTGATCAAGTGTAACATTGTGTAGCTTTTGTATAAAATCAAAACTGGAAGAAATGGTCCAAAACCCAGCTTTCTTGCTTTAACAAGGTCACTGTTTCCAGTGTCGCAAAAGGGTCTGCAATGGAGGGGGAGGGGTGGTGGTGGTTTGGTTTTATTTTAATTTTTAATTTTTTTTAAGTTCTCTTTTTTGATGGTAGCTGTAGAAGGTTTTGAAACGAACCCCTTATTATTGTAGCCTGCTGTGTTTATTGGAGACATGGTTATGATGTGGCTAAATAAAATAATGGACAAACTTCATTTCATTTGTCTGTTTTAGTGTCAATGTAAGTCTTGTGTACAAATTATGAATTTGTGCTGTTCAAGAAATGTTTGTCTATTTGACATTTGTCTGAGTGTGTAGTTGGTAGTAACCTACGTCTGCTTAAATTATTTAAATGAATTGAAGATGTAATTCAAAATTTAAGCCTTGTCCTGGAGAACTCTGCAGCATGAGGGTTCAGCAGTACAGGGATCAGCTAACTGGGGGGGAAAATATTCTTGGGCACTGATGTGGATGCATCACTTTATAGTGATGTAAATTATGATGAACACTTGCGGAGGAATGTTTGTTTACACAATGAACAGGACACATTACAATGAACAGTTTACAGCACTAAAGAAAAGAAATACAAAATTAGTTACATTAAGTGCACTGGGAGTGAAGCCTCACTAGTACTCTTGATCCCTGCATCATCGTGGCAGCTGACTCCTTTCAAAATCTCGGCGGCTAGTGACCCTACGGCAGCATCTGGATGAGACCTAAGAGATGACAGCAATGAGTTCAGCTGAAAGGGAGTCTACTACACGGCTATTTATTAATTAACTTGGCTGGCCAAAGGTCAATAAAATTTGACGAATTGGCTCTGGAATTTAAAGACAGGTTTTCAAATTTTGCTTGCATGTTATCCTCTTACGTTTCATCTACACCATTTCACTGTTATTATATAGAATATTTATGCTGAGCTGAACCTCATGAACATCAGCTGAAAGCTGTATGAATGATAATTAGGACACTGCCAAACAGGGCTATTTAAAAGATGCATATTGTCCCACTATATTATTGATGCAGTGTGGTATTAAATACTGCATGAAGTTGTCCTAGACTCAAAAGTAATAAATAACCAGTGCTGCTCAGTAGTAGTTTCCAGACAAATATTTACTGTGGTTTTTATATTGCAAGTGAGAGAATTAATCTCATAGGTGAAGTCCATTAAAAACGTAAACGAAATGCTGAAGCGTCCAGTTCAATAGTTTAACCATGAGACATGGAGCTTACATATAGGAAAAAGGCCATCACAGTTGTACACTATTGGCTAATGCAGCTCTAACAGGGGAGAGTAAAGCTGTCTCAACCATCCACAGAGCACAACCAATTTTAGTCTCTGGAAACTCCTGGCCACAGATGGCTGTGGCGTCGTCAGGATTTGAATTTCTCGTCTGAAGATAGGGTGAATGCTTTTCTCTTGCATCACGTGGGAGCCTGAATATGAGATTAATTCAATGAGGAGTTTTACTTAAATACTTGCTGGAACGTTGGTCATTCTTCATTACAAGAACAGTGCCTGGTGCTGACAGAGTACTGATAATTCAGTGCAGCACAGATTACTAACTGTTTTCAACAAAGGCATGGTTAGACAACTTCAAAAGCATAGCTTTTTCATTTTAGCAGGGGACAGGGGGGGGGAAGGAGGGTGCCAAGAGTATCCCAAACAATAGGCCTGTATCAATCTCTGGGAGAGGCAACAGCTCAAGGATGCCCTCATTACACAAGTGTGCCTTGGCCTCTGACAAAAAATGCGGATCAAAGCATAAGGTCTCTCTGAGAAACTAAAACAGTGGCCATAAAGGGGGGCTGAAGCACTGGAAGGTTGAGGTGGGTGGGGGATGGGGGGGTCTTGTTTTTCTGTGCTACCTCACCTGTTATCATGGGCGAGTTTTCGGAGCACATGCATCAGGTTCTGACCACCTTCTGTACCCCAACTTGTGCTGTCTACTGCACCCATCTGCAGTGGAAGAGATGAAATAAGAAAACTTGAAGAATCACAAAAAGTACCTTACTGCCCGTTTCTATCACATATGTTTGGTGACCTGACAAAAGCCTTCACAATGACTTTTTCTACTATATAAAAGTTTTAAAACTTAAACTGAAATCTGGATCTCAAGTCAAGTTCTAGCATTTTTAATTTTGGTTACTCCCTAAAGTGAAAAAAGAAAATTGCATGTAAAGATTGAGCTTCTTTTCCAATTCCACTGAAAGACACCAACACACAGCTTTTCGAAAAGTAACTGCTATATATTGATTTAACTTTTATTTAAGCTGTAATAAATAAAATACAGCAGGAAAATAGGCATGGCAAGTTCAAAAAGTAAATAAAACATTTTCTGCAGATCTTTAATTTATTTATTTATTTATTTTTTTTGGCTGTGCCCCAGAATTCACTTGCAGTGATATCTACATTTCTACATTTATCTAAAAATGACAGCAGGTATGTAACCTGCTGATTCAGTGGCTCAGAAACTCTAGGTGACTCTCAGTCCTGATAATAATCAGTGATCCTCAGACTATGGGTCAACTTAGTCTCCTGTGCACTATATCCAACGCAGTACTTAAAACCTCAAACAGAGCTGACAGACTGGAGCACTAGGCTGTGCATGTGTCTCCTGTAACATTATCAGTATACTGAAACCACCATAAAAAAAAAAACAAATGACCATGAACAGCTGTACTCATCACAGAAAATGGAATTTTTTTTCTTGAATTTTTCATAGATGCACAAGTGTGTGCCTGCGCGTGTGCAAAAACACACATTAATAAGTCGATACAGGAACTCGAGCACTAATTAATGGGTAATTAGAGCTTATGACAGTGCAGAGGCTTTGTGGCTTTGATCTCTGATGTCATCACCCGAGCCTGCCTCACGAAGCACCTGTTACTAGGCAACAGTGTTATGGACCTGGGGGAGCTACGCAGCTTCGACTTCTTCCTGTCCTCAATACCCTTCTTTCCTAAAACAGTACACAACTCTGACTGCACTCGCTCATCTCTAGCATAATCTACAACATGGTGTAGACTGTTGCTCTCAGTATTAATCACTTTCTTTTCCTGCATGCACATGCTGCATTATTTATTATGCATAAGCCATAAAATAATATAACTTTAAAATGGACATTCTGCATTAGCAAGTAGATCTGACCGTAAAACCATGTGCTATAAAATAGATCAATTGCTTTCAGTAACCACTTATCTTAATCAGAGTCAGGGTGAAGCCAGAGCCTATCTCAGGAGCACTGGGTGTGAATTGAGGCAGCGTACTTGTTTGTGAGAAGTTGGACTAAACCAGGAAACCTACAGGGAGCACAAACACTCAGGACTGAACCCTGGACACAGGAGGTAACAATGACACCAGCTCTGCCACCGAGCCATAAGACAAGATTTCCCCTATAGGTTTTATTACTTGCGGACATAAGCAAAGACCTCATGGCAAAGTTAAGCGAATTGACGCCTCTCACGTATTCATTAAGAAAAGAAAGTGACAAACACTGTACACATATACTCATAAGACTGGAATCTCAATTCACAACAGAACATATTAGATAATGTACAGAGAAAACCGTACAAATGTTTATTTCTCTTGTGAAGCTGTTAGCATGAGCGAGATGAAGCATCTATAACTAGCAAGTGGAATGGAGTTAATAATGACAGCTTTCCAGCAACTGACTGCTAAGCACGGAGCTGGGAGAGTCAGAGAACGTGGAAAATGAGGAAAATAAACCAGTTTGTGTTGCGCACTTGCGGATCCAATACAGGAGAAGAATAATAGAGAGTGGAGAGCAAAGGCATGCAGATGGAGAAGGATACTACACTGGCAAGCACACTATCAAAAGCTCAGAAGGGGGACTGAAGTCAGCATGTACAGTATCTCATAAAAGGGAGTACACCCCTCACATTTTTGTAAATATTTTATTATATCTTTTCATGGGAGCACACTGAAGTTATGATACTTTGATGCAATGTAAAGTAGTCCGTGTACAGCTTGTATAACAGTGTAAATTTGCTGTCCCCTCAAAATAACTAAACACACAACCCATTAAAGTCTAAACCGCTGGCAGCAAAAGTGAGTACACCCCTAAGTGAAAATGTCCAAATTGTGGCCAAAGTGTCACTATTTTGTGTGGCCACCATTATTTTCCAGCACTGCCGTAGCTCTCCTGGGCATGGAGTTCACTATAGCTTCACAGGTTGCCACTGGAATCCTCTTCCACTCCTCCATGATGACATCACGGAGCTGGTGGATGTTAGAGACCTTGCGCTCCTCCACCTTCCGTTTGAGGATGCCCCACAGATGCTCAATAGGGTTAGGGTCTAGAGACATGCTTGGCCAGTCCAGTACCTCTATCCTCAGTTTCTTTAGCAAGGCAGTGGGCATCCTGGAGGTGTGTTTGGGGTTATGTTGGAATACTGCCCTGCAGCCCGGTTTCCGAAGGGAGGGGATCATGCTCAGCTTCAGTATGTCACAGTACATGTTGGTGTTCATGGTTCCCTCAATGAACTGTAGCTCCCCAGTGCCGACAGCACTCATGCAGCCCTAAACCATGACACTCCCAACATCATGCTTGACTGTAGGCAAGACACACTTGTCTTTGTACTCCTCACCTGGTTGCCGCCACACACGCTCGACACCATCTGAACCAAATAAGTTTATCTCGGTCTCGGTTCCAGTAATCCATGTCCTTAGTCTGCTTGTCTTCAGCAAACTGTTTGTGGGCTTTTGTGTGCATTATCTTTAGAAGAGGCTTCCTTCTGGGACGACAGCTATGCAGACCAGTTTGATGCAGTGTGCAGCGTATGGTCTGAGCACTGACAGGCTGACCCCCCACCCCTTCAACCTCTGCAGCAATGCTTCAAAAGACAATTTAGATCCTCAGAGAGTTCTTTGCCATGAGGTGCCATGTTGAACTTCCAGTGAGAGACTGTGAGAGCGATAACACCAAGTTTAACACACCTGCTCCCCATTCACACCTGAGACTCATTCACACCGATACAGATATAGAGAGACAGAAAGAGAAAGTGAGAGAGATGCTGGTGAGGGTACGGCTGTTTATTTTGACTATATTGTAAGTCATCAGGAACTAACTTGTCTCTCAAACATGCCACAACATTAAGTCTTGACTATAAGCATTAAAATGTGTGATGGGACATTTATTAATAAATTAACCATTGTAATCACTGGCAAATTGCTATGGTGTAAGCAGAATAACACACTTTAGACCAAGCTGTTATATAAAAACAGTGCACTTCGGGGTGATAACAGTACTCTGCTTCTCGTCATGCTGTATCACACCACCCACCACCCTGGTATGCATTATTTTCATATAAGCACACAGTCTGTCCTGTGTCATTCCTTACATAATAAATATAAAAACTTTGATTATGGTTGGTTGATTTCCACCATAGCTCTGCTTCCCAGAGCCCACTTTGAGAATCACTGCTCTAGATATCTCAGTAAGAATGAAAGCACCTGCTCAATACTTGATCTTATTCTTATTCCAAGTATTAAGATATGTCCGACATTAATATATGAATAAGCTTCTATCAAGTATTACTAACTCATACGGGGGACTGAACCATACTCTGGTTAAGTCCTGTAGAAAATCTTATGCAAATGGTACTGGTACATGAATTACATCAGGACTACAGAACATGAATGACTAACTCCTGAGTGTGATGTAGAAATTAACCTGTACACTTAACCCTCTGGGTCTCCCTCGTGCTTGTGCTTATCACAGTGTAACACCATGAATGAGTGATTCACAGAAGCAGTGCGGATATTCCATTACACAGTTCTCGTTTCTCTGACCACTAATGACCTTAATCATTTTCCATACTGTTTCAAGGCGAAATGAATTTGAAGCCGAGCGTACTGATCATACGATAACACTTCATACAGCACGCTGAAGCCGGTGCTAGATGGCTGGCATGACATTTAATTAACTTGTTGGCATTTGTCACTTGCTCACTCGCGTGTGGATGTGGCATGGACACACACCACTTCATTTTCCGATTTCACAACAGAAGCAAGAACACTGGCATCTGTCATAATATAATAGCGTACAGAACCTCTCAAGTGTCTTTCAGAAATGTATGAGCCAGCAATGAAAAAAAAAAAAAAAAAAAAAAAAATTTATGGAAAACATGCCAAAGTGCTGCAAAGTAAAAAATACTAGAACCCTAAGGAAATCATGCAAGAAGAAATATATAGTTACTGTTCTCCTGGTTTCTACACTTAGGAACACCAAGTATCATCTCATGATTTAAAATTAAACCCCAGGGATTAGTCACAGCGTTCTGCTCCCATATTAAATGGAGGTATTGTTGCATCCCAGACTTGAAATCGGCCCCACTCCCTCTGCTCGCTTTGAAATGCTGTTTTAAAACAGGTCCAACACGTAGTGGATCCATTTCTCATATTATGAGGCAATTAGTGAGCTCTTTGATGGCTTGATAAAAACAGGCATAAATAGATTTTACAGCACGACAATTAATGAATACTAATTAAAAGGGCTTTGTTGATGGCTGGATTGAGAGGAAGATGAGTGAGTCTGGTTTTCTATCGCTTAATTGAAACCCTTTGTCACTTGTGCACTCGCGTGTGGATAAGTGCTTCGTGTCGTAAGGGGAAGAGAGGAAAATATAAATTGATTTGCAGGATTTGCATAAATGCAATGCTGATTTGCATAGGCTGTAACATGTGTCAGATCCATACACGTTAATGAACCGGATCTCAAGAGTTAAAAATAAATAAATAAATAAATAAATCAGCTTGTTTGTCTGATACTAAATCAGCATCCGCAGACAAAACGCATAGTGTGGAGGTGTTTTAATAATGAAGACAAGTTCTGAAGAACAGTGTCTGAAAAAGTAACTGAAACTATCAGAACATTTATTTATGAAATGTCTGGTTTTGAGAAGAGCTCTTCAGAAACACTAATACTATACAACAGTGTAGTTGACGTGTGAAGAATGACACGTATACCAGTGCTTATTATAAAGTTAACACAGCAAATTTCTGTCCTAGAGTTGTCCTAGATGTTATGGGAGATATGATCTTATCTCCAAGCCAATTTACCAAAATCTGCCTTTCCAATCTTACCTCGCAACATCAGTTAAGCTCTTAGGAAATTCAAGCGACACGGAGCAAATTCATTAATCCAATGCAATCCGGTTATTTAAAACATGACAGGACTCTTTTCTTGCTAAAGTTTACTTGACATTAGTGATTGGCATGACAGGGTGCGTCCTTACAGCTCTGTTCTTCCTCGAGGGTGGATAAACTGATGGTTATAGGTATCATGAGAAAACATCATCAGCCTCCTGCAGCCTTCTGCTAATATTTCTCTAATATTTCTTCCTCCTGATCCATCATTCTATAATCGACCTTTAACCTTATCACCAGCATGCGAGGCTCAAAGATATGTTTTTAATGCTGATGACAGAAGGTCTCTGTGCCTAATACCCTTCACATTCTAGAGAAATTCACTCAAGCAGCTCATAAACTGCCTGGCTTTAATGTTTGCACCTGTATTTAAGTACCTGCATAGAATTTCAGCAAATGATTTGTGTAAACTTAATCTTAGCTCAGTGTTTACAGCAAATAAAATTGCAATCACTTCCAACACTTTTTCATTTGTTGGTGGCTATCCTTCAGGTTGGGCAGAAAGCCCCCAGATTTCTGGTGCCCTTCTTCTTTTTTCACTATTATATCTCTTTATTACCAGCCAGTTGTTATTTGATAGAAAAACAACCTCAAAATCTTTTATCTCCATCAGAGCTTGGCAGAATATTACTAGCTTTGTGAACATGAAAACTAGTTATCATTCTTTCAAAGCCCTGTTCAAAAAACCCAATATTCCCCCCTGGAGTTTGAAAAAATGTGAAACATGCTTTGATAAGATTGTAAAATTAGTTAATAATCTTATATGCAGAGAGAGCCTTATTATTATTATTATTATTATTATTTCAGCATAGTTAATCCAAAATTTTCATTTTTCAAAGCGTTTTATCTTTTATTAGTTTGTCATTTCCTAGAGACAAAATTAAACCTTCCTGTGACAGATCCATAATAAGTTCTATTGAAACCTTTTTTTTCTATCAGTGCAAAAGCCAAAAAATTTCTTATTCAAGACTCTTCTCTCAACCCTCATTAATTTGACAAGGATTTAAACTTTTGGAAAATAGGTTTTAGATATCCTCTTGATAATGAGTCTTTTGCTGCAATCACAGAATCAGTTACTTAAGGGCTGACTGACTGTCTATTCATTATCGGTACTGCTTATCTGTCAAGGTCATGGGGAAGCTGGAGCCAATCTTAGTTGACCTCAGGCCAGAAGTGGGGTACACCCTGGGCAGGTTGCCAACCTATCTCAGGGCTAAGAACCTTTTTACTGTGAGGTGTCAGTGCTAACCAATGTACCACCATGCTGCCCTGAGCTGTCTGTCAGTACAAAATGTTTTATATGACATCCACAACTACTGTATTACAGTCTCAGAGAAGCAACATTTTTCATTTTAAGTTGGCTATATAAATAACTGGTGATTGTTAGTTTTCTACATGCAACTCACCAGAATTTGATTGCTTTCATTTCTTTTTTCAATTTTCCCCCAAACTTTAGTAACTTAAGCTTCACTTTCAGCAATTTCAAGGTTGATATCCTTACCGTGCTATCAAGACTATGCATTCATGTTTGATCACTCACACAAGTGCAATGTTACATTTGTGTTGAGCTTCAAAGAACAGCCAGCTGAAGATTGTGAGGAGGGTTGCCAAGTTTCCTCAAAATTCCCATCCTACCTACAACCCAAACACTGTCCAAAGCCCAAAATATTCAGGCATAGGAAAAGGTAGATATATTTCTTCTTCTTTTCTCAGTCTTTTTGAGACAAATCTGTAAACATTATAACGTGCAGTAGTTATGTGCAATACATGGACTTTATACACAGTACCTGGCCACCCTGCTCACAGAGTGTAAAAATGAGCAAGGTCATTAACATGATACTAATGGTAGATGAACAGTTGGGTTTCATCCTAAATTCCATACTGTGCTTCAAAATAAAGCCATGTTTCTACAAGACTAAGAAACATGCTTACATGCTGTATATGTGTCGCCGCTCCATATAGCTCAGATGAACTGCATGTTGTGTACTGAGCTGCACATCTCTGTGGGGCTCTCCTCAATATAATAATTTAAACAGTTACTTAAAATAATAATGTACATACAATGTTCATTGCTTGTGTTTTTCACCATTCTTAAATGATCTTTCTTAAAATTATTTATAGAAAATATTCCCAGAAAATCATATGGGCATTATAATGAAATGCAGCTTAAAGGACCACATTTTGACTCGCAGCATCACTGAATCCTGGTTTTATAATACTGTATATACGTTATCTTTCTGGAAAGTAATGAACCAATAAACTAAAGTCAACCTGATAAAAATGTTTTTCTGATGGCTACTATAGACTGTACACTGTAGCACTGATTTAGAAAAGACCCTGAAGTTTTGAAACATAGTTAGCTTACTTAGTCACATCAGACAGAAGACAGAATGAAAACTGACTTCTTTCCCTGCAATCGTGTTTTCTCAGTGTTTTCCAGTTTCTCTAGAGCATTTGCTACAGGCTGAATATGAAAAGAGATACGAGCATTTTGAGCACTAAACAGATACTAATACAAATACAGATAATGGAACTGCATTACACCCTTGCTAGAAAGCAAATTAGAAAGTGCATCCGACTGTGGCTATATTTTATTTGGTATGTTTGTACTTCCATGGCTGTACATTCCCAATTCTTTCTGCTTGCAACATTGCACATATTCTTTTGTTTTAATCAGTGCTGGATGTTTTATAGAATGCCTTTTTAATATCTACTACTACTACTCCTTTCGGCTTTTCCCTTCAGGGGTCGCCACAACGAATCATCTCTCTCCATCCAACTCTTTTTTTTTTTTAATACAACTTGGTATAAAACAGTTTTTTTTTTTTTAAATAATATTTTATTTTATGTTTTTGGGTCATAAATAAATTGAAATAATATACTGTCTGTATATAACGTTTGAACAAACACTTCTTTTGGAAACATGAATTAACACCCAGCTTTGATGAATATGATTGAAGAGCTGGAAACTAATTAACTAATAATCGTAATTAAGTATAGTACTTGTATAATGTCCTTTAAATGATTGGGGGGGGGAAACTGTTACTTGGTTCCTATAGTTCAAGAAGAAACTATCACACATATCAGCAGCCCTTGCTGGATTATCTACAGTGTTGGTAGAACTGACAGGAAAAATTCCAACTAATGATAACCTGTAATGCTTTGTTTTGCATTTACTAAGTAAGTATTCAGTAAATATCTCTACTGGAGGTGTTTAATATCTTGCCCAGCACCCTAGTTTATACCTTTCCCAAAGTGAGTGACAAAACTGCCATTACAAATCAGCCCTATTCATTTACAATATTTATGATATAATATTGCTCCCACTGCTGAGCACTTAGACACTAGCTGTACAGCTCATATCCTTCAATAGTCATAACTTAGGGGGAAAACCAGAGGACCTCTCGAATAGGGTTCGGTACCAACAGAATTTACATTAAATTAATCAGTGCCAAATTTCGGGATCTGAGAGTGCAGCTGAGTGAGTGTAAAGTATATATTAAAGAGAGAAAAAAGAGACAGCAAGACCATGTGATGTCACCCTGTGACAGGTTGACACGCAACACAGCGTGCTCATGCTATGCCCTGGTGACAGACTGACAGGCTGGAATTTGTAAGGATAGTTTTGGGAGGGGAGAGGGAGGTAGGGAGTTTTATTTGGTGTGTCTGTAAAATGTTCTAAATACAGTTTGGGCTTAATTTTTACAGCTGAAATTATATTTTTGTTACTGCAGAGAAAGTAAAGTACCAAACAAATTACTACTGGGTACCGGTACAAATATGTACAGTGTCCAACCCTAGTCTCAATTTCAGTTCCAGAGGGCTGCAGGGTTAAGGGATTTTCCTACTCAAAGACACCTGAATTAAGTTATCTGTCATATTAGCAGGCTTAGTAGGTATGTACAATACACAGTGTCTATACCCAGCATGTAGTATACCTAGTAAGCGGAAATGCAACTCGTGGTGTAAACTGTTCCGATATTTTTTTAAAAAACAGTTCAGAAACTGAAAACGGAAAACCTCCTCTACTACCACAGACAACTAATGTTTGATGGCAAATTTAGTCCACATGATATTATCAACTCCGAATAGGGCCCAATTCACACCTGAGCCAGCATTTAGTGGTAACGTTGCTCCACAAAGAGCTCAGCAAGTTAGTGGCGAAATTTGAGTGGGTGTGCTGTTTCTGAGTACTGATAAGCAGTTGGGATGAACACTAATGCAGATATGTGGAGATAGCATTGTTTTCTTCCTAACACAATGCAGAATAGATCAGGCTGATGGGATGGAGGAGAGATAAGACTGGAAATATGTGGAAGAATCATGGTGCATTAGCACCATGCAACTTTTAAGCTTGAACAAGCAACAGCAATCCAGTCTGTACAAGGTCAGAGTTGCGAGCATGCAGCCGTGGTAACTAACAAATACATTCAACAATGCGCAGTGTTCATGTTATTTCTCCTCAGGGGTTTTATTTAATGTACAGAGCTCTAAAGTTATATGTTCATCAACCCTGTAGATTTAGCTCTTCACTCAAGGACTTCTGATTTATTGTTATACAGAAACTAAGTAGTACACACACACACAAAACCAAAAATCAATACCCAAGATACCTACATTTAGAAATTATTTTATAAAAAAAAAAAACCCTCCTCCTATAGATTTCTTTTTCTGTTTTGGACCGTTTTATTATTAGCCTCCTTAACAAGAACTAATATCAAAATCAAAAGAAAATCCAGTTTTGTATACATAGGCTGCATATTAGCCTAACACAGGTGTAAAATATATAACCCAGAAAGTTCTGGGTTCGGACCTGATGGCTGACTGGTGCCGTTCGGTGTGGAGTTTTCATGTTTTCCCCATGGTTGTGTGGGTTTCCTCTGGGTACTCTGGTTTCATCCCACAGCCCAAAGACATAAAAATTAAGACAAGTGGTTACTCTAAATTGCCCATAGGTGTGAAAATGAATGTGAATGGTTGTTTACCTCCATGATAGCCTTGCAATAGACTGGTGACCTCCCCAGGGTGTACCCCGCCTCTAACCTGAAGTCAGCTAGCATTGTCTCCAGCTTCTCCAGGGAAAAGTGGTATAGATAATGGATGAACGGGTAAAGCCTTAACATGCCAGTCAAGGAAAGGTCACATTACAAACCTCACATAAACCCAATTAACAACTTAAGCCCTACTATTTCAGACCTCATCCTGTCCCAGCAGCATATTGCACAACTTTGTAGAATCCCCTTTCAAAACAAGTTTCTGTCCACTGCTGGTAAAATAGTGTGCAAATGTATGGTTGTGAACCTCACCTGCTGGCCCATGGTACCATACCTGGGTCAATACTCTTTCATGCAGCAGCCAGAGTGAGAGAGGAGGACCATTGCTGCTGTCATACTGTGATGGGGTGCAAGCTGTAGGGGTGGCCAGAACCGAGCTAATGAGCACAGCTCTCAATCCCAGGAGTGCGAGCACATCGAGTGTGTGCGCGCGCGTGTGTGTGTGTGCGAGAGCGAGTGAGTGTCTGCTAGAACCGCTGTCCTCCTCCTACCTCTGCATAATTCATGCACTCAATACAGACAGCCACTCGCCCCCTGTCCTGGGAGCACTGTACGCGTGTGCATGTGCTATAAGTGTATATGTCTCTGTCTCTCTCCTTCGATCACTTTCACTTGCTCCCCAAACAGTAACTGTCTCTCTGCTGCTCTTATTAGCACATGTCACATATCACCAAACAGGGTTTATTGATTATTTACACATCTGTCGTCATTAACTAAGTCAGATGGCTACAGTACATTAAGAAAGGTGGCTGCCCAGAACCATAAGGTATCAAATATATACATCATAAGGTTTCTCATAAAATTCAGTATAATGACAGAGGAAAAAAATCTCTGACATTGAACTGACTGGAGGAATTCAACCAAAAATTTCCTAACATGTCCAGTGGCAAGGCAAGAAGGACCCCATGTGCATGTCTCATAGTTTTGACAGGCTGATTGCTGTGCTGTAGTCCTGGGCAGCTGGGAGCATGAATATCTTGGATAAATGTTGCACACACACTAAAGTCATGAGTACACCAGCTTTCCCACATGCTGGAATACTTTTTTAGTAAATTTGACAGGAAAATGAGCATGCAGCTAAGCACACTTTAGATCATGTGCAAACATTTGGCTCCACTTTATTTGACTGAGCACAGAAAAATGGTGAAAAGCTACACCGTTAAAGTGCAATTTGGTATAAGTGAACACACTGACTTAGCGATAATAATGCCATCAGAAAAAGATTTTTTTTTTTTTAAATGAAAGCTCATTTTACTCTAACAACATGCTAATGATTTGTAAAGGGCAATATACTAATATAGCTGGTATTGTCACAAGATGGCTACGGTGGACTCATGATTCATTCATACTCATGAACTCAGAATTCATGATTCACCCACGTCTGGGTTGTGAATTAACGACAAACAGAAAGGGTTCTTTAGTAACACAAACTGGGAAACTATTCACTCAGAAACTACTTAGAAACCTACAACCGAGTGTTTCCCTTTTAGTGGGGACCAAGAAGAATCCTTTTTGGATCCTAAGAATGAATGAGAATAAAGAATTGAACAGGGGATTCCATGATTGCGGTGCCATTTATAATCATGTATGTAAAAGTGTCCTTCAGAAATATCAATTGCATAACTCACATAAATAACTTAAAAAATATATATAAAAAATAACATAAAATGACAAACAATGTATCTATAGCATTTAAATCATGGTGGGGTTTTTTGCCTGTCCGAGTCCACTATAACTACACTTTTCCTGAAATTGTATTTTTGTATTATTGTGTGAATCCATTCCACATCTCGTGCTTGAAACATCCTTTTTGATAAATCCTCCATTATAGACAATGGATAATGTACATTTTGGTTGTGTCCCATAACATTCACCTTCTACTTTCACAACATATTCACCCCTATGAACTATCTGGAATATTTCATATCTCAACAAGAAGTTGACCATGCGGAGAAGAAAAATGAGTTCTCTCATATTTTACTGGATGATAACAATGCCACTTTAAAAATGTAATTCAAATTACAAATTAAAAGTCAATTATTAATTCAGAAAAATACATTTTATACAATGCATTACATGCCTTTGTAGGTCAACCACATTTTGCGTATTTGCTTTATATTTCTTAGATTGAGAGTAAGAAAAAAAATGATTTAAGAAATAGTAAGCATTTTTTCGAGGTAGAAGAGCTAAACGGCACCCCAGTTGTGAAATCACTCAAACAGTACTGCACAACTCTCCTGTGCAGCCTGCTTTCTGTTTGGAGTGTTGGAAAAACGTCTTTTAATTGGTCTTTTGTGCATTACAAACTACAAGTCAAGTCAAATAAAAAGTTCGTCTTGCACACTGGCAAAATCTTCTTAGGGATCCTCCGGTAATTGAGGCAACGGTTCGAACAGCACGACCTGCACCGTTTCAGTATCACTGACAGTTTTGCTGACACTGGTTCTTCTTTAAACACTTTTTTTTTTTTAAACATCACCAGGTACAGATAACATATGCATATATTGCAACTACAAGTCCAAATATATGTACTGAAGAACATATGTAACACTGTCAATTTAAATATGTACATGTATTTGTAGGTATCATTTATAATATTGTAAATATAATTCAATAACTATATTAGCTTACATTTAGAAATTAAGGGAGATGTATATTCTACATACAATATATATATTCTGTAGTATGGCTCATTTTTGTTGGTTTTAATAATATGCTACATGAGTATTTAGTTTGTTAGGATCTGTTGTACCTTACCATGAAAAGGAATATAGACTGCTCCTTACCAACATTTAATTATTCCAGAAAGACAGATCACTGGGTCAACAAGGCAGGTGAGAGTTTGTGCAAGTGAGCTCAATTTCATATTAATTGGGTGCCTGAGCTTACACACACATACATATCTGACTGTAAGAGCTTCACATATTTTTAATACATGCTCAGTTCCTTCATGCAACACTAAGGAAGGCCATGCATCAAGTAATAGGAATAATAGGTCACTAAAGCACTTACACACAGCCTTTACTATCAGTCACAGCTAATCACCAAGTCTGTGCAATACACACTGCTTAAAATGCCATACTAGGTCCTCAATCCATGACATTTTGAAATAATCCTCAACAATCACCCCCCACATCTGTGCTGTACAGGCAAGTACATATTCCTAAACTAAAGGAAGCCATGTTACATCCTGAGTGCTTAAGTA
Organism: Chrysichthys cranchii; assembly: GCA_030068335.1. NCBI lineage: Eukaryota > Metazoa > Chordata > Actinopteri > Siluriformes > Claroteidae > Chrysichthys > Chrysichthys cranchii. Next base: position 12,903,587 of record JAQMCW010000032.1, on the reverse strand, counting down.
ATCACTACGTATAACAGATCAATAAAGTTCCAGTCAATCTCCTGATTTGTTAAACATGTGCATCATCCAGCATGCACACTCACATACCTGACCTTGATCCACATGCCTACAGAGAGACACACCCCATTATTACCAGTTCTTAAATCCCGATCAATATTCCCTTAGCCACCATGTAGAGTATAAAGCTTGACAGATAGACATTGTTATGCTTTCCCTTCTCAGCTACTAGATCTTGACAGCAATAGCACACTCCCTGAAGATCTAACTAGAACAAACCTCTTAATTACTCACATGGCAACTTTGACAGCTATGCTGTACCTACAGCTGAATGATAAAGACATAAAATAGTAGTATTGCTTTAAAAAAAAATGTATAGTTTAGATTAAGGTTTACTTCACCACCAACTACTGCATTAGATAACATTAGTTAATACTCTTCTTAAAGTTAATATTTGCTTACAGTTTATTCAATCCATGACTTAAAAGTCCCCTATGTAGGATCAATTTGCTAGCAATCACCTGAATGCACCTCCTTTCCAACTGCATACTGGCACCTACGGTCGCCATCAGGTGCAGGAGAGTACATTCACTCTCCCATGGTTTTTCTGTGCTAAATAATTAGTATGATCCTATATTTTTCAAAATTTGGACCACCATATTCACATTGCCACTTGTAAAAATGTAGAAGGGCCTCTCTAATGGTTTGTCTGTTCTGTGCTACTATAGCGATGCAACATGGCGGCTCCGTAGAGGTAGACCCGTTCCCAATGTAGTATTAAGGGCTCATTCTAAGCTCACAAAAACAAAATGATTTGTAGATACAGTTATAATTCTATTTATTTATATTCAGGAATAGTTAATGCAGGGGTTGGTTGATTGGCTGATTGTTTAAAAAAAAAACCTCACAAGTGTTAGTTACTATGTTAAAATTATGCATGGTTTGTTGATGATAACTCTTGTGTTAAATAATGCCAGTTAAGGGAACCTTAACATAAAGTTTTACAAATGGCAGGTTCCCTTCCCTGCTCAGTCTAATGAGGACAAGTTTCTGTAATAGCAAAGGAATCCAATGGAGTACTGTGTGATCAGACAACTGAAGGAAATAATAATTTGGGACTGAAATGTGAAAATTTTACTTTACTAAACAAGACACAGTCACACATCCCACAAAATGGGATGAAAGGAAGACACTGAAACTTTATGTGGAGAGGCACTGGTTTAAGCCATGTTGTTTAGCCTTTTAGCTACTTACTTAGGTCCAATTATGACAGCGATGACAGAATTACTCGAGGTACATTATTGTAAACAGCAAGCGCATGGAGAATATTCAGTGCCATACTTCAACAAACATGATCCTTATGATAAGTATGTTCACTAAAAGCCTTATCAGAACAATAACAGTCACACACACTGACACAAACACACACTTCAAAGGCTGAGGAGGCGCATCTCTACAGCAAGAGCGTTCAAGATGTATTACGATATTAGCCTTTACACGGTCTGCAAGATTTCAGTGAATATGAGGAGAACGCAGAAAAAGACAGGATGAAAGAGTGATGAGGCATTACTTCATGGCCAGCTACCAGGTCTGTAACAGTAAATACACAGAAGGAAAAAAGCAACTGGCTTTTCCTAGTTAAGGCCACAACAGTAGGCTAATTACAGCCATGACATACAAAAGAATAAATGAATAAGCAAGACTTAACTTCACTGCCATATCAGTCATGTTGAAAATTTTATGCCAACATTTTGATACAAAATGTTCTACTATTATCTTTTTGGCCCATAATACTTTATGATAAGAAAGAGATCCTCACATCTTTGGCTTGATTAAAGTGTTCAGCAGTCAATTACGTTATCATGTTCAGTAGTTCAGCCCTTTTGATTTTCCTGTTTCATAAGGCATGGTTTGATCATTCTTTTAAAATAGCGGGTATAGTTGCAAAAGCAATGAGATCAAACTTCATTTTAATAAATAGCCTCATCTCTCACTCATAAACTTATCTACTCAGCTTCTAAGATCAGAGAACCCGAGAGGGCATTGGGTGGTTCATAATTAGTTTAATATATAGAGTAATAAGAAGCAGTTTGTAATTTTTACAACAGTCTTTCGATCCCCCCATCTGACTCCACTGCCTCTGTTAAACTATTTAAGTTCTGTCTGGCTAGAGCGGAGCTCATTCACAGGCCAGAAACTTTTTTTTTAAACCAGAAACCTGAGAAAAGGGAAAATAACTGAGGAAAATAGCTAGACCCAATGTACTGCAATGTTTTGTGGTTTTTGAATATACACTTTAAATTCTACACCTATTACAGGGCTAGACGTTACAAAAGCTAAATTTATATCATTTCAAAAAGTGAAAATGTAGAAAACTAGAAAGCACACAACGACCACACCGAACAGCCTGAAGTGAGCACACAAGGGAAGAATGTGTAAGGTATGTGTGAGCCTGAGAAGAGTCTGCTCTCACTGAGCCTTATGAGGCAACAGCTACTGTTCAAACACATTTAGTGCCTAAACTCAGATGAGATCATCATCATAGCCATAATTCAGTCCGCTCCCTTGGCAAAAAGACAGTCACATTTTCATTCGTCTCTCAAGATTATTTCAACGATATACCTACAGACAGCTGATATCTAATACTGATCATGAAAGAATATCTATAATCAACTGATACCATAACACTGATTTTGAACAGTGTGTGTGTGTGTGTGTGCGCACACATGTGTGGGAGAGAGAGAAAGAGAGAGATAGAGGAGAGAAAAAGCAAGAGAGAGAAAGAACACACATAGCCTTGAGTTATTGATCGTCTGTTCTTCCTTCAGGGCAAAGCCCAATCTTTCACGCTTCCCCACCAACATGCAGCACAAACAGCACAGTTCCTGCTACACAACTTATCCAATATTGAAAAGAATTTTCTGTTTGCTGGATACCCATAAAAAACATGGCTGACACTTTGTCTTTACCACACACTTTGAATAGTGACAACAGTTAGCATTTAATGCTTAACCATCAAATACTAATGATTCGTTTATGGCTATAAATAAGACCTTTTGAAATGGATAGGTTTTGTTTCCAAGTAACATGTCATATCACCTTTGATTAGAGCCATGGACCCTGAATGGATGAGACATCAATTTGACATTTTAATCTTCTCTGCCCATTTGTCTTTAAAGAATATCATCAACATTTTTTAAAATCAGGTCATGTTGTTAGTTTTCTGAAGGTAAATAAAATGAAAAATCCCTTTTCTGACCTAACGTCTAGCACTGTAACTACTCGCTGGTCCAAATAGCCGACCTTAATTATATAATTGCTGTAACAAAGGATTTGCTACAGAAAGCACGCTGGTTTTAAAATCTAGTCGCTGAACTATGGCCTGTCTTTTTTCATTCCTTAATCTGCTCTGTTGCAACTATTTCAAGTCTGCTTCAGGACTACGGTCTGCCAGCTGATGACTTGTGTTTTACAGTCTGCTCAATTTCCATTGTTATGAGCAACAATTGTGTGCTAGAGATATAGAGTATAGTATGTAAAAAACTGGACAGTAAACACTTTTGCTTCTGTATTCTGCTCACTGAATTTGACATGAAACAATACCTATTAGGTTATGTGAACTGACAACTTTCGCACACTGATGTTGTCTCAACATGAAGTCCATGTGTGTGCCAATGGCCGTGCCATTAAAGCAGGATACTACACGGCAGAAAGTCAAAATAAATGAGAGATATAGCCAAAACAGGTGTGTCAAAACTGATTGTTATACTACTTTCACTAAACTGTTCTGTGCATTTCAGAAGAAGGAACTTTTACTTATAGCATTAAGCACAGTGAAAATCTTTTTTTTTTTTTGCACATATACCAATTTTTTTTTAGGAGGTTGGGGTCAAAGTACAGGGTCAGCCCTATGACATCCCTGGAGGAGAGTGGTTTCAGGGCCTTTCTCGAGGGCCCAACAGCGGCATCTTGATGGTGCTGGACTTGAACCAGCGACCTTGTGATCAGTAACCCAGAGCCTTTACTATTAAGCCACCATTGCGAATATGGATATAATACACATGTCTGTGTGTCTGTGTGTCTCCTCGGTTTACGGCGTTATCGACCTATGGCGTTTTCATGGTTATGTCAGTCACCATCTCCCATAAATTTATTAAAATGTCTTAGAAAGAGGCTTTGTTTACATTCGCCGTTGATATTTATATGAATGTGGCGCTCAGGATCAACCTCGCAACCAACTCTGACAGAGTTCATACAAACCCTGAGCACAAACGTACGGACCAATCGGAGTCCTTCGCCACGTCAGCCAATCATCACGATTATTTTTCTTTTTTCTTTTCGTTAACTAGTTGGAGATCTGGGTGCTGTATTAACATTATACAGTGTTGTACAGTGTGTGAGTTCTGACTAATGGCGAAAATCGTGTTACATTGATCCATAGGAACGAGACTCTGCCGTAAATCGAGGACCTCCTTTGTGTGTGTGTGTATATGTGTGTGTATATGTGTGTGTATATGTGTGTGTGTGTGTATATATATATATATATATATATATATATATATATACACACACACACACACACACACACACAC
>JAQMCW010000032.1:12869397-12885551 GCA_030068335.1 Chrysichthys cranchii | reverse complement strand
TGTGTAGTGATTTAAACACACACACACACTCACTCTCTCTCTCACTCCCGCTCTCTCGCACACACACACACACACACACACACACACACACACACACACACACACACACACACACACACACACACAAACACTAGCATTCTGCATAATCCTCTTTGGTTTCACACAAAGGAGCAGACAGGGGCAACGTCACAGTGAGTCCAGAGCTCTCTTTCACTGGAAGGGACTGTGACTTACAGGCAGAGCAGTAAGCCCTGACTGTTACACACAGTCCTCACACACCTCAGCAACTAAGAGAACATATGAGGATGCCTGGTGGTGTTGGGATGAATGTGGGGCTGAGTGTGTATGTATGAAAGCTCATGGCTGGTTGTTATACCCCTGCTGAAAGAGCCAGATTGGCTGCAGGAGTGCTTAGAAAAGTGGTGTATGATTCCAGCCATCCACGCACACACACTGAGGGTAAATGGAGCGCCCATGATGCATGGCCCTGAGTGGGTGACTGTGCCTTCTCCACACTGAGCTTCAGCGCTGTTGCCCTGTGGGCTTGTTCCTTCATGCCATCTGTGAGATTTATACAGCATAGTGCAATGCTATGCAGACAACCAGAGTGCCTCATTTCTATCTCTTCTGAAAGGCACTCGCCTTCACTTCTCTCTTTAGCCTAAAACTTTGAATCTTAAAGATATACCCAAACACAGGATTCATTGCTATAAAACACTGTGCTCCAATAAAAATCTCTGCATGTATGCATTAACATCTAATCTCCTCTTGCAAAAGTTGAGCATTATCTTTTGGCATCCACGCCGATGCACTTTCATGACTATAAAAAGAATATGAATAGCCATTCAAATTCATTATACATTTATTATTCCCAATGAAATTCAATCTATTCCACGATGTATTAGCACTTTCCATTAGGTAGATGAAGGGTAATAATTATGAATAATGAATGTTTCAGAGATGCAGATTGATTATTTTAAAAAGGCCACTCTGAGATGTGGTTAATGCACTTAAAATGTCTAGTCTTTAAAATGTGATCACAGTCATAAATCTTGCAACAACTACATGGATCATCAGCAGAATGTAGATTTCATATTAAGAAAGTTTTGTCGCTTTTGTTTCAGGAAAACCTGAATCTCAGTGGGCCACAATGAGAGAAGGTGTAATCTGTAATGAAGAACAGAATTAACCGATGCATAATTCAATCGGTTGACAAAGTGTATAATTCAATCCTCCATTACGTTATTAGACTGTATATTGACAATGTTGACTTGAACAAGTAATAATAGTGACGCTGAAACTGCTAGGTTTGAAAAAAGGGTTACATGAAGGAGATATATTTTGTGTTTTAACTGAAGTTACGAATACATCCATGATTAGTGCATTACGTTGATGGAAGTTACTAATTTTTAACTGCAGCCTATAAGCATTTTAGCAAAGGCAGGGGGATATATAAAGTCACGAATACTAAAATAAGCTTTGCTCTGTGTGAGGTCCGAAGGGAGACACTGGATATTGTGAGAGTCAGGGGTAAATATTAATTTAGACAAATCTCATGTGGTTATTTTATTAGGAGATGCCTTTGCAGGCAGTAAAAAAAAAAAATTTTGTAGTAGCACAAAAGAGCACAAAAACGAAACTACCTGAAAACATGATCAACTATCAGTTATTTATCCTTCCGTGTCTCATGTAAGTGTATCATGCAGCTGTCACTGCTTTACCACTCTGTCACAAACATATGCACTTGTAGAATATTTTCTTGTATTCCTGCAGAATCTCCTGATACTCTAAATCAGGTATACATAGTTAAATATGAAAGCAGCTGTCCAGATCGTGGATGGTCTTGTGCCTTCCAGTTGGTTGTCAGGGCCCGGTGGAGCAGCTTTACCCCATCGTTTTTGGCAACGCTAGCACATGACATAACAGCCTGCAGCATGCCAATGGCTTTCTCCCTTGCTCCTTGGGACACTCGAGGCATTACGGAAGGCACTGGAAATTAAGCATGGCCTTTTCCGGCACTGACCTAAGCTTAAACATTTTTTTTTTTTTTTTTTTTTGGTGTTTTCAAATGTGACATGATTTCTACTCTCCTAGCTGGACCTCACTACATACAAAATACACAGAACTTTTGTGAAACTGGAAAACTGTAAAGCTGTTGTCAAAGTCAGCCTCTGTGAATTTTCCTGTTCCAGCATGTTTTAATATACTGATTAGATTATTCAAATGTGTGACAACAAAAACTTCACACGAGACGCTACAGTTGAGTTCCGGATGGCATAAACATAAAGAGTGGTTTTGAGGCAGAATCATTATGCCAGACCTAAATTGACAAAAAGTTAATCATCTGATCATTATTAGCGCTGTCATTTATCTTCTTTCCCTCCAATGCTGTTGTTCTGTTCCTTCTTTTACAAGTGAAAGGTGTCAGATTAACAATCGATGTTGACAAGCCATGTTAATCAGTAAAGGTTAATGAGTTTTGAACCCAGTCGACTCCACTGCCTCCAGTTTATTTATTTATTTGTACATCTAGGACCATATTTCCTTTCCCCAATTCTCAATCTACAAGTCTGGTTTCTAAATGAATGCCCCAGCAGCGGTTATTTTTGTGCATACAAAAAATGCGCTTGCGCGCGCACACACACGTTTGTATTTATGTCTTTTTGTGGACCTCGCACTCATTTCTATAGGCATAACCCTAACCATGACAACCCTAACCTTAACCATAAGTAACCAAACAAAATATAAGACTTTTAGCTATTTCAGTTTTTTGATTGTTTTCACATATTTTTGTAATAATCTAGTTTTTTCATACTTTGGCTTGATTTTTTTTTTTTGTTGTTTTTTTTACTTTTTTAAAATAATGAAAAGGTATAAGACACACACATGAACACACAGACACACAAACGCACAGACATACATGCACACATACACTGACCATTTGAATGAGAAGACTGTTGAGATCAGTGAGTGGCTTGTTACTGAGCAGGAGCTCTTCTGCTGTTTCAGTGTCTCCATCAGTGCCAGACTTTAGGACAGAACAGACAGACTGATCATATATACAGTATGTGAGAACAGAGTACAATATTCACACTCCTCATGTCAGTATATATAGCATACACTGTTGGTACTTTGCTGGTGAGTAAAGGTTTAACTGACCATATCAGTAATATTACCAAAAAGAGAAAGCTTGTCTGTATTCGGAAGGGCAGCGGTTGAAGTGGACACTATTTTTAACAGTACTGGTTTTTTTTTTACCACTGCTGCTGCTGTTACACCAAAATGTTTGCAGCAAACAGTCTACCACCAATCACATAAAATACAATAACAAACAAACTCCCACTCTATTAGTGGAGCTGTCAGCAAGACGTACTTAAGTTTCATGAGCAGGAAGACAGAGGCAGAGGGAGAGAGAGAGAAAGCGAGACAGAGAGAGAGAGAGAGAGAGAGAGAGAGAGAGAGAGAGGAAAAGTGGTGGTCTAAAATAGACACAAACAACACAAAACACTCTGAAAATGTGTACGGCAGCAGCCGGCAAGAGAGGTGCTAAAACTGAGAGTGAAGCATCTGGTTCAGCAGAGTTCAGCTTTCTGCTCTCTCCTGCCCAATTTCGGAGTCTTATTGCCGCTCATATTTCTGCCAAGTGTTCTGGAAATCTCTCAGAGACTGACAGTCTGCAGGCAATGTGATTATTCCCAACAGACACTTGGTCATATCGAATGCGGCACTTTCTCAATTAAATTTCCCTCATCCGTTTCAAATATTAATGACGACTGGAGACGGCGACTAGGAAACTAGGCGGGAGAAAGAGAAAGAGGAAAGAAAAGGGAGTGGGACACAGACAGAGAAAGGAGAGAGGCACAGAGAGGGAGAGAGGCACACAGAGAGAGAGAGAGAGAGAGAGAGAGAGAGAGAGAGATGTAATAAAACTGCTAGGGAGAGCCATCTTCTCTCTTTATCATTATCACCCAAATGAATTTGCAGTCACTTTTTAATGAGCTTTGCATTTTCCAGGAAAATTGATTTCCATTACATATTCTCTTTTTTTTTTTTTTTGCAGTGTCCGTGCATAAATATGTATGGAACGGCATAGGACAGAAGACAAAGAGCCAGAGCTGGGTAATGAGGGCCAATGGGAAAGGCACAGTGGCCCTCTGAGGGGACGGGGCCTTATGATTGTGCTGTGTTAGATGTCCAACTTCACTGTACTCTTTCCCAGGAGCCTGCTGGAGACACCACGCACAGGTGCACACAGCGCCATCTGAGATACACATAACAACCTATAAAGGCTGAGCATAAAAATATGCACATGCACATCTGTATGTATGAGTACACACAGGCATATCTCACCTAGTAATGTGCATGCTCGGTTCAGCTGCTAACATGTGGTGTATCGTTCTCGCAGCTGGAGAGGATGACAACAGCAGCTCGGAGTGGGAGAGCGACAACCACGGTGATAATTCTATTCTAGTCTTATCTGCATGCCAGGTGTCATTGCATAACAATGTAATCGTCAGCTAGGAGAGGACCCAGACATGAACCCCCTAACAGCACGCCTAGGGCGACAGAGGCAGAGAGAGTCCTCCCTAAGGGTGAGAGAGAGAGAGAGAGAGAGAGAGAGAGAGAGAGAGAGAGAGAGAAGGGACTGGAAAGCTGATGCTAGACAGCGACACTGAGAGATGTTTACTGATCAGAGAAAGTAAGAGGGAAAAGCATGTCAGAGTGAAGAGAGAAAGAAATCGTGTGCGAGCGTGAAAGCGTGTGTGAGAGACTGGCAAGCGCACGCCCTCACCTGTAGAGCCAGTCGGACCACAGCGGAGAGGTGTTTGAGCAGGCAATGGATGATGTCCAACAGGGACAGCAGTAGAGCGCAACAACTCTTCACTCCACATCTCTCTTCTTTTTCTACATAAACTGCCGCTGCCTCCATGAACACACCACACACCACTTCTATTATACCTGCAGAGACACACACACACTTATGATACCTGAAGTGATTCACACATGTCATATACATAGAACTGATGCAATATCAAGTGTTTACTGGGTTATTATTATACTCTTACTATTTACCTGCGAAGGGTCAATATGAATGGCCCAGTCGTGTTGTAGTCACCACGTTAGAACTTTTCTAGTTGTGAAGCAAGGTTAATGTTTTTCAGAATAAATGAAATTTATTATATGGTCCATGCTTAGTGTAATTACTAGGCTTGTAAACCTTAGGCTTGCACACCATTGGAGACAATTTTGATTATTATGGCAGCATTTCTATATTTGAGTACTGAACCTGGTACAATACCGTATGATGTAATTTAATAGCCTCCAACTGATATGTGACCAACTTTGTGTGCACTGTCTAGGGTAGGCCTAGCCTTAATGAAGAAAAAATATGAGGAATTAGAAAAAAGTATCAGAGTATCATCACCTTAGGCTGTTAAATTATTTATAAACCAGTTAAAAAAAAATCTCTTACTCACCAGTTTTATGTCCCCTTTAGTTCAAAATCAATTAATAAATTATAATCAGTAATAATTTATTTACTGTACCAGTCAAAAGTTTGGACACACCTACTCATTCATAGGTTTTTGTTTATTTTGACTATTTGACTTTTCTACATGGTAGAGCAATATTAAAGACATAAATATAACACTAATGGAATTACGTATTGTTTTGTTTAACAAAATATTTTTCATATTCGGTTTTCACATCCATAGTTTCATATTTTAGGATCTTCAAAGTAGCCAGTGTTTACCTTGATGGTAGTTTTACACGCTACTCGGATTATGTGAAGCAGCTTCATGAGGTCGTCACCTGGAATGCTTTTCAGTTAACAAGTGAACCTGTTATATGCGTGTTGCATTTGACGATGAATATCATCAAATGTTCATTAGTGGAATTTCTTGCCTTCTTAATGCGTTTGAGATCATCAGTTGTGTTGTGTCGAGATAGTGTTGCTTTACAGTAAACAGCCCTATTCCACATATTATGTAAACAACTGCTCTACTAAGTAAAGAGAAACTACAGCCCATCTTTACTTTAAAAGGTCCATTATGCAGGATTCAACAAAATACATGCTCCTCCCTTAACAAGTGTGTATTAGAACATATGGTGGCTGTCGGATGCCCTTTGCATACTTTCAAGTACTTACATTCACACTGCCTTCCTTTTCTCGTACTAAATAATAAATATGATTCTCCTTTTTCCAAAATTTTAGTTTTCAAACTGGGTGTCACAGTGGCTCACAGCAAGAAGGTCCTGGGTTCCATCCTCAGGTTCAACCTTGGCGCCTTTCTATGTGGAGTTTGCATGTTCTCCCTTCCTCCGGGTACTACGGTTCCCATCCACAGTTCAAAGACATGCACAGAGGAGATTAGGCTAACTGGCTACTCTACATTGCCTGTAGGTATGAATGTGAGTGTGAATGGTTGTCTGTCTCTGTGTGTTGGCCCTGCGGTGGATTTGGCGACCTACCCAGGGTATACCTTGCCTCTCGCCCAAAGTCAGCTGGGATTGGCTACAGCTTCCCCCCCATGACCCTGAATAGGATTAAGCAGCAGTAGATGAGTGAGTATGAGTGAGAGAGGTTCTCAAACTTGTTAGCCAGCACTAGCACGGATTCCTCCTATGTCTTCTTCTATGTCTTCCTGTCTTCTTCTTTGTTGTCCTTCTCGTGCTTCCACCCAGATTCACACTTACACTTGTAAAAACAAGAAATTTGGAAATTGCTCTCTAGAAGTTTGTCTGTGCAGTGCTGTAGTGGTGCAACATGGCGGTTTTGTAGATGTGGTGGTTCCATAGATGTGGTCCTAGGTAGATTATAAAGCACTCATTCTTGCAGGTTATTATACGCTAATAAAAACATACTTATGAATTCCCAAAGAATATCATAAAATATATGCTCCATTTCTGCCAACAGATACTCTCAATATCCTACACAATGGACCTTTAAGACAAAGTGGTTTTTTAAGTAATAAAAATAAAAGAAAACTATTGAATTAAAAGTCACTCGTGTGTCAAAACTTTTGATTGCTACTTTATAATAAATAATAGTTGTTTGATGATTGCTTCCTCGATTCTGATTCTTATACCCTTAATAATTACAGTATAATTTTCATCACATAGTCTTTCCTTCGATGTTTATTAACACATCTGAAGGAAACATTATTGACAGTTTGGTCTTGTTTGCACTGTCACTATAGCTTTCTGTAGTCTAAATGACAGCTATCTAGCTAAAGTATCAGCTTCAATCATTCGCTAACTTTCCTGTTCAGCGTCCATGTTGCCCAGCTGTTGCCTAGCAACAGTGTTCTCACGACTTTAACCACATGGAAGGCAAGTGCATCATGTTCACTTTCTCATGTCAAAAGTACAAATTCATAAATGAAATATGAACACACCAAACATGTTGTTTAGTCCTATTTATATACTGAACAAGCCTCATGGCAGATGACTGAACCACAATTTACAGAAAGCCAAAAGACAGAAACCAACAGTGTATAACTTGAAATAAAATGAACCACCACAAAAGACATTCATCTCTTATCTGCAGACCTCAACAACAGATAGATATCATAGCATTGGCACTGTGGTACCTTTTATTAATTTAGAGAAAAAGTACAAACAGTTCTTTTTTGACTTTCATGCATAATGTAATTGCATACTTACTAACTACTGACCTATGAAAACGTATGAAACACAAGATAAAATCCACTTAAAGCTATGAATTCCTTCCAGCGGTGCTCTATACAATAACACTGGGCTCCAAGTCATAAAATGTCTTTTCTCTCTCCCCCCAAACCAATTATAAAGTTCCTGAAAGATATCATCTTTCATCATAGGATGGGGAACCTTTACCGCTTTCTCTGCCTAGTAGCTTTTTTATTGCTCGCACTGACATTGTTGAAATATTAACAGCACATGAATAATCTGTTCATCTTGAAATAATAACTTCTCCTATCTCGTGCACTGCTACGTTCTAGCTGTCACCTCGGATCACGGGAGCTACTTGAACCGTAGCACTCCAACGGAGATGATCCTAAATGCGCACACAACCCACATCCCTATGACCAGAGGTGCAGAGCTGAAGTACTTCCATGACCACAGGCTGGGAAGAGCTTTATGAGGAGGCTTCACCCACTCAATGAAAGGGCAGATGTTACATCAGAAGATGCTACATAAGAAGAGTAGCTACTCTCCGGGGAAAAAAACAAAAAACAAACAGATATATCCAATGCTCAGATGTGAAATCAGTGACGCCAACTAAATCCAGTCGAGAGGAAGTTAAATGGATAATTAAAAAAACAGAAGGGTAAATTTGATGAAACTACAAGACATTGCACAAAACTGAAGCAAACCAACTACAGAAGAGTCAGTAAAATGTTTTAAATGTTTTCAGAATGATGCATGCTAGTAATGCAAGATCTATAGAATGGATGTGCATTGGGCATGTGGTCTAAATTCTGAAAAATGTACGGCATGAACGCACGTGTTGCAGCATTAAAAGTGAGCCTCAGGTCTGTGTGTATATATGTTTTCATGTGCAAGCAGAGTTGTGATGGGAGTTCAATCCTGAACCGAGCATGTGCGCAGTAGTCTCTACTTTTTTGATTATAAGTGATATAGTGTAGTAGCTGCTAGTGCTCAGCCAGACATGATAATTGCACAGCTGTATGAGCAGCTGTACCCAATGTCTTCCCGAGTGCAGAACAGACTCTAAAAGCTACAGTAAAATAAAAAAACTGCATCTCAAAGGACCCCCAATTAAGTTACGGCAAGTTACAATTCAACAAACGCTAGAGCACTGTATGGAGACTGGAGGAAATGACTTTACAAGGCTCCCAGGCTTGAAAGCACTAAATATTTATGCTTACAGTTGTAAAACTGCAGTTGAGAATATTTTCTGGCATTAATTTACTGCCTGTACTTCCAGTCAAATGATTCATGCAAATGATGCGTTAAGCTGTAGACACTCCGTGAAGTATGCAAAACAAACAAGTCAGCAGTTCACAATTCACCGGAAAGCAATTTTTCTCAGCGCTGCAGTCTGTGGGCAAAAATTTGTCAAAAGAATGCCGGCTACAAAAGCAAACCTCGCCACCTCATATATAAATGCGTGAATGGTGGCTCAGAGGGCATTGTGCAAGCCCAATTTTCATTAGAAAATCAAAGGGATGGAGCCTGACTCGTTGTTTCTAAATGAAGCGGCAAAGCAGTTTTCCCTCCTGTTTTCGAAATGGAGAATTGAAGAGAGGAAGGCAGGACTCAGAACCTGTCTATTCCTTCTCTCTCTCTCTCTCGCTCCCTCAGGGATCTTATCATTCACACAGGCAAATCTCACCAATTATAAAACTCATCTCTTTCCTCACCATCCCCCTTCTACCCCTTCCCCGCGTCCTAATACACCGTTAACACTGTGCTTCCTTTTCTACCATTTTCCTCCTCTTGCTCACTTCTAGTCCCTTTCTTTTCTTTCTTCACCACTCTTTCACTTCACTTCGCTTCCTCTCTTAAGGCTGCGTCCCACATCCACAGCTTTCTAGTCACACCTAAAAGGACCAATTATAGCATGCTTCCTCTGCTTACTCCCCTTCTCGAGCGGCACTGTGGAAAGTAGCCAGTGTTTGCGAGATAGTGCTAATTGTCAGGGTTATATTTAGTGCTGGGTCAGGCCTTCCTGAGAGGGGGAGCTGATAAGGTGCGTAATGACGGTAGCCGAATGAGGTGACCTGCGTGTGACCCTGCGCTGTAATGAGTGGAGAAAGCCCCCACCTTACTGAAGAGCTCGCTGGGGAAGAGGACTGAAGCACTGCTTCTGATGTGGAGAAACATTCTATAGACACCAAAATGAGAAAACAGGCAATTACAGTCCAGGATGTAGAAAAGGTCTGCGTATGTGTGAATTCATGCAGGATTCACACTGTGCTCTCAAACAGTTTAAAAATGCTTCTTATGCTTTTCTTCCATTTGACTTTAATAAAAACATTCTACTGCTAAGCTGAATGACAGAAGATTGACAGCATATAAAATATTTCAGGCAAGAGCCATTTACCTAAACCTCCCATTGTGCTGAGCTTGTATTGCAAGGCCATAAAAAAAAAAATCAAAATCTCAACCACTTCTTCCTTTGCCTTTCCCTCTCCAATGACCTAATCACACAGAGAGGTAAAAAATTTTCCCCTATGACTTCATGTCCATTCTTCAGTAATGCATGCATCAGTGAATGTCTCAGTGGAATAATACCGGTAGAGTAATGATTCAACTATGCCTCTCCTAGCCACTGCCTTGGCAGAATTTCCTGCCTGTGTTTGTGTACGTTAGCTGAAGCTCTTTTCCCCCTCCCAAGGTGCCTCTCTCATTCTGCAGGGTGTTAAATGTAGTGTGTGTGTGTCAGTCTCTGACTCATCTCTTCATGCTTGGAACAAACATAGAACACACACATGCACACATCTCAGCATCAGACTTGCTCCATCGCAGCACTAACAGGCCAACGGAGAACCAGCAGAGCCCTACTGCTAGCAAAGGCACACAGGAATAACTGTCAACATGAGCATGGCGAAAGAAATCCACCACTCAATAATTCAGCACAGGGAGCAAGGAGCAGAATGTAGGGAAGTTGAGGCCGAACATGCTGGGTATTCAGTGGTTGAAAGCAATAATGCAACAGTGAAAGAAGCAGAGAAATCAGATTTCAATGCCTATAGATGAGATGGATTATAAGAGAACTATTCAGTATTTTGGTAGATTACATTAGATGACAGAAGGGCGGAGAGAGAGAAAATACATGTCTGAGGCCATAGCAGAAGACGAGGGGGAGAACAACTCATGCGGGCTGCCGGGCCGAGCCCACACACATAAGCACACTGATAAAAGGACTGCTGTCTGGCACTAGCCCTCAAAAATCCTGATGAACACCCTCACCCTTTTCTCCTTTACTATCAATCACTGAGAATCAGGAAAAGTAGCCCAAGTAGCCCATGCTGCGTTCACACACACACGCACACAGACATGCACACACACACACGCACAAACCAAGAACTCAGAGAGTGAGAAGGGTCTGCTAATGGAATGAAAACACACTCAAGCAAGCAAAAGAAGAGCAGCTTGAATACAGACCCTTTTCCCATGTGTACATGGCCCACTGGTATTATTGGGATCCTACACTACATACAAATTAGCAAAAATGACTACATAAATAATCGTTATACACAATAACCAAAAGTTTCCACTCAAACAACCCTAATAAAAACCTGTGGTCTGAATTAGAAATTTAAAACGCACTTAAATTGTTCTGCATAGAGGAGTGGACCAAGATCCTCTTGCAAGTGTCTCCAACCTTGTTACAGGAAGGGACTGGGGGGAGCACACAATGCTGAATCTTTGAACTCATATGTTATTCTTTTTGATATTTATTTAGATCATTTTCATTAAGGTTGCTAATAATTCTGGAGGGCATTGTATATCCGTGTCCTTTTCTGAGGCAACCATCACTGAGCACAACAGCAGTGGAATAAATTACCTTGCTGGTAGAAAAGTTGAAAGTCCGTGTCCTTCAGTCCAATCAGATTAGCGAGGATGGCTGTAGCGTTCTGCATGGTGCCACCAAGGATGTTATTCTGATGCTCCTATGGAAACAAATACAAACCATTAGGGGAGAAAAAGTTTAATCAAGTCCTCCTGGTAAGTACCAAAGGCACTGACAGAGCAGAAGTTAATAATAATAATAATAATAATAATAATAATAATAATATAATTCATTAAAATTATTCTAATTAAGTCCTGGCTCTTTAAGCATGCCATAAATCACCACTGACAGTGCAGACAAAATAATTTTTAAAAGCCTGACCCAGCTCGATCAACCTTTCCCTTACAAACACTTCTGAAGAATTTTTTCTCTAATCTTTGTTACAAGAACAAGAACCTTTAAAATTATGAGTTAATGAAGTTACCAGCTAATGAGTACAGTATACAGACAGAAAATACGGTGCAGCCAAGAGTAGTTAGCTTTGTTGTGCTTCTTTTCCTCACCGTTCATCACCTTTATTCAATGCAGAACATAAGGTTTTACGACGAAGCCAGACGATGCAAAGATATTTAAAGGTGAAGGCAGTCTGAACCTCAGTGAAGACCTGTGCCCTTTTGCTAAGATTGTGGAGATGGTCTGCTCATGCAAGAAGCTTGGCTTCGACAGCTGATCAGAAGCAAAATGAATAGACAAAGCTTCTAGTCAAGAAACTAGAAAAGTGATAGGGGAAAATCAAATTAAAGTTTTAATTAGAGGTCTATGTGAGACCCAGAAGAGAAAAGATAGAAGAGGGGGCAAAAGAGGGCACTTAACATAGCACGTCTAAAAGTCAGAGGCATCTCTGAAAAGCCAAAACCACGGGTAGTAAAGGAATCTTTAGAGTTCAAAAACTACTGCTTTTACTGCTTAGTTTGTGCCTGGATTCTGGTGACTGGTGCAGTAGAAACCAAAGATTCTAAAGCACTACGCGCAAGATGGATTTCTGGCCGGAAAATACGTTGATAATCAGGAAGTACGGACGTTTGACACTAGGGGCGCCATTTTAGTAAGCTGGCCTTTCGTCACAGAGGCCGGATACAGTGGGAAACTTGCGGCATTTTTCTGAAATTGTCTTGTTGTTTCTTGTTTTGATGGATTAGCCTTGCATTATGATAAATTATGACATCCTGTGTTAAGACATCAATAGATTTTTTGAGTGGATTGTTTGATTTTTTTCTCAATAATTGTAGCCCAATTGAGGTAAGTTCAACTCCATGCAGCTGCACTGCAAACTTATCCCCATTTGATTTAAGCCTCGGATATCGATTAACATCGTGGATTGCATTTGACTTCAGACATCGATTTGTTATCTCAGATAGTATTGACAACAATTAACCTCCTCATGCCTGCTTGAGTAACTTTGGACAGTTTAGTGTATGTTTTCCAAGAGGTGGTGCTAGCTGTTGTTTGCCGAAACAAATAAGGAATGTTACGGTGGGCTTATCAAAATGGCATCCACGGTGGTACTTCTGCATATTACGTAAGTAATCCATCTTGCTCCGCTTCAGAATCTTTGGTCGAAACTTCTGGTATGCATGAGTAGTCAAACCCTTTGTCCGTAAAAATGACATACTCTGAGTGATAAGGAGATACTTAGTATCCAGCCTGTGTAACAGTTTGTTTAACATATTTTAACGAAGTTAGCGTTATGTAACCCACACAAACAGCCTTCATTCTCAAAACAATACAATAAACACTTCATAATTTTATGATGGTTAAAGACTGGCTTTATAAGAAAAACAAACTCTTCCAATGGGCAGACCTGTAAAAATGATATAAATCTATCAAAAACACATAACTTTCATTTTAACCTTACTTTCACTTTTGAATGTATTGGATGGCGAACAAATCGACGTATGAACTAAATTCCCGAGCAGATTTTGTACCGACCGACAAACAAATCCTTGACTGATGCACAAGAAGCCAGCCCATGCTTCATGGCACAAACCTTAAGTTCCAGGCACTCTGGTGTGAACATGTTCAATGCATTTGTTTGTTGTGTTTCTCTGCATTTTTGCTCTATAAGCCTTCATTATGGATCCCAAGAAAGTGGAAATGGTAGTGAGAGTAAGAAGCCTAAGTGTATAACAGTTGAAATAAAGAAAGAAATAATCACAAAACATGAGAACCACCACCATATCCCTCCACCACCATCCACCTTCGCCAGCAACTACGTATCCACCGCAAAGGTAAAGTGCATTAAAATCATCTGTTTATTTCATTTAGTTTTATTTTTCTAGAATTAAAGTTATTCTAATTTTATTCTATGTTTTATTGCCACACATAAACCCATAAAACACTTTTAAAACATGTTTTTGAGGGCTGAAACACATTAAATGTATTTACATTCATTTCAATGGGAAAAACTGATTCGGGTCACGAACAAAGTCTCAGGACGAATCAAGTTCATGAGTCGAGGGTATTTAAATCAATGTAGCAACTGTGCAAAAGAATAAATCAGTATATTACACTATTTTTTAACCACTAGACATTTGGAACACATGACTAGAGGTATGCATTGCGACTGGAAACTATGCGTGGTCAGATACGAATCTTGTAGGAAAAATGGCATGTTGGTTAACATGGGAGTGTATGGGACATGTATTTACTGTATCTGGTGTAAATTTTGATTTATTCAGTTGGTCATGTATTTGTTCACCTTTATTAACTGCTTTATCCTGCTTTATATGGTTGGTGAAAAAGCAAATATCACAAATATGAGATTGGCCAGAATTCCTTTTTACATGTAGGATTAAAATAAAGGGATTTATTTTCATTTGATTTTAAATGGGATTAAAGTAAAGTCTCATGATAAGTGATAACGTTCTACTAAAACAAGATATCGTTTTCTCCCAGTTCTGTCTTGCACAGGACCGTGCTAGGCTGTAGAATTGGTTTAATATCATCTGAAATATTTCCAAGCTAACAAAAAATTCATTTGGCTTACCTATCTACCACCTCATCTACGTAACCCTTAGTGCATTTTATGATTTTATCACGTAATACACAATCTTTACATGGTGCAGGTCTGTTTAACTGTGATAAAACTGGCAAAATAAGAAATGCATGACAGTGCTTTAGTCCATAAAACTTAAACTAAATACAGTAATCTTGTCTTGAGCTCTGAGCTCAGTGTTGAATATGCAGTCTCCTCACACTGACAGCTACAGTAAAAGCAGTTTTATTTCTTCCTCAGAAAATGTGTGCAAGTGGCTACACTTTTCCTCTCAGCTTGTAGAAACATCAGTGTTCTCCCTCTCTCTTTAGAGTGATCCGTACTGTCAGGTGACATCATATTCAACAGAAGCCCAAGGCACACAGAGGCAGAGGCAGAGTATGTTACCTCTGGAGTGTACAAACGCTTACAAAAAAAAAAGTCTGATGTAGGATCAGTACAGTGAGTTAGCTGTTACAGCCACAGCCAATGGTAGAAGATAAAATCTTTTAAAAGAATGTATTGAATTTATGGCAATTTAGCAGTGTATATGCTAAGATTTATTTTCAGGAAGGCAAAAAAGTCCTTGCACTTTTAATTACATTAATCATGCAAAAGTGTTTTTTTTTGTTTGTTTTTTTTTTGCAATGACAAAATCAGAGATTAAATAACCATCCCATGCCAAGCCTGAAATTCATTAGGTCTGTTTGCTGCAATTTAATTTGGCAGTGAACATCCATCAAAGCAGTCCTATAGGAGTCCAGGCAAAATGCAAGGAAGCAATAGCAGTGGACTTCCACAGAGCTGTTCACATCTACTTAAGTGCCTTTTTCACAGTGGCATATTGGATAAGGAGCAACTTGGGCACTGCGCTCTTAAAATCTGCACTGCTAACAGCGAATTGAGGCCAAAGGAGGTTGACTGTTGACAGACACTGGGAGTTTCTCTCTAATGAGAAAGGAATGTTCTGCACAAGACGTCTCAAATCTCTACTCCATTAAGTCTGCAAGCCAATTATACATTACACTTTGATGGGTCAGTCCCGATGGCTTCATTTACATAATGACTCGGTGTAAGGTGGGAATCCAGCTATTTAGCACCTACTCTAAGAAAAAGCCTGCTTTTACAGGGCCAATAGTTTATTGTACGTCAGAGATTTTTGACCAGCACACATCTACTATGTAGGTAAAATGGTATAACTCTAAATTAGAACCAAGTAGTTATAATGAACAATTGGCAGAGCCTGTTTTGTAACAGTAGTTCAGACTCGCTGGATTTAAGGGGCACATATCTAAAAGAGTGCAAGATCACAAAAAGGTCATTTGTAATGTTAATCCAAGCAGAACGAACCCTGTCAGGGATTTAAATTTTGGAAGCAATTTTTTATATGTGTGGCAGAGGGGGCATGGTCCAACAGCAGTAGCAGACAGTGAGCAGGGTAACTGATGAATGGGTGCACCTATATGTGGCAAATGAGATTTATTTATCGACTGTTTCCTTCACTGAGTGTTTTTAACAGACAGTTGCTAGTAAAAGTTTGTCGATAAACAGACAGAAGACAACAGAAGTTTTGTTGTGTTTTCATTAAAGTACAGTGTATATATATATATATATATATATATATATATATATATATATATATATATATATATATATATA
>JAQMCW010000032.1:12809706-12820608 GCA_030068335.1 Chrysichthys cranchii | reverse complement strand
TAGCCTTTAATTGGACATTGTATTGTAAAGCTGCTTTGCAACAATGTTCTGTTGTTAAAAGCGCTATACAAATAAAATTGAATTGAATTGTACTGCGCAAAATATTGATAGGAATCATATTGAGTCACACATGCCCTCTCGTAGACGGCTTATAGAGATTATGAATTCCAATGACCTTAGTGATATCTGGAGAAACTTTCATGGTGGGCAGAAGCAATATACCTGGGTACACTTGTATAATAATTTGCTGTCTTTGGCAAGACTTGACAGATTTTATGGTTTTAAACATCAGCTTAGTCTATTCAAAAAATGCTCCATAATTCCAGTTGGCTTTTCAGACCATAGTTTGGTTTTCTGTTTTTTATTTTTAGAATCTATTAAACCAAAAAGTGCCTACTCGCACTTTAACACAAATTTGTTGTCCAATGGTCATTTTAGGGAAGTCTTGCTTTTTTCATGGAAGGAATTCAGAACCACGAAATCCTGCTACAAGTCTCTGCAACAATCGTGGGATTGTGCTAAGGTACAAATAAAACAGTTGTGTCTGGGGTATATGGCCAATGTCACAAAAAGCATAACACTTTCAATGAGAAAACTGGAAGAGGAAATAATTGAACTTCAAACTCTGGCAGAACAAACTAGTAATCAGGTATGTACTGAAATTTTAAAAACAAAGAAGAAAACATTGCCTGATTTTTTAGGGTTGAGGGCACGGGGAGCTCTGGTCAGGTCCTGCATTCAAAGTGTGGAGTTGATAGATGTACCATCTAAATCCTTTTTTAAGTTGGAGATAAAGCATGGACAGAGGAAGTTCATTCATGCCTTGAGGTCTGAGGATGGGAACATTTTGTCTGACTCTGTGGGAATTCGGGAAAGGGCAGTCAATTTCTACAAGCAGCTCTACAAGCGTGATATTCCACAAGCGCAGGCGACTGACAAGGTTTTCCTTTGTGACCTACCTAAGGTATCCGAAGAGGCAAATACAGCCCTTGGAAGGGTTTTGACCCTAGAGGAGCTGGAGAAAGCCCTCCAAAGTATGGAGAGTGGAAAGGCACCTGGAGTGGATGGCCTGCCAGTAGACTTCTATAAGTCCTTTTGGCCAGAATTGGACACAGATGTGCTTGCTGTCCTGAGAGACAGTATTACCAGGGGGATGCTGCCACTCAGCTGCCGTAGAGCAGTGCTCACTTTGCTGCCTAAAAAGGAAGACCTGACAGACTTAAGGTCGTGGAGGCCAGTGTCGGTCCTCTGCTCTGAATATAAATTACTTTCTAAAGTTTTAGCAAATAGACTGGAGGAGGTTTTGGTGCAGGTAATCCACCCTGATCTGACCTACTCTGTGCCAGGCAGGCTGATTCACAATAATATTTCCTTCTTTAGAGATGTTTTTTATATTGGTAACTTTTTTAGCCTTGACTTTGGTATAGTTTCAATTGACCAAGAAAAGGCTTTTGACAGGGCTGAGCATAGTTATTTGTGGAATACTTTGGCAGCCTTTGGTTTCAACCCAAATTTTATTCGTATGGTTAAAGCTTTGTATTGTGACATTGAACGTATGCTTAAAGTTAATGGTGACTTGTGTGCTCCTTTTAAAGTTTACAGGGGTGTCCATCAAGGATGTCCCTTCTCAGGTATGCTGTATAGTCTAGCTATTGAACCTCTCTTAGTAAGGTTGAGGAGGGATGTTGTTGGGGTGAAAATCCCTAACTGTGGAGGAGTTTTTAAATTGTCAGCTTATGCTGACGATGTGGCAATCCTTGTCAATGGTCAGAGAGATATTGACACACTTTTAAAAATATGTGATGATTTTAAGGTTGTATCTTCAGCAAAAGTGAATTGGGCAAAAAGCATAGCTTTGCTGGTTGGGAACCATGTGTGCCTGATGGCTTATCTTGGAATAGGGGTGGGTTTCATTCAAAAGAATTTTGAAGGGATGGTTGAAAAGGTTAAGGGTCATCTAGAGAAATGGACATTTTTATTTAGTATTACTTCCTGCAGGGGGTGTGTTCTTATTATTAACAACCTGGTTGCATCCTCTCTCTGGTATCGGCTGGCTTGTGTGGACCCCCCATCAAACCTGCTGTCGAAGATTGTCAATTCTGGTGAATTTTTCTAGGACAATCTACACTGGGTACCACAGAGTGTTTTATATCTGCCTAAGGAGGATGGTGGACATGGTCTCATACATTGACAGAGCAGAACTGCTGCTTTTCAGTTGCAGTTTGTACAACGTCTTCTCACAGGATCAGTGGACTCAAGCTGGAAAGCTGCAGCCTTTTGTATTTTGCAAAATCTTGAAGAGCTGGGGATGGATAGGTCTTTGTTTTAGTTGGATGCTAATAGAATGAATCTCAACTCGCTTCCTGTATTTTACAAGAACTTGTTTAAAGTCTGGTCTTGCTTTATAACACAACGCGCACAACTGGCAGGTCACTTTTCTGGTTATTGAAAGAGCCTCTGATTTATGGTTCTGTTCTTGATGTAAGTCAAGGAATGTCCCTGGTACCTACTACTAAGCTTATCAGCTCTGGGGTTAAAACCTTAGGGGATTAATAGAGTTTGTGGGTCCTGATTTAAGTGATAGCTGTGCACTAGCCCATCACTTCGGTGTGAGGTCTGTTCGGGTAGTTGATCAGCTGCTTGGGAAATGGCGTTCTCTCCTAACTGGGGAGGAGTTACAATTATTAGGGCTTTTATTTGGAGGGGGAGTGTAGTCCAGACTGCCTTTCCCAGTCTTACCCTGCTCCCAGATTTAGCAGGGTTTACAGGCTGCTACTTACATTCTGATAGTGTAGTTTTTCTGTGCTCTATAGCTGCAACTGATAAAACACTGTATAAACTGTGTGTTTTATTTTTAAATAAATGGACAAGAGGGTGGATACACCCTGGCGCGAGGTTTTGAAGGTTGAGAATAATGTCAAACCACAATGGTGAGCTCTGTACAAGTCACCACTAACTAAAAAAGCTGGGGATCTACAATGGCGTATTCTGCATGGTGCAATAACAGTGAATTCTTTTATTTCAAGGATGCCCTTTCTGTTCTTTAAGGGAGACTGTATTTCATGCTTTAATGACTGTCAGAGGCTAAGACCCCTATTTGCTATGTTGTCAACACTCTTCTTTGGTTCTAATGAAGGCTTCTCTTTGGTGATTTTAATTTTTGGATTTAAATATGTACAAAAGTATCGTTTTAAATGTCAACTCTTAAACTTTCTACTTGGGCAAGCAAAGTTGGCGATATATGTTAGTCGTAAGAGGAAGGTTGAACAGGATGTAAATGTTGGTATCTTGTTGGTGTTTTCTACTCTTGTGAGGTGTCGCATTTTGATTGATTTTCATTTTCACAAATCTATGAAGATCCTAGATGTATATGAGGAAAAATGGTGCTACAATAATGTGTTGTGTGTTAAAAATGACAAGCTACAGTTTGCACATTGCTTTGCACAAAAATAGCCCATTTTTAAGATTTTTTACATTTTGAGTACAGTACCAAGTTGACCTTGATGTATTTTTAAGATTGTAATGAAGGGGTTTTGAAAATTTAATTCTCTCTCTCTCTCTCTCTCTCTCTCTCTCACACACACAAACACACACACACACACACACACACACACACACACACACACAAAAATTCTTCATTATTATACCATCTAAGTATTTATATATTCTGTATAAATTTCTCTCTTACCCTGTACTGATAATGGAGCAATTTTTCACATGTAACACATGGAGTTTCTACATGCAAAATTGCACTGTGGCATTTCAATACACAACACACAAATGCACGTTTACAAAACCTAACATTTGTTATTTCATCATAAATTCACAGATATAGTTGTAGAAAAAGAACATGCATCAACACACTGCTATAGTCCTGACATCATGTGAAGATGTGAATTCAGGCTAGGGGACAGTGATTCATTTGTAAATTGAAAGGCGGTAACTACACGGAAGAGGGGGTGGGCAGCTTGTGTGGGAATGAGGTGCTCCTGGCTTGGAGTCTTATTTTCCCAGGATTCTAATATTAAAGTGTAAAACTATTCTCACTATCACATCAATATATAGTATGGTATATAGTTTATGTTCTACAGAGTCATTTCTTGCTATATTCAGACTATGCTGATGGATAGGGCCTCCACAGCCACTAGGAGGCTCTGAAGCTACAAGTTCAGCTAATATATTTAGGGAGAATTAAAATTGGTAATTTTGTTTTACCTGTTTTAATTTGTAGCCAGATAAGCCCCCTCATGTTTAATGAAGTACTTAAATGCTTAGAAATTAAATATAGGATACAAACAAAACTAAGCTGCAATTATACGGAAGCTGTGACTTGTGTTTGTGGGGTAATGAAATGAAAATCATCATTTGGCTGTCACACAATGAGTGACATCTACCAACAGATATGATGTGATGACTAACAGCCAAACGTCACTTCAGGAGGAGAGTAATGACAATGATACTGAAAAGGGCTTATCCATCTTGTGCTGAAAAAAAGAAGAAACTTGTGAAAGAAGAAGGAAAATGTGAACAGGATGAAGGTAAGGCCTTAAAATGTGGGAAAGTACACTTTCCCTTTGTACTTTCCTTTTGTAACTTTGTAGAAAAGCTCCACCCGAATAAGGCTGTAGCAGTGCGAGTGATGAATCTGTTTAATGACAATGTAACATCGCATTTCCTCGAAATCCTCAAAAGGAGGCAAAAGCAGCGATCATTGGATAGTTTTCTTGTTAAAGTCACATGAAAAGAAAAAGATCCCAGTGAGCCGACAGACTGCAGTGATTCTGTGAGTTGTACTGAAAGTAACACACAATAACCCTCCTCCTCTCCCCTCTCCCTCACACCAGCCACGATTCTTTTTAAAGGTAAAGTGCAGGTTATTTTGTTTTGTCAGGTGTGGTGGGGTTGAGGTGGACACATGCGAAGGCAGGAGAAAATAGGTTTATTTTAATACCAGGCAGAAGGACAGACAAAATGGCCGGCAGAAGCAGAGTCAAAAAAACAGGCAAAAGACAACCGAGGTGCAAACAGGATATCAGAGACTGGCATAAACACGAGAATAACAAGAAACAGAAACTTGGTCAGAACCGGAAAAAGCAAACACAGGAATAGTAAGGCTTGGCAAGAGTCAGAAAATGGCAACTAATGCTTCACAACCTCAGCGTGCTTGTGTGAATCTTTTTATAGCTCCCGCAATCAGTCTCAATCCGGTACACCTGTCCACCCATATGATGCGCTGTGGTGTTGCGGAGGAAAACCCGGAAGTAGTCTTTAGCGGCGTGAGTTCTCTGATATGCGCCGCTATTGGGAGTGCTCAGAACAGGTGTGCTGCGTGCCCTCCGTGTGGGTGATTCATGACAGTTTTATGTATTTTTACTTAACAATTTGCATTAATCATTTTTTATAAATATTTGTGGGTTGTGAAACGAATTATCTGAGTTTCCATTATTTCTTATTGGGAAACCTGCTTTGATATACGAGTGCTTTGGATTACAAGCACATCTCCAGAACGCAATCCAATCCAATGCTCGCGATCCAAGGTTCCAATGTGATCATAAAAAAAAAAAAATACATTAAAGATTATACCTAACTTGTAATCAGTACCCAGGTTTTAAAATCATCTGTCCGACCCTGTTTAAAATATAAATACATACATACATGTTCTTCTACATAAGTCTATACAGTAAACAAACCTATACAGTGATACTGATGACCGGGTTATTCCCAAAGTGAAGAGGAAGCTTATTTTCAGTTTTAAAGGAAAAAAGCAGGCAACAGTCACATAATAGGGTATTGTTCTGCTTCCCAGACCTCTAGACACATACCACACCTTCAGGTGAAGTAGGGTTATTATTATCATGATCTTGATCATTATTATTATTATTGCTATACATTTTAGCACATACCTGACCTTGTATTTAGAGTTTATTCAGTTTAATGGTTTATTACACCCACCATGACTTTAATCAGGAAGAGTATGTTAATTCTGCTCATCTGTAAATCTACCTTCCTTCATAGATTTGGTTTAACAGCAGTCAAACATGCTTAAGGCCTTATACACTACAATGTAACAGGGGACTGTAGAATATATCTGAGTATGCCATCACTCTTAGAGCACTCTTTAGTACCGTTTGCAATCAATATAGAACACATGATACGATATTGATGACACCCATCTCTACCAATCAACCCCAAGGACATCTTTCACTGAGTCTCACACACACATCTTGTGTCAATCAAAAAGCAAAGGCTTTTGATATCAACAGCATCAGTCTGGGCCACTAACATTAACCAATACATTACACTTGTGGGTATAATGGATGACCAGTTTTCCTTCACAGACCATATAGTGCCAGTCTCTTGATCTTTTGCAGCCCTCAAAATCTTGAGTTTTATGAATTACACCATATGGCTCGTATGTGTTTTTGAACATCCCATTCCAGATTTGTTTGTTATAATAGCCTCCAATCTTCTGGGAAGTCTTCCTCTAGATTTTGAAATGTGACTGTGGGGAACTGGGCCCAGCCACAAGAAATGTTCTGTAGCTTAATCAGTAGCATCCTAACTCAAGTCTTAGCTTAGTAGAACTGGCGTAGCATAACCAGACAACATGGATTTGTTGTCTACTCAGCAGCATTGACTATCCCATTGATGTGAGCACTATATTGATTAGTACTATAGGTCACAAGCTGACTAATGCACACAGATAAGTGATGAAGGAAAGAGGCCTGTAAGACTTGCCTGTCGCCAAATTGACCTAGCTAATAAACATGTTTACCCATTCCATCCTTAGAAGTGCCATTCATGAGTGAACACTACCTATGGATACCTTCACAAGATGGTAGAAATTAGACTCTTTCAACTTGTGGTTTTGACACGAAACTCAGGCACAGTACTTAAAATGATGATCAAGCCCACAATCCTGCCTCTAAAAAGTCCTTTATCATGAATTAGGAGAGGCTACAGGGGTTTAAAAATGCTTCACCTAATCACAGTGTTTTCAAGAGCTAGTGCTAGCATATTACCATACTAATTACTAGCTAGTGTTAGCTTGTTTAAAAAAAAATAAACATGCCCACATACAGCAATGCTGCAGTCAGCAAGCAAGAGCTAGACAATTCCATTAGATCTAAGAGATCTGGTGTATGAAAGCAAGTCAGCTTACCAATAAGCTACGTGGCAGACAGATAGCGAGTGGTGGACCAAAATATTACAGTGCGGCCGAATCCATCAAATATGTGTGTAATATATCAGCATTAAAACTGCAAAAAAAAAGAAAAAAAAAAGAGCGCCAACAGGACACACGCACACACTATTGTATTCAGGCAGGCGTTCCTCACTGATTCCATCATCACAATGATCAGGAAGTTCATATTCAGTAGTGGAGAATGCAGGATTCAAAAGTACATCTAGAGCTACAGAGAGCTACATGACTTCGGCAGGTAGCACAAACTAAACAGCAGAATAAGGAAAGCCCTGTACTTCATTCAGTTAAGACTAGCTGCTACAGTTTTTGTTCACTTATATGCTGCTAAGAATCTGAAAGGATTACTGTACATACGTTTTATGATTGCACTTTTATAACGTTGAAAGTTTTAATCAGAGACGGCACTATATCATTTTTATTCTCTTTTATAATAATTAAAAATTGCCTATCAGCCTATAATCATCCATTACAGTTTTCTTTCAAAACTATTAAGATTTAACCTTTTTTTTTTTTTTTTTTTTACACTGCAGCACTTCATTTAAAACCCACCATTCTAAAACACGAATAGAAAAACATGTTGTAGCTAAAAACATGACAAAACCACAGCTTTTTGTATAACATGTAAAGAATAAATAAAATTCATAGACGTATAAAGTCAATCCTGATAAAACATACAGTCATGTCCACTTTTCAAGTTGAAAAAAAGTCCTTATTCAAATTTAACCTTTTCCCTTTTGTTACAGGGTCTGCGACATCCAAGCCACCAGTTTTTGCTGGTATCTTCTTTATACTGAGCCTAGCCAATCTACTGAAAATGGAATCCTCAGGCACATATTTGTGCAATGTTTATTTTTCTACATTAAAAATGTATTGTTTCATGATACCAACATATTGAATCAAATGTGCATCAGTGTACTCACAATAAATGCATGTACTGTTTTTATGCAGTTGCATGTATTATCCATGGTTATCAATTATTATTATTGTTATTATTATTATTATTAATAATAATAATAATAATAATAATAATAATAATAATAATACACTAGCACTTGTTTAAACAGTTAGACACTGACAGGATTTTGTTTCACTTATAAAGAGGTTGTGGACAAAAAATTAAATTGTGAATGATATGGACCCAAACAGGGCTTACCAGCTGAGAATGTATAAAGCGAGTGGCTGTGTCTCTGTGGCCACAAATGCAGCACAGATAGCAGAGTAGGTTGAGTTTTGCACGTGGTGTTGTTGTAGCTCCAGATCCAACCCGTTCTACTGACTCCAGAACAGCACATACCTGCTGCAGGAATGCAGACCATTCACCTGAGCTCAGACATGCCAAACGCTCAACTACCAACACAGAGGGAGAGGACGCAAAGGACATACAGTTGATAACTATGAAGTCACTTAGAAATGCATACAAATGCTCTAAAAAAAAATTGTAGTAGTCACCTGTAAAGATTTACTAGGAGCTCAAATACAAATATTACATCGGTACAACATCAGCAAGAACATTAGCAGCAAATTTTACCTGAGTATGCTGATATACACAGTGTTTTGGAGTCAAATCGGACCGGAGCAGTTTTCAGAATCTGAAGAAATACGAAAAACAGCTGGAGTTTTGCTTGTGGAGATTTTCATGTCACTCACAAATTTAAGGGTTGTACTCACCTTCGGGTTGTCCATAATAGGAGTCACTGTCAGATCTGATTCTGTGTATAAGAGCTCTTTAATGCATGCACCTGCATCAGTCTGCAAATCTTCCGGTGCACTGCTGTCCTGAGATATACAACACAGCAAATTCAAGAAAGTATCTATATTACATCTAAATATATTAGTGAACCCTGGTAGTTTTCCTTGCACACACACTGTATGGTATATAAAGTCATTCTAGCAGATACACATTCCTCACTTAGCCAGTAGATGGAGGTGTGGTACCATGATTAGACACTGATAATCAGAAAGTAAACAGGTGTTACAAAGAATTTGAAATACACATATAACAAATGTAGTGTCGTATGTATTTTGTGCTTCATATCTCACTTTCATCTTGATTTCTCTGTTCTCAAGCTCTTTGGCAGAGCTGCTCGTTCTTGGAGTTGGCCGTGAACTGTAAAAAGTAAAAATGAGAATTTTTTTTTTTTTATGTGATCAACATGTTGTCCGTATTCTATGAATCTGTTATGCAGCTATTCATTAGGAAAAGAACTCACAGCAAGCCGGATTACAAGATTCCACTTGCAGTGATATTTTGCAACCTATTGACCTATGATAATTATGATCCGCAGTATAGATGAGTCCACATAAACAGACTTACCTGAGAAGGAAAATGGACTCTTTGGCATCCATGTCCAATACAGATTTGGGTCTAAATTCAGTCACATTGTCTAGGATATGAAAGATAAAAGCATATTCATGCAATATTCACATTCATAGGAAAGGAAAACATAACCAAACAAAGAAAAATAAATAATTCATACTCAGACACACAAACAAATACCTTTTGAAAAACTGACACTTTCACAGCGCTCTCTAGAATCATTACCACACTTCCTCAAAATGAGCAAAAATGCTTATAGAAAATAAATACAGTATTCCCAGTAAATACATTTTTCTACTCAAACAACAGAAATTGCCATTTATACTTGTTCTAAAAAAAATTCTCATTAGAAATACTCAGTATGCTCTCTCAAAAATGTGTGCGCCAACATTAACAACCCTTAAGAATATTGTAAAGACTCATGGCATTATGAATTCTGCCAAGTGCCAGAATTTTTTATCCTAAAACTGTGTTTGGAAAACAAAAAGAGTTGCATTTCTCTGCATATGCGAGCTCAAAATATCCTTTATTTCTTTCATTAAATATCCTTTCATTCTTTTTATACAGTCATTTCTGCTCATTTTCATGAATAATTACAATATTCCATTGCTACCAAATTAAGTACCAGTTCTTGGCCTCCTCACTCATAATTTCTAATAATAACAAACTTTTGCTCATGCTCCACCATCAACTCCAACTAATCTGGAGCAGGGATGAATTTTCAGTGCTTATTGTGTTCTAAAGCTGCCTTGTGTCCATTATACATAAATCACAGAGAATGACACAGACGATCATAATCACACAAAACCACTCAATCTCTTTCCTCCTCTATTGCAACATCTGCAGTGTAATCCATAAGTCTGTGAATACGTGCAAGCACTCATGTGCAGCAAGGCAATATTTTGAAATCCCCTTAGCAACAAGTGACAACAGATATGCACTCAGGACAGCACACATACAACTGCATTTAGACAATCTTACCCAGCACTACACTGTACTCAGTGTGTGTGCACATTATACCATCCTTAACACGCATTCAATTATAAATAAAATACCATGCTTCTTTTCCTTACACTGTGCATACATACACGTACAGTATGAATGTGTATAAAAACAAGCTCACAACGCAGGCATTTCATAAAAGATGAGCAGTTTGCATGCAGTCTCATGCCTGCTGGTTTACCTAATGTGAAGGACTTGCTGAGGTGTGGATTACTGGGACCAGTGGCCACTGTCTGGGCCTCGACTGCTGTTTCACAAAGACCAGACTCCAACTGTATGCTGAATGTACCCACACACACACACACACACACACACACACACACAGTGGTGCTTAAAAGTTTGTGAACCCTTTAAAATTGTCTACATTTCTGCTTAAATA
>JAQMCW010000032.1:12770885-12785640 GCA_030068335.1 Chrysichthys cranchii | reverse complement strand
CTTTTACCACTAGACTTATCTTTGGGTGACATAATGATGGCACTGGGCAGAAAAACAGTGAAAAACACCAAATAATCGCCGAAAAAAGAGTTACGACTCTTGTAAGCATTAGTAGCACACATGCCACGGCCGCCTAGCGGACAATTGCTGAATTACTGGACTCAGTTTGCAACACCCGGGATTTTTAAACTTTCATACCGGACATTCTGACTAATGGATTATGTGTTCAGACCAGCAGATTTTGTCCGCTGCATGCGAAATCCGTTAATGTGGTGTCCATAGATGAGAGGATCAAGTGTATGTATGTCAATCCTTGTCTCACAGTTTTGCCTCTGTGAAATAACTTTGTCTTCCTTCTCTCATTTCTTCCTTCAGTTCAGAAGACTCAAACAAGAAGCCTGGTACTCCTGGCACTCCTGGTTCTCATGACCTGGAGGCGGCGCTACGACGGCTCTCCCTCCGTCGTGACAATTACCTGAGCGAGCGGCGCTTTTTTGAGGAGGAGAGAGAACGCAAACTGCTGGCACTAGCCGAGGAGAAGTGGGAGCCATGTGGAGACAGTGATGGAGAAGGAGGCTCGCTCACTCATGCAGACAGTGTCCTGTCTCTGGGCACCCTGCACTCGGTCTACTCTGTGTACAGTAATCGCTCCTACCTGCCCGAGAAGCTGCAGATCGTCAAGCCTTTGGAAGGTGACCAGAACAAAGGCAGGCCGCTGGTCCTGCATCTTTTAGACACACTCTGGGCTGTAATACACCAGCACTCAGACGACGTCTCCACACAGCACTCGTTTTATTTCAGACACGCACAGCCACGCTGCTGGTTCGAGATTTAGCCAAGAGTCCATGTGAATGCATACGGCCTCCTGTTATGGCTTTTTGTCTGTAACCTGTGCAGCATTGTAGAGAGAAACTGCACTTTATAACTTTCAGTATGAATTTATTACAGATAGTGAAAGGTCTATTATATTTGGCAGTGTAAGTCCTGGTTTGTTAATGGACGTGTTTTTGTCTTTACCTCTCGCTATAGTTTCTTATGGACACCAGAAATTATCAGGGCTAAAGAGAACTTTAGAATTAATCCCAAATTCCCTTTTAAAAAAAACAAAAAAACAAGAACCTAACCTTTTATCGAATTCAGCTCGCTACTACCACCTGCTGGGAGTTTAATGCCATTGCCATCAAAAACGATTTCAAATCAAGATAATTGTATATCTAGGTGTAATTAAATCCAGTGAAAACCTTAAACCTTTTTTTTTTTTTTATAAATAGGGATCCAGACACTCATTAAGCACTGAAACACTTAGATACACTGTAGATTATGTTGAAAAATGATGCACTGTTGTGACACCCATCTGCAATAAATAATGCAAAATAATGTTTTCAGTTCACTCATCCTCAAATAATAGTCTTCAGCATGACTTTGCTCTCTGGTTGGTTAGGAGCAGTACATTTTTCTTTCTTTTCTCTTTTGCTTCTGTTTTCTTCTATATTTAATCCTCAAGGCACTTTTCAGTTTGCAATTTAAACACCTTAAACGTTTTATCTTGTACTTTTAGTTTCATTTTTAAATTCTTCAATAAATTCTACCCTTATTTTCTCACATTCCTCCTCTTCTGTTTTTTATCCCCCCTGCACTCTGTCTGTCCCCTACCCACAGAGCAATGCATTCATGATCAAAACAGCATCAGGTTTGACAGTATTTGGCACTTAATATTGCTTAGATAAATATTACATAATAGCATTAGATTTTTTTTTAGTGGCAATAGATGTTAGGTATTTTAGGTTATGTTTAGTTGCAGTTAAATGTACATGTAATTTAGATCAAATAGTGTACAGTAAACTGATGTTCTTGATTCAGGACGTACATTTTTTTTCCTATTTGAAATCAGTTCAGTAAGTAGGCCCTGTGTCCCTGGGTTTCAGCGGTTTGTTAAATCATATGTACAAACTCTGTCCTGGGATTCTGTTCATCTCCCATTACATGCACAGCAGAGGCTGGTACGTCACCCAAAAGCCTGTTCGAAGACGATAATTGGAGAATTTCCTGAGGTTACTGTCATTAAGGATATTAAAAGTGTAATATCCTTCTGTTTTGCGTAGTGTAATTGGATGTTTAGAGAAGGAAATTAGCCTCCCTTTAATCTGACAATTTCTCACCTCCTAATCATGTTTGAATTTTTTTATAACTTGTGACAGCCTTTTTGAAGACGTGTTTTATTAATTTGAATCTCTATGGCTCAGACATTTGCGAAACAATTTTCCAGCCCCAAGTTTTTTCGCCTCACGTCATAAAGTTTTATCATCTTTTAAAGCACATCTTTCCTCGGATCTTGATATGGGAGTAATTGGTATTCTCAGGATGTGTGTGTGTGTGTGTGTGCTCAGAATTTGACCCAGTCCTACATGTCGGTAGTGTTCATCAGTATCAGTCGTAAATTCAGTTTAACCGTTACTATTCTGAATCGGTTTCAGCAAAGCTATTTCTGATTCCTCTTTATTAAAATCTGCTGACGTCACACAGCCATGAAGTACAGTGCTACATTTTTACGTGCTCCTGCCTGATCTCTGCTGTGTCTGTGATTCCTCTCAGGGTCTGCGACACTGCATGCGTGGCAGCAGCTGGCCCAGCCCAACCTTGGCGGAATTCTGGACACGCGGCCGGGGGTCGTGACCAAGGGCTTCCGCCACCTCCAGCTTGACCTCGAGGAGGTCTACAAGTTCTCAGACTTGGAAGAAGATGAGCCAGGACAGCATCAGAACTCTCAGCCCACTCTCTCCACCTCTGGTCTGGGCTCGCTGCCCTGTTCATCGGGCTCCACACTAAACCGGCAGGGGGGGCAGCACCGAGGAGAGGCACGAGGGGAAGAGCCTGTACTCCAAGAGATGGGAGGAGATGCCCAGGATGAGGAGGAAGAGATGGCATCTGGTGAGG
This sequence comes from Chrysichthys cranchii, assembly GCA_030068335.1. Taxonomy (NCBI): domain Eukaryota; kingdom Metazoa; phylum Chordata; class Actinopteri; order Siluriformes; family Claroteidae; genus Chrysichthys; species Chrysichthys cranchii. The sequence continues at coordinate 12,782,706 of JAQMCW010000032.1, read as the reverse complement.
GAGTATCTTAATGTTGGCCTGAAGGTTGACCACAAACCCCGCCCACACCCAGCCAAACCCAGTGGAACGTAGCAGCATGCTGGGGACATTTGCCTGTTTGTCACGTGTCTCATGTGTGATCCCTCTGCTCTTAGACAGCGTACAGCGAGCTCACAACTACCTCATCCCTGCCTGCCGTGTGCTGTCACAGTGGTTTTGAGTATAGTGATATATTTATTTTTTTGGTCTATATGAACTTTTGTTTTTGTGTACGAATCGTCTCCATTTTCTCTCTGTGCTGTGAAATGAGAATGGCGTCTCTGAAAGGTATTTAAACGAACATACTCTTGGCCACCTTCATTTGGGGGATTAATTATGGTTACAGTCTTGCGTATTGATTTTACCACGCATTATAGCTTGATGATGGTAATGTGAGAGATGGTACTGTAGATGGTTATTAGACTTTATTATACGAGCTGTGCCACTGCTACCATGGGCTTCATTCTCATTTCCTGCAGCCATCCGATTAATTTGCTATCTACCCGAGTACCTTTTTCTCTTCTTTAGTTATGCTCTTTACTTCGACCGTGCTAGCGAGTGTGAATGTGACCCACTGGCTCCACAGGAATCTTGCCTCAGCAATCTGTACCTGCTTCACTGCAGTCCTTTTCCAGTGATCCAGTTATTCACAGCTGCTTTGCTCTTTCCTTGAACTAAAGCGACACACAACCTGTTGAAAAGAGGCTATAGGGTGGTGAAGAGCTACACATTGATGACACGAGAGTCTATATGCAGCCAAAAACACATACTCGCACAGTGCCCTAAGAGAACCTTAGAACAGGGCAAGCATCCAGAAAAAGGTCAGGGAGTCGGACGTGTACATTACGTGCTCAGGTGTCGGTGTTCTATTAAAAACCTGAGTGCACTCTGAGCGTACTTGCTCACATGACTACAAAGGATCTGAAACACGTGTCCGTGGCTAGTAGGTCACATTCACGCTCACTAACACACACGAACATAAAGACATGGGTCAGCCACTGCAATGGTTTTATAAATGCTCACCCGATATAGTGTTGCACGTTCACGTTCTGTCTTGCAAGCATGCAGATGTGTACTTGGCAATACTGTTCCACTTTTTATCTGTATGCGATAAATTGAAAATCTTACTTATCTAACGATGATCCTGCTTCTTGCTTGTCCTTTTGTCCTCTTGTGTGAAACTGTTTAAAACTGTATCAGAATAAATCTACTCTTAAAAAAAACAAACAAACAAAAAAAACAGTCCCTTGCAAATATCCGACCTGAACTTTTTACCACAAAGTTTTCTTTCTTCCCTCTTTAACAGGAGGGTCTATTTGAGGAGGTAGTGCATATTTTAGTTTGATTTCTGATGCAGTTTTAAGCCATTCTGTTGTACATGTGTGTTTTAGATTGCACTAATGTATTTCTCTTGCTGTTCCCAGTGCATTTTCCTGGTAAATGTATGTCTCACACAAACTCTACCTACACCTTCACTACCTGTCGGATACTCCACCCCTCTGATGAGCTGACCAGGGTCACTCCCAGGTGAGGGATGCACATTTTTTTTGACCACCACTAGGGGGTGCTTTGGACTCAACATTCCTTTTAGTCATACCTGCGGTTTTCATTTTGTCGCTTTCGCACGTTGAGCAGGAATCATTCACAGGTGCTATATGCTGTGTGTTTTTCTTTTCCCACTTCCCTTGAGAAACTTGTAGCCCAAACTACCGACTGTCTTTTGACAAAGGTCCTAGCAGGAAAAGAATCTCTCTTTTGTATGCACTAGGAGAGAAGATTTCTGGCAAACGATGGATGGTTTGGAATAGTCACCGGCTTCGTTCCCCCCCCCCCCCAGTGAGGGTAGAGCTCCCAGTGAATACAGTACGGCGTCAAAGTGATGCAAGCTACAGCATCTGCAATTTTCAATCAATAGAAATGTGCAGTCCCACAGACTGATGAAACTGACAGTTATGACAGTCTGTGAAACAACTCACTTTCTATTAGCGCATGCCCTGTATGAGTGCCGGTTTCTATAAATTAATTTATGGTCCAATAATACATAGGATTTGCAGCTGCTGGAAACCCAGTTTCCATTCTGTGGGGATTTAGAGCTCAAGAACTGCGTTTTATTAGAAAAGAGGCATGTTAATATTTGATCACAAATATTTGCCGTGAAAAATGAATTCTGTACACAATGAGGTGCAAGAGAGTTTCATTAAACTTTTAATGTTTTTCCTCTCAATTTCATAATGCACATAAAACAGTGAGGAGCTTTAAATGCTTAGAGTGATCAGGGACAGTTCCCCAGATGCGTCTTATAGCAGCCATGCAATACGATCCAATTGACTCTCCACAGATCAAGTGGTGGTGAAGAGGAGGAGGAAGAGGGAAGGGAAGCAGCACTTTACCATGTGGTTCTGGGGCCAGGCTTAGAGCAGGTTCTCTGAGCCATACCCACTCAGGGTGAGAGGTGGGCTCATGGTGCCAGCATGATGGGTCAAAGACATGATGTTCGCATTCTCATGCCTTTCTAACCAACCTTAACCACTCTAACGCTTGTAGAGGAGGTTCCTCTAGCTTCTCATTCATCTTTGAGGTTACATATGACACTGCCAATCTGGTTAAAACTTCTTTCCCAGCCTAGTGTTGTGCTCGACAGAATTTTGACTAACATGTTTGTCTTAAAGACTGCAGGACAATGAGGAGTGATGCATGGCTCCTGTGTGAAGTGTTCAATTTACTGCCAGCAACATGAATCCTCTCCGTAGCAAAGTGTAGACTCCTTTGCACATGAACTGAGGCAGAAATTTAAGGTTTTTATTAAGACTTCTTTTTCTGTCTGTGTCAGTGTGATGGCAGCAGGTCCCTCTTTGGCCCCCTGTGTGATGAGCGTCAATAGTGTGCACTCTACTCCAGCTTCTACCCCCTGCACACCACGCCGCCTCAGCCTGGCTGAGAGCTTCACCAATCTGCGGGAACACACCAAGACCACCAGCACCTCTCTGGGCTTGGTGCGGCTCCTACAGGAGCGGGGCATTTCTGCAGCGGTTTACAACCCTCACAGCTGGGACCGGGCTGAAAAAACACCTAACAAATCACAATCTGTTTCGAGAACATTCCCCGCTGTCCCAGGCCCAGACACCATGCCCTCGACCCCCCCAAACTCCCCCGCCCAATCCAAACCTAGCAGCCCTGTACTGCCCATGGACTTCAGCCCCTCTGACCCGCCTTACGAGAACTTCCTTGCTTCACGGCCCGCCAGTTCCATTCTGAAGGAGATGCGGGGAGCGGAGGCCAAACTGCACACAGAATCCCAGTGCCAGACAGAGATGAGCGTAAACAACCTGCGGCTTGTGGACAAGGTGAAGCGCTTCAGCCTCGGCCCAAGAGCCGTGACTCCAGGTCCTGGGCTCGGATTAGCCGCGCCTTCGTTCGGGTCCCAACCAGGGCTACCCAGCCCCATAGCAGGACTGACTGGGATTCGTAGAAACCGAAGTTACCCAGTTATGGTAGGGGCCAGTATGGCGATGAAGGGATTGGGGCCACCTAGTGAAGACTTGGTCCAGCCCCCTCAATCTTCTAAACAGGCTAGCCTCAATGAGGAGTGAGTGCTGCCCCTCTGTCAATCCTTCTCTGTATATACATTAATAAAATGCATTATTCTCATAACAGAGCGACTCTGCCTGTGAAAGAGATTTGTAAAGATTATTTTGTACAGCAGCCATAACTGTAATACCATTTTATTACTATAATTGTCATACATACAGTGCAGTTCAGCCAGAGATTCTTTTATCCCCTACTATATACATTGTGTATTAATTGCACTTCTGCATTACAAAAAAATGTAGCATTCGGCCTGTTTGTAAGCACTTTTTTTTATTTTGACTACTTTGGCATAACTGTGCTAAAAGACCATAACCCTGTAATCTTGTCGGTTTTCCTCAGCCCAGAGCACCTCTGGTTGGCTTTTTGTATCGGGGGGAAGAAACACACACAATGACATCCTTATGCTAATCCTTGAAAAAGTAATATAGAACAACAGTAATTTAACACCCAGTTATTATGGCTGGTTTCAGCCCTTTATGTGCCCTTAAAGCAATCTCATTATTAATTAATACCTTTTAAAAATCAGCAGTTGTTTTACTTGCCCACACCATTATCCCTGTAATTGCCTACAGCATCCATATGTAGTTGTGTAGTCACAGATCATGAAAGCCCTCAAATGGTTTGTCGTCTAATGCTTATTACAATGTAATAAACATATGATTAACCCTTAAATGGGTGCTGTTTGGAAATCTGTAGTAGCACAAATAAGGGCAAACGCTGTACTGTAATTTAATCAAGTCCAGAGTTGTGGTAAAGAGCTGTAAAGAGTCAGACTGGTGTTTCAGTGATGGGAAACTGATGTGCTTGTTTGGTGGTTGTTTTGTTTGGGGGTTTTTTTGGGAGGGGAAAGATCAATGTTATTTATAAGTGCGTGTTAAATGCAATCTATTGACTAGGTATATTATCCTCAGAAAGGCAGAATATTTACAACTTCCTTGATGATATTGGTGTCCTGTTCTGATGGAAACAGTATAACTCTGCAGATGCTTCATGAGCCTCTGGCCAGTATTACGTTCTGTTTAAAAGCTGTAAGGGGTGTGAATTTTTTTTTTTTTTTTTGAGAGAGGTCATTTCTCGCCAGAGACTGAATTGTAAGCTTTAATTGCATTGTGTGAGTTTGTCTTTTGACAGCAATATCATAGTGCCTGATGTCAATAATTTATTATTTAACCCTATCTTGAGTGAGTTCCATTCTGAAGGCGTTGCGTAAGTATGCACTGGTGTTAACACTGTAACTAAGGTGTTGGTGTTGGCCTATCAGGCAGGGTTTTAATTTTGCAAGGCAGTTTTTGGATATAATGAAGGACGTTTGATTCTTGAGAAATGATGTTGTCCAGAAAGCACATACAGCCATCCATACCTTTGCTCTGAACTATGCCTGTGTTTTTGTTTTTTTTGTTTTTTTTTTGTAATTGTGTTCTTGTTCTTGTTTGCATCAAAAGGTTGTCTGTTAAACAGGTGTATGCACTTAACCTTGACTTGAACATGAGTGTTGAATGTATTGCAGAGTCACAAAGGTTTCCTACATGACTCAACGTTCATCAAGTTTTATTTCCTTAGACTGCATAAAGGGAAGTTTTGCCACTTGTACACTGTAAATTATAAAGAAAGAACTATGTTTTTATACAAAATGCCATACATTACTGAATAAATGGAGGAACGTGTCAAAAAACGATATCCTGATTTGTTTTCAGGAACTTTGAATGCAGAAAAGCTCATCAATAAATGAATTGATACAATTGTATGGGTGAGTTTTATTTATTTATTTTTCTCAGGCGTGTCGTGTTGAAATGTTCATCACACTTAGGGTATTGTCATCCTTTTATTTGATGTTTATGGGTATTCACAACCACAGAACTCAGACTTTATTATTTGTTCTGTCACTACTTTTTTTTAACTGATAAATCAGAATTTACATCCAACACCAGAAGATGGTCTAAATCAAAGGTGTGATGTGGGACTGTGAATTGACCGCTTTTCTTGCCCCCGTCGTTAAGAATTTTAAGTCAGAAATATACCAGTTGATCAGTAAATTCTCCTAAGTGCCAGTCCCTCTTCGCAGCTCTCATTCATCCTCCTCTTTGTGTTAGATGAGTGCTGGCTTACAATCTGATAACACCAGAGTGATAAACACTCCATCCTTATGAGCAGCAGTGTACTGTGTATTCGCTGTGTAGTGTCACCCAAACTGAAGAGGGTTTATTCATGAGGAGATTCAACGACATGTACATCACTGGTGTGTTTCGTTTCATGTTGTAAACCTATCAGTGTTTTAATACATGAGTGAAAACAGCTCTATGGATAACATGCATCTTTATGCTTTTGCTCCCTTATTTGTTTTATTTGATTTAATATTTAATAATAATTAGAAGGTGGGAAATACAAATACTTGTTTCAAATACTTGAGTAATTGCATTTTATTACTATAAATACTGTCTTGTAAAAAAGAAATTGTACTTAAACTGAAGTATTGTTGAAACTGAATACTTGTACTATTACTTGTGTAAATTGACCAGAGGAGGAAAAAAAAACTTTGTTCATACACGATTTCGTTTTGATCTTTGAAGAAATTGCTCGAAATCTCAAATGGCATGCAATTTCTTTTTTAAACCTTTCACCTGTCATTCATAAAGAATAAGATGCCCCCCACCCCCATAGAAAAAAAGAAATCTCACTGAGGAGATATGTTGAGGGAAGTCGGGGACATTTTCTAACCAGGTTTGGTTTTTTTCAAAGTCATTAAACAATAACTAACCAGCAAACCAAATTCTTGGTTTGTCTAAGTAAGCAGGATATTTACTTGTGGTTTTTATTATTATTATTATTATTGGTTGATTAAATTGCAGTAATTACTTTTTCCACCCCTGCTAATGTTTTAGCAACTAAAAGCATTAGCTTCTGTTCACTCACCTAAGATTTTCAAGGAAACCAAAAAGTTCAGTGACAAAGGTCGACGGGATAGCTTGGGATTTGACTCAGATTTTTTTCTTTTGATGCCTTAAGGAGATCCTCGATGAATTCCCTGCCAAGTAAATTCTGTAGTGATGGCCTTATTTTCCACTGTCACAATGTGGCGTTGAGTGAAATGGTTCTCCAGGATCTTAATGTTCTTGTGGCTTTTTCTAAAGCATCTTAGATATCAGTCAGCTAATCACAATGCTGGAGAGTAGTCGTACGCGTGTCTTAGGCAGTGTTTGAATTGCTACGACACACCTGAGTGCCCTGGCAGCAGGCCTTTTCATGTCAGGATAAGTGTATGTGCATGCATGTGTTTGTGCGTGTGTGGGTGTACGAGCGCTCGTCCGGGTTTATTGGTTCACTTTTTATTGTCTTAACTGAATGAAACCCCTCTCATTGAGGCACACCTGTGGCATAATGGTGCCTTTTGTTCTCTATAAACTATTGCTCTCTCTTTCATTTGCCATCCTCCAATTCATCCATTATGTGCTAACTCAAGTGGTGGACATAATAGACAGCATGAGCTTGTGTCCCAGTCTGTCTGTTTCCAGCTCTGTGCTTGGAGATGTAAAAGCAAGCCTTTTATTGCCTGCGCTCTGAGCTTTCCCTAAGGCTGTTAATAGAGATTGCCGAAAACCCTCTACACTAGCGCCGCCACTTTGAATGATCAATAAGAGAATGTGTCTGCGTGGCCATTAACTGTAAGCTCTAACCAAATTGCTAAGCTGGTCTCCATTGCAATGTGGAGGATTTTAAACAGTCACTTCAGTAATGCTTTTTCATATCGCTCCACGGTGGTTTTAAAGTAGTGTTCATTAAAGAATGATGAAGGATGAAGTGTCTCAGTCTTTATCACAACCTTCTCCAGAGCTGTTAAAGCTTCTCCTCTAGCACACATGCTAACAGAATCGAATTGAATTCATGTTTCCATGGCATCACATTTGCTTTTGAATGTGTGTGTGTGTGTGTGTGTGTGTGTGTGTGTGTGTGTGTGTGTGTGTGTGTGTGTGATATGGTGCTGCCCCTCTCCTTCTAGTTTTGTCTAATTCATTAATAATTAATGTTTGAGTGTAATGGCACCATACAAACTTCTGGACACCAGAGAAAAATACAGCTGGGTGAACGAGTTAAGGCAATGATTTATTCTCAAACATCTCACATATTCCTAAAGCTAGGACAAAATCATATACACAAGGAAATAAATAAAACACACCATGTTCCCCCGCAAATGTGAGTGCATGTAAAATCCATACCAGTTACACGTACATATTCTTATATATTGCATCATCTTCATTATACAAATTTACATCAAAAATAAGATGAAGAAAGGGCACTCCAACAACGACGTGATTGGCAGGGAGAAGAATTCAAATGAAGCTCTCTGTACACATGGTTGATTGGTTGGTTGGTTGATTGGTCGGTTCCTTAAAAATGATGATTGGCTGATCGGTATTATGAGGAGTATTCATACTCCTCAGCGCTCCGGCGGCCAAAATCCATCCAGCCCAGGTAGTCCCTGTCCTTAATTCTGTGGTTGGACCTGCTGTTGAGGGATGGGCTCCTGCGATAGGAACCTGCAAGGAGAAGGTGGGGGAGTCCCCGGGTTACAGGTTGAAAGAAAAAAGCAATGTATAACACGCTTAAAGACCATCTAATTGTGGTTTATGCTGAAAAATGATACGGTCCCACAAGGAAGAAGTGAAACGAGGTCCTATAAGGTGCTAGGTGATGCTCTGTTGGTTGCTTTGTCATACTCAAAGCGAAAAGATCATCAGGATGTTAAAGAATATGAATGGAAAGCGTAGGAAAGGAAATGACACCACCCTACCTTTTTTGGAAATGAGTCTGGCCAGCACTTCATTCAGCCTGCGCACAGCGTCCTCCTCCATATCCTCACCTTGTCTTTTTGACAGTATGTTGAGCTGGCCACTAGAGGACACTGCACGGGTGTGGCGTGGGTGTTCGTCTACAGAGTCTCCAACCGACTGCCCTTCTTCCACTAAGTGTGTGGGGCTAGAGAAGCAGTCACTGCTGGAGAGAGCCACCAGCAGCACTAACACAGAGATTCCAGTGTTCATGCCTGCAGCACATACCGTGAGAACATGTCATTTACAGCCAATTAGTGTTGTAGCCCATTAATAACCCATAGCCCTTATAGCCCATTAATAACCCATAGCCCTTATAGCCCATTAATAACCCATTTCCCCTAAGCACTACAGCACCAAATAAGGTTCCGAGTGTTTACATAATATTAATATTAACGCCAACTTGACTCATTCATATGAGTCATGAGCTGAAATATAACCTCATAGCTGTAACAATTAGACACAGTCAATAAAGACAAAAATATAAAAGTGTTTAATGAAGTGTCAGTGCTTGAAATATTAATTAAGTGGATTGACGGCTCTTAATATATATGATTGATGAGAACCCAAGCTATGTCCTTAAGCGTCCCTTGTATAATCCCATTAGATATCTATATTTTTATTTTTATTATTTTTTATCATTATTGTCCTTCTTGTTATTGTTATTATTTAATTATTTGATTACCTACTTAGGATTTTGCACTCAGATAACGTGATAGAAATTGTACATTATAACAATGGGTTGGTTTTTTTTTTTTTGCCTAGTGTTGGAGAAATACAAAGGTTAAAGGAGAGACAGAGAGAAAAATCTTCAAATAAAGGCAAGGGCTTTCTCAACAAGAGAAGTTGAACAGTAATTCATTGGTATATGAGCCTTTCCGTAATACAGCTGTGTACTAAACATTATGTTCTATTATTTGACGAATAATTTATAGGTTATATAGGAAATTAGGTGATAAGAATTGACATAGGAGATGAAAGTTTTCGCACTCGTCCAATCATTTCTGATATAAAAACATTGTCAGCGCAGATTTTCTTTTGCAAACAGTAGAAACCTTTAAATGAAAAATAAAATGCAACAGACGTTATATTTCACCAAATTCAACACAATATTCTAAAGATAAAGAAAGAAAGAAAGAAAGACAAGTACCTTGCACGGAGACTAAGGCTGTGCAGCAGAGAAGAGCAGCAGGCGAGACAGGAGATGGAGTGAGGAGATGTGCTGTGCTGAAGCAATACGAATGAGAAAAACTTCAGCACACTGTGGAACAACGGCCCTTATATACCCTTCTGCAGGGGGCTGGCTTTGTGTGGCCCGCATATCACCAGCCACACTACTGCCTAGTGTGTGTGTGTGTGTGTATGTGTGTCTGCGGGTGTGCGTGCATATGTGCGTGTGTGTGCATTTACGCAAGCCTGACGTAGAATGGAGTACTTTATTTTTACAGGATACACAAAATGACATTGTCACTCAAAGAAGTGTGTTTATCTAGCACGCATACACACAAACACACACACACGCGCACGCACACACTCATCATTTGTTGAACTGTATCAGAGCTGACTCTACAGCTATTCCATTGCTATAAATGTCAACAAAAGTATGACACTTTTTCTTTGGATGACAATTCAAACACCAAGTGTAAAGAAATGGAAAAGGAGAATATAAAAAATGCAGATTTGAACAAAAATCATTTGCCTTTTACATAAAATCAATTTACCTTTATCATTAAACTGGTATAAGATCAACATTTTTGGTAACATGAACATTTGAACAATTTTCAAAACTATGCCTTTATTGGTGTACAGTAAATACTATAATGATATAACATACAACATGACCTTATGTAATAATATAATGTTTAGTGTTAATAAACCGATCAGGAAGAATGTTCAAGAGCAGGTATGGTACAGACTGGGGCAGACTTAAGGGAAAGGGCTGACCTGAAATAGCATTGGCCATCCCAGTGGTTTATTCAGGGATTTAGCATTTACTCAAAAAAAATGTTTCTTTTGCTGTAGGTTTTATTAAACTATTAGGGAAAGGTATAATCCTGAAAATTAATAATTAATGATTAAAAAATACCGATTCAAGCAAAAAAAATGAAAGTCTAATACTATATAGTATAATTTAAAAACACTATACACCAAATTTTGTTTCAGCCCAAAGCCTAAAACATGCAATGTGTCAAACTACAGCATTCGCACTTTTCAATAAACTGGCAACTTTGGCTATTCCTGATCTGAAATGTTATTGTTTGATTTGGACTTTAATGAAAAAGCATTATTAAGTCATAGAAAATATAGGATTTCTGGCAACTTGCATAAAAATGAACCAAAAGGCACAGACATACAGCCACAAAGAAAAGATCAGATATGATAACCAGTGCTACAGAGTGAAAGGTTTATGAATAAATTGATTTATTTCAATACTGTATGAGGCTTAAATAGGCTATTACATTACCTAAGTAACAGCTTCATTTGAGTTTTACATACCTCTTAGTCCTGCATTTTATACACTTCATTTTATGAACTTGGTTTTTCAAATCAACAATCAATGTAATAAGATTTATTATTCTGCCACAAGCCATTTTCCCCTGACTGATTTCTGAAGAGCTCCTACACGTGATTACTGTTGGATCAGATTGATTGTTCTTGAATCAGTCTTGTGAGATGTGAGCGACAGCAGCTAGCAGTGTAACAATGCACGTATGAGAATCTGTCTGAGATGGTATGCTGTATTATGTAAAATCTATCAGTAGCATATATTTGGTATGACAAAGGCAGCAAATTAAACAACTTTATCATGTCCATACAGTCACCTAAAAATGTATGTGTTTTCTCAAGCTAAAAATTGGGGCATCCCATGAAAGAGGTCCCATGAGGTTTGTGGGACTTTGTACATTATCAGCGCCCACACTGGTGAAGATGCTTTGTTTGTTTGCTTAGTCTTATGATCAGTTATGAACTTTGGGACCTTAACATGAACTTTATTCATGGTATAAAACCCAAATAGATTTCCACTGATTGCTTTAATAAGCAGTCAGTTATTTAGTGATTCAGAATTTACTCAATTTTTGTTGTATGTTTTACTGTACTATTATGGAAAGTTTTAAGTAGATCTGAATAAAATAATGAATATGAAAATACAGATTTAAGCAGAAAAAGAAAAACATTAATACTGTATAGTATTATTTCTAAACGCTACAAAGACGACACTTGGTTTAAACAAAATACTGTATTTAAATTAAGGCTGAAACATGCAATGGGTCAAACTATAGCATTTGCACATTTAGGTAAACTGACAAGTGTCACTGTAATAGTCCCTGGGTTGGGGACAACACGGACAAACTCTCAGACAAGGGGTAGGAGATAACGTGCTTCTTTTTATT
>JAQMCW010000032.1:12731640-12744059 GCA_030068335.1 Chrysichthys cranchii | reverse complement strand
ATATATCCACAAGCATTTGTCCTGTGTTGTGCAGGGTCCCCCGTCTCGCAAGCCATTCTGGCATCGCATCTTGATGCGATCATGTAATAATCCAACCGATGTATCGCTCCGTGTGCTGTTGGCACACTCACTCACACACATACACACACACACACACACACAATCACACCTACAGGCAATTTAGGGTAGCCAGTCCACTTAATCAGCATGCCTTTAGACAGTGGGAGGAAACTGGAGTACCCGGAGGAAACCCACTTGGATCACGTGCAAACTCTGCACAGAAAGGCACCCAGGTCAACGCCGGAGATCAAACTCAGGACCTGAGGCTACAGTGCTAACCACACACCTCCGTGCCGCACATAAAAGTCATGTAAGTCAACTAGGAATGGCTCCAGCTTCCCCCAGCTATCCTCTGAATGGGATAAAGCGGCATGGAGAAATGTATGCATATACACGCCTTGTGTATGCGTAGAACGTGGAGAGCATTTTTTAATGTTATGCAAATTCAAATAGTGAGCCTATTTCAAACGTTGCTTGATGTTCATAAAACAAATCCGCCCTTGAACTGTGTGTTAAGGGGTCTCTGGCCTCTCCCGTGCTGCTGTAGGGCTCCTGGTGCTCTTGAACTCATAGCTGGCGCCATCTCGCGGTTATTGTAAGAGCTTGGGTTTCAATAAAACACTGTTAGGCTGTAGCGCCTCCACACCGCCAGGAGGCGCTCACACAGGCGCTGCTGCTCGTCAGCGGGAGATTCTGGGTAATTTTAATGGCGAAGTCCTGAGAAAAGCGAAATCTGCTCAGTACACAGATCAGTGATTCCTTTGTGGTTTCGTTATATATTCGTGGACGTAGCGGGTTATTAAGTAGTAACCTGTTTCTGTAATATATAAACATTTGAAGCGCCGACATTTTGGAAGAAATGGCCGAACCTCTCCCTGGTAAGCTGTGTTTGTATCATTAGCTAATGAGCGGCTGGTGTTAGCCAGGCAGAGGACAGGCGGGGTGTGGGCAGTGATTGCAGCCTGATACATGAGCTAGCGCGGATGGAGAAAGGTGGACACGGGACTCGCTGTGAAGGCGACCGTTTGGTGATGGCGCTGTTACTTTCTCTGTGTACAAACTGAACTCGCTTCTTAAAGTGTGTGGCTTGGACATGAACGCTAGCATGGCATCTGCAGCTAGCGGGTTAGCTAATCAGTCAAGCAGGAGCAACGGCTGTTAGCTTAAACTCCTGCACTGATCGCCAACCGCCTGCACTGAGGGCTGGTCATGTTGTGTGGGAGCCTGCTTTAATGACACATTACGTGCTTTTTACTGCTTTCTTTGGAAGTTGTTCGAAAGAGGATGAGAGTTAGCCAGAAGACTGGCTGCTCAAGGACGGATCATTTCTGTTAGCTTGTGTACCTCGAGTCTGAGTGGCACGCCCACATCACACACATCACATCACATCACATCCCCTCACATTACATCACACCACATTACATCCCATCACACCCATCACATCACATCGCACACATCACTCACATCACATCACATCGCACACATCACTCACATCCCATCCCATCACACCCCTCACATCATATCATGATCTGGTTTGATGTTTTCGCACACTAGGTATTACTGTAGTTTAGCACCTGAAGGCTGCAACAGAGCTGATCATTCACATTTTGTTTGTTTGTTGATTATTTATATTCCCACCCCCCCAGATCCAGTCAGTGACATGAAACACGACAATATTGCTTCTCCTGCGACTTCAGACCAGGAAAAGGAGATGGCAGCGAACGCCTTTGAAGCATTTACGGTATGTGCCTGTTTTTTCTTTTGTTTTTTTAAATAAAGTGCAGCTGTTACTAAATATTATGACATCCTCGGTGAATATTTTGGCCAGTGGGAGAATGTTCTGAGCTGGGACCTCAGTCAGGACATGTTCACTTGACATCAGAATCTTCTAGTCAACCACTGTGTTACCTTAAGGTCTCCCTTGGATGTGTATTAGTCCAAGTTATTGTGTCACCATATATGCTGTTATTAGGAAACCTTATTTGAAAACATAGTGTCTCTTTTCATTTCTACATCGATGTTATTCAGCTTGATTTATCTTTTTAAAGCCTGCCATCTGTGTACAGTATCGCAGTGTGTGCACTGAAGATAGTAAGACCTGGATGGTTATCAGTTGGCCCTTTAACATATATGAGAGGGTGGTACTGTTAGGGTGGCATGGTGGTTCAGCGGTTAGTGCTGTTGCCTCACAGCTCAAGGGTCCGAGTTCAAGCCCCGCACTGTTGCCGTACAGCTCGAAGGTCCGGGTTCGAGCCCCGCAGCCACCTGGGGCTTTTCTGTGTGGAGTCTGCGTAGGTTTCCTCAGGGTACTCTGATTTCCTCCCACAGTCCACAGACATACACAGAGGGGATTAGTGTGAATGGTTGTCTGTCTCTATGTGCTGGCCTTGTGGTGGATTGGCGACCTGTCCAGGGAGTACCCCGCCTCTAGCCCGAAGTCAGCTGGCATTGGCTCCAGCTCTCGCCCCCAGCCCTGAACAGGATGAAGTGGCATGGAAAATGGATGGGTGAATGGAGTGTACTGTTAAATAACATAGGAGCACTGCCGCAATACGGTAGACTACTGGTGAAGAATCTTTTTTTTTTATCTTTTTATCAGCCAGTCATCAATGTCAGAATTCATTTTTAGCAACATGGGGTGATTTTCTGAAATCTAGGTGTTTCTTTCTTTTCAGGACTTTGCAAAAAGTTATTCATGGCATTATCTCATTTTTCTGTAGACTATTGTAATTTGCTGTATCTTGTAATAAAAAAAAATTGTATCAAATTTTGTTTATTTTTCTTTATCCCCATGTATTATATGCTCTGATCAATAGCTCTTAACTGTGTACAGCATATTGGTCAACTTTTGTTTGTTTCACATGTGATTTCTAAATGAAATGTTCTTACTATATGTTGTAGCTTGAGCTGTAACTTGTAACTTAACATCTTTGATTTCTCTCTAGTCTGGAAACTATGATGACACCCTAAAGCAGCTAGAAAGCCTCCAGGAGCTGAACAAAGATGACTACAAGATCGCCATGAACAAAGCTGTCACCGAGTTTTACAAAAGTGGCCAGACAACCACGAGCACCTTGAAGCAAATGTTAATGATGATAAAAAATCAGGTGAGAAAACGCCATGTTGAGCTGTGACACGTCTCTCATGTGACTCGATATCAAGCGTTATTTATACCTGATCATTTTTTGCTTGTAGGTGCATTCTGCTGTGGAGGACATCGATGGCTTAGATGACGTAGAAAACAGCATTCTCTATTACAATCAAGCCATCATTCACTACCACATGCGGCAGTACTCAGAAGCAATAGCTATCGGAGAGAAGCTCTACCAGTTTCTGGAACCTTTTGGTATGCTTTGAAATATCACAGAGATGATAATGGTAGTCTTAGGCAGGGCTTACCATAGAAGAATAAAAACGCACACAACCGCATTTCGCTCTTCCTCTGCTCCAGTTATGGGGAGGAACCCACTCAGCTGCGGTTTTAACATTTCCCTGATCTCAGAATATTTTCCGCAGAATGATGATGACTGTCAGTGAATGCTCAAGCCTGTAGCTGAGGGGAAAAAAAGCAATATGCAGATGTGTGTTTTTATTATAAGAAATTTTTAAAGAGCTGCTCCAGTCACCGTGCATAAAGACATTCTGCATCACTGGCTACAGGACACCGCGACACAATTAACCCTCCGTTGAAGTGAATTGATGTGGGTTGTGATTTCATTAATGCATCTCTGAACTTCAGATGATCTTGAGACTCGATCCTCAGTGCTGAAGGATATTACTTCCAGGCTGTGTGTGCTGTGTGATCTCTCAGGAGTGTTGGGTCATTTGTGTTTTTATAGATACAATGCTGTTGTTTGATAGCATGGGGATGAATAAGCTCTGCCCTCTGAATGAGCTAATGTCACCTGTACAGCAGGTCCTCGGTTTACAACGTTCTCGACCTACGGCATTTCGTGGTTACGTCGGTTGCCATCTCCCATAAATTTATTAACAAACTCTTGTTCCATCATTCCAAAGTACGTTAAAACAAATTTCCCATGGGAACTAGTTGGCGAGTGGAGCGGATGAATATGTCGTCGCATGGCGCTATACGAGGAAGATGGCTTTGTTTACATTCGCTGGATATAGATACTTATGTACATTTCGGACATCTACCATCTAAGTTATAGTTACGCTTTTTTTAGGTTGCTAGATGGATCCATGCTGTTTAACGATATATTACATTGTTGTTGTTATTGTTGTCACCGGTTGCCCGGATGCTCACGGGGCACTAGGATTCTCTCTGTGCTGATATTTAAATGAATGCGGCGCTCAGGATCGACCTCTCAACCAAACCAGACAGAGTTCATACAAACCCTGAGCACAAACGTACGGACCAATCATAACCGAGTCATTCGCCACGTCAGCCGATCAGCGCGAGTTGTTCTAGCATTATATAGTATGTGAGCTCTGACTTAGGGCGAAAATCGCGCTACCTAACACCGTAGGAACGGATTTCTGATGACCCCACTGTGTCTATGGCCAGCGCCCTTTTTTTTTTTTTTTTTTTTTTTGTAAAATACATATGTAGTCAAATATTCCTTTGGTTTAACATCAGAAATGATGACCATGAGAAATACAGTAAACCCTAGTCTTTTGTGGGGGTTACTTTCCAAAACTTCCCGTGAAAGATGAAAATCCTTGATACTGTACACAGATTCAATCCCGAAATGCTTTTTTCTTTTTTTTTTAAATAGTTTAAGCCCTAAATTATCCTCCCTCACTCTTTAAACAAATTCTAGACACAATTAAATACATAAAGAAGGCATTTGCGAGCATATTGCGAGGTGGATTCTGTGTAGAATTCGTTGGAAATATCACATTTTTAGTGAGTACTGCTATGGGTGAACAACTGGGATGTTGGTGAATGCTGGTTGCTTCTCCCCAACCGTACACATCATAGCCAGTAGCCAATCAAGGTTAAATGAATGGGGCATTCCAATTGGCCAGCCCCATTCCTCTAGCCATAATTTTTTTTCAGTATCCCCACACTGCGTTTTTGTAAACGGCGCTGTGTTCTTTGTCTCTTGTGTAAATATGATGTACTCTGTACTGTATTTTATGTTATTAATATTTTACTCCATTTTAATTAATGTTTATATTTTTATAATTTATGGGAAATCCACAAAAAAGTGTGTGTGTGTGTGTGTGTGTGTGTGTGTGAAATGTGAACTGCGATATAGTGGGGGATTACTGTACCACAGCTTAAGAATGAATGACATAATTTCCTTGAGGTGTGCTGGAGTTGCTCTTTAAAGGATATGAATTGATTGAGTAGGTGTTTAAAATTACGAGTGCTCCCACTTTACTCTGCACTGGTGCAGTGCAGTCGAGTGGTATGGCTTGATGACGTTCTCTGTACTAGAAGAGAAGTTTGCTCAGGCGGTGTGCTTCCTGTTGGTGGATCTTTACCTGCTCACCTTCCAGCCAGAGAAAGCGCTCCACCTTCTCGCGGTGCTGGAGAAACTCTCTGTACAAGGCAACAACAAAAATGGCAAAGGAGAGGTACGAAACCCCGTTAAATTAATTGTGGTACTTCATGCATTTTTACTCATCCTATCCTTATTTTCTCCTGTTTCTCTGCTTTTGTTGCTCTGTGTGTCACTTGTCAGTCTTTATCGTTTCTAGATTTAGTAACAAATAGATAGACTACAGATGTTAGTCTTGCAGTCGTCATGTGGTGATGTGAAGGCACGGTTTTTAGGGTTTAACTTAGACTTTCAGTATTTGGAAAACTGGCAGTTTAAAATGATACTAAAATAAAACTGCAGTCTTGAGTTGTATGATAACAGTAGGTTGTTGGTTTTTCGACTGGTTTCTGACAGACTGGTTCTGTAGCCTGATTTGCCTTCATTCGCTAATGGTTTTGTTTAATTTGGAACAGGGGATGAGTAGCACAGCCAGAGAATCTGCTGCTCAGAAAGCTGAATTTGCTGCCACGATCGAGGCAGCCAAGTCCCGGATGCACCAGGTAGTTTCTGTTCAAAATGATTTTGTCCTCAAGATTTCTACAGTCAGCTGCACAGTTATTCACACCCTTGTTAAAGTCGTGGTTAAAAGAGGTCAGAAAAATGATTATGGTTATTTAGCTTAATCTCACACTGGAGATAATGGGAAATCAAGCCTTTAATTGAGGTAAACTTATTCATCTAAACAACCTGAAGAAATATGAAAGTCATAAGTATTGGCTCCTCTGCCGTTAGTACTTTGTACAACCTCCCTTTGTTAACATAAGAGCAGTGAGTATCCTCCTATAATGCTTGATTAGATTGGAGAATGCAAGAGGAACCTGAGACCACTCCAGGTCCCCCAGGGTTCAAGGTTCTCTTCTGTAGACTTGTATTTTCAGCTCTCAGTACAGGTTTCCAGTGGGGTTCAGGTCAAGGGACTGGGAGGGCCATGAGCGAAGCTCGATGGAGAGATAATCGTGAGAGAACTGGGTTTAAAAATGAAATTGCCAAAACTGAACTAGCTATATGGTGGTGGATTTTATTGAGAGCCTCGTCTCTGTGCTTAAAACCAGCTTACCTGTCAGAATTTTAAGCTGAATTACAGGCCTTCTTTTCTGTGTGTTTTCCTAATATCCCCCATATGTGTTTCGCAGTATAAAGTTCGGGCCTACATTCAGATGAAATCCCTCAAGGCTTGTAAAAGAGAGATCAAGTCTGTTATGAACACAGCTGGAAATGTGAGTTATTACTGAATACCCGTATTACGCATGCTGTTGCCTGTAAAAGTATGTATCTGTCAGCTGTTTTAGTTTATAATATGCATGGAGGAATGCATTGTTAATATGACCCGAAGTATGAAAACATCTTGATGAGCAGTTTTTACAGAATACATGTTCAGGATTTTTGCAAAAAAAGGTCTTGCATATTTAACTCTTAGAACCTCTGTTTCCCTCTCTCCCTCCCTCTCTCTCTCTCTCTCTCTCTTTCTTTCAGTCTGCGCCATCTCTCTTTCTGAAGAGTAATTTTGAGTACCTGAGGGGAAATTACCGTAAAGCAGTGAAACTCCTCAATAGCTCCAACATTGCTGAACATCCTGGACCACTCAAGACAGGTACATAATTCACAAAAACTACACAGTGCTTAGTGTCCACTGTCTCAGTAAAATGTACTAACACACCAGTTTTGTATTTCACACCTATATTTCCAAGTCCACTTTGTTCCATTATGATAGCGTAGTGAAGTCGATTAATGCACAGTTCCCTTTACTTCATCAGTAAACCTTTAAAAGATGTTTCTTTCAAGGTGATTGGATTTCTGATCCAACATTTCCTCCTTTTCATAGGTGAATGTGTGCGCTGCATGTTCTGGAATAATCTGGGCTGTATTCACTTTGCTATGGGGAAGCACAACCTCGGCATCTTCTACTTTAAAAAAGCCCTGCAAGAGAACGACCATACATGTGCACAGCTAGGGGATGGCAAGAATGGCCAGGGTGAGTGGCAGAAGACTTCCTACATAAAAAGCACTCAGAACATATGTAATTAGCTAGCTGAGGATATACACTATATGGCCAAGAAGTATGTGGACACCTGACCGTGTGCTTGTTGAGCATCCCATTCTTATTCTTATGTGTCATTTTTATAAGCTACAATACATGGGTTTTTTTTGTTTTTGTTTTTTTTTGGACTATGCAATGCTGCTCTGCTCTATATCATCATCATACCAGATCATATGTTCTATACTATATTCTACCATGTGGTTATATTCATATTTGCACTACTACATTTGGCTCAGGTAGAGGATTGCATAGTAGAACAACATTTCCCTACCATTGTTTCAACATTGTGTATGTGACAAATAAAGGATTCAAACGTGAGCTTGAACACTGGGGACTAATTTGAAGTCGGTCTCCTTTGCTTTTCTGGGAAAGCATTGCACTAGACTTTGGAACGTCCCTGTAGGCCTTCCAGTTCATTCCAGAGGTGCTCAGCAGGGTTCTGTAAGAGCCACACGAGTTCTTCCACTCCAGCCTTAGCGCACCATGTCTTCATGGACTTCACTTATAGAGTGCACAGGGGCATCGTCATGCTGAAACTGGGTTGGGTCTCTTGAGTCCTGTGAAGACTTGTGAATCATTATATTGCATCATATGAAGACATCCTATATAAAATTGTGTTCAAATAAAGTTAGATGTTCATGTACATTTGGGGTGGTATGGGTTGTTCTAGTCATGTCCGTGTACTTTTGACTATATAATGTTACTGATTGTGAATGGCTCAGAGTAATAGTGCAGGTTTAGAGTCAAGGCCTTTTTTAATCAAGTTTTTAATAAAGCTCTGAGAACTAAACACCGATCTTAAGTATGGGTTGTCCTGACTAGCGAAAATAATATTGAGGGGTAGGAGGAGCGGTAGCTCAGGCGGTTGAGATGTTGGACTACTGATCGGAAGGTCGGGAGTTCAAATCCAAGCACTGCCAAGCTGCCACTGCTGGGCCCTTGAGCAAGACCCTTATCCCTCAACTGCTCAGCTGTATACATGAGATAAATGTAAGTCACTCTGGATAAGGGCGACACTAATGTAATGTATTATGTTCCCCATCTGAAACTGTTCTGTGTAAATATGGATTAAAATTCTCCATCATAACATGGGATTCCCATAACTGCAACCTGAAATTTTACCCTTTTGAAGAGAATTCTCTATTCTGTATGGTGAAGATGTAACCTTCCTCGGTCCACCTGATACAGATTTAGGCAGGATTTTTCCAAGTCCACCTGTCTGTGTGCCTGTTATTAGTTGTTATATTGCTTGATTGATGCTTTGACACACACGTGCACACACACACTACTAAGCATCAAATCTGTTTTTCTTTTCCTGCAGCTAAGAAGTTCACAGGTATTCCCATGTGTGCTCTGCTGGCAAATAAGCGCTATGAGCTGCTTTATAACTGCGGCATCCAGCTTCTACATCTTGGCCGGCCACTGGCTGCCTTTGAGTGTTTAATGGAGGCAGTTCAAGTATACCACTCAAACCCTCGTCTCTGGCTGCGACTCGCCGAGTGCTGCATTGCTGCCAACAAAGGGGTGGGCCAGCCTAACTTACAGGCTAACATTCTAATGATTGTCACCCGTTTATTGACTCTGGGCTAATAACTATTTTTGTTCACGTGTCATTCTTCCAGAGTTCAGAGCAGGAAACTAAAGGTCTGCCCAGTAAAAAGGGAATAGTTCAGTCCATCGTAGGACAGGGCTATCACCGCAAGATTGTCCTGGCATCACAGTCCACACAGAACACAACCTACAGGTGTGCTGTTCTAATGTGTTGTATCGTCTAGGTTTGTAGAGTGTATCTGTCTCATTAATATGTGACAGGATATCAGATATTTAACCAATTTTGTAATATTGAGATCTGCTTGTCATTCAGATTTTTTTTTTCATTACTCTTTTTTTGTAGGAAGTATGCATAAATGTTATGATATAATTTTATTATTAAGAAACAGATGGCCAATTAAGGTTTTTTGCAAGTTGTTTACTTGTGTGCGTGCTGCTTTGAAAGCACTTTTCTTTTTCTGATGGCTCTGTGAAACGTTGTACCGTTGAATCTTGTCCAGCAGATGGCACTGTATTCATTTTTACGTTTAATTTTGAGGTACAAAATCTGTGTGTGTGCGTGTGCAGTGAGGGTCAGTCAGCAGCAATCCCTGTGGCGAGTATGGAGTTTGCTGCAATCTGTTTGAGAAACGCGTTGCTCCTGCTGCCCGAGCACCAGCAACATGAGGGTAAGCCAGAAAATGGCTCTAAAAACTCCAGCCAATCAGGCAGCACGGAGAGTGGCAGTGAGAACAGTGATGCCTGCAGGTATACATAACCCGCTGTACATGTCCACACAGTCACAGGCACTTAAACAGAAATGTAATAATCATTCACCATGTGTACACTAATGTGAGGACATTAGCAGAAGCGTAATAAGTGACTTCCTTTCGGCTCTGTCCGCACTAATGGGTTTTAGTTTTAAAATCCATCAGGGATGCAACATGGATAACAAATTACAGTCGTCGCTGGCCTTGTTGTCTTTACTCGTGCACTTAAAGTCTGCATTTTATACAGCAACGACTGCCTACATGTGCAGGAGGCAAGCTGTTGTTCGAGTGATCTGCAACTAGGCTATCAACTGCAGCGTAAACAATCTGCTTCCTGTTTATCCCGGTGTGCGCATGCGCAGTCTATGTGAATGGCCATGTGATATGTGTGTTCACGCATCTTAGTATGGGCGTTTTGTTTTAAGACGCTGTTTTAATGCTAAAACGTATTAGTGTGGACGTAGCCTCAGTCTTAACAAATACCCACTTAAACTTATTTTAATCATTTTTTATATATCCAACGGTGGGATTCAGTAACCTTTCCAACCTGTGATTTGATTTACAGTGGGAAGAGCCAAGAGGGAGACAAGTTCATTCCTGCTGCCCCCTCATCACCTCTCAGAAAACAGGAAGTTGAGAACCTCAGGTAAGATCAAAGGCAGCCCACCAGAAAAGTGTCCACTGTGCACCTCTCTTCTACGCTTATTCCCTCTCTCCACCTTTTCCCATCCACCTGGGGCATTTTTCATTTGTTTTCATCATCTGTCAGTCGAGACCCAGGGCTACGGAGAGGAAAGTGTGGGCGGGTTGAGGGGTGACCCAGGATTGACACTCTGGTACAGTGACATGTTTACGAGCGCACAAGCCACCTACTCAGGTTTCGCTTCCCGGAATCCGGCAAGCCTTTTGTGTTCCAGCCAACTGCTGAGAAGCGTGCACCTCCTCTTTCTATTTCCCTCTCTTTTTCTCTCCCCCCCCCCCCCCCTTACCCCTTTAATGATCAGCTTGTTGTATATCTGGCACTAACAGGAAACGGAACAAAGATGGGGGGTTATGAAGGGTTGAGTTGCGAATTCTTCCACTCATGAGTATGTTTAGGAAATATTAGTTTTTCAGAGCTTTGTAGTGGAAATGAGGACATGTAGACCAGCTAAGAGACAAATTTAACAATATACAAAGTCTAAGGGTTTGTTATGTGGCTTATTTTTGTTTGTTTTTAAAACCGTGGTAGACATCACAACCCACGAGTGCTATTTATTATTGCGTTCTTATAGATAGTTGGATGGTTCTCGCATATCGAAACTTGTTTGGTAGCTCTACAAGGCACTAGCAGCACTATACATAAAATAAAAATAAAGCGTGTATTTAGTCAGTCTGACTGGTCACTTGGATTGAATGGGTTAAAAGAGAGCGCCCCTGCTCCAAGCCTCCTTTACACAGAGAGCAACATGTGCAAATGATTTTGTGCCCAAGCAGAAGTCTCGAACAGTCCAAGTCCTTTTAACTTAATGAAGTCTCTTTTGCTTTTATAGAAATAAATACATCTGTTTAGTGTGTCTTCACCATTTAAAGGGTTAACAAACACACTGTAGATAAGCATCAACTAGACTGTACCTAAATGTTGAAGTATGTGGAGTTTATGAGCTGATGACTTGGCTATGTCGGGTATCTATGACTATCTTTGAGTCACAGATGTCTGGCATTTACCTCTGCTCTTTCATTGGCTATAAATTAGGCCCCACTCATGCCTAATTTTTCCTTGAATAAATACACTTTCCCTTATTTAAGGGTTTGGTTAGAATGTGCATGCTTTTCTAGTTTCTGAAATAAAGAAAATGGTGATCTTTAAAAGTTAAATGTGCATCTTAAAATTAAAAGTATAGGTGAAATTTGTTTGTTTGATTCTGTCTTACTCAGGTGCTGCATTTTAGCCTGTAGTGCATATGTGGCTTTGGCCCTTGGGGACAACTTGATGGCACTTACCCATGCAGATAAGCTCTTACATCAGCCCAAGCTGTCAGGATCCCTCAAGTAATTCACTAAACTTACCTTCTGTCTTTGTATTTCAGAATCCATTTGGTCTTTTTATTGTTGATATTTTAAATGATGAATTCTCACTTGAATGGCATGGAAAAGCCTTGGATTTGTTTAATTTTATACTTTCTTATTTAATATTAAGATTGGAAATAATTCCAAGCAGCAAAGGTTGATTTTGCACTTGGCAGGAATAGCTGTTGTATTCTCTACCTAAAGAAATTATTTTTAAATTTGTAGCATTGCTTTGTTGTATAAGAAATCATTGTGTAAGCATGGTTTTCTCCAGTGATGTGTGGTCAGGAGAGGCAGCGGAGGCAGAGCCTCACCTGTCATCATGGAAAAAATAAAATGTATAATAAACAAATAAATGAAATGGTTTGAACTATAAACTAATTAACCATTTAACTTAAACAATTTAGATTGTTTATTAAAAATCACTGAATTTTCGCATTTCCATTCAAATCCGGGGAAGAG
>JAQMCW010000032.1:12698422-12716490 GCA_030068335.1 Chrysichthys cranchii | reverse complement strand
CTGCTGATAATGTGTTTATAAGCCATGAGTCTTTTCAAAGAGACCATTTGAACAGTTGCCCCTCTCTCTCTCTCTCTCTGTGTGTGTGTGCGTGTGTGTGTGTGTGTGTGTGTGTGTGTGTGTGTGTGTGTGTGTGTGTGTACCTTTGTAGTTCCCATCTTTGATCACTAGGTGCAAGAACATGTAGCTAAAAGGGCCAGTGAACATCCTTCATCATGACTGTGCAATAGAGGTGAGCAAATCACTGGAACATTGTTGCTCACTCAAAAGT
Organism: Chrysichthys cranchii; assembly: GCA_030068335.1. NCBI lineage: Eukaryota > Metazoa > Chordata > Actinopteri > Siluriformes > Claroteidae > Chrysichthys > Chrysichthys cranchii. The sequence continues at coordinate 12,716,219 of JAQMCW010000032.1, read as the reverse complement.
GTGGATTAATACTTTGACAGAATTGAAAATGTATGGCGTCGTGAATGAGAACTTTATGAAGACGTTTGTTAAACACCTAATATACCATGTACAGTAGGGGTCAGGCCCACATGCCTCTTAAGATGAGCTGTTTATATTTATATTATTCGATTATTTATATTCCCCTTGATTTTACTCCTTAGCCAAAAACAGTTTCAGCTAAGAGAAATCTGGGCGTGGAAATGAGGAAATACTGCTTAGGGCTGGACATACCTTTGGGGTGAGTGACGTGTAACACAACAAGGAAAGCAAAACATGCAGGTTGGTTACTGATTGTAAGACAGACAGTACAGAAGGTAGGAACAGGGAAGGATATCCATATAACCATACCAAATTGTACACCATGGCTAGGTTGTTGGATTGACCCAAAGAACCAAAGAAAAGATTATGACAGGATAAGAAGACAAACCAACACTGTCACTCCTGGCTCCACATCTCAGCATGTAAGTCTACTTACTTCCTACCGTCTCTGTATAGAATTGTTATTCAGATCACAAACCCACAAGTTGATGATGTTGAAGATGTACTTATTGTCTAAAAAAAAAAAACCCAGACAAAATAGCATTTAAGAATATTGTTGACAAATATATTACCCAGAAATATCCCATATATATGAGAGTAATGTAAATGAAATCACATGTATAACAAAGAAAAGATGCAACTGTGTGGGCTGGATGATGTAGTGCTTGAGGGTTGGGTGGACAGCAGTATTTTTGCTTTACTATGAATGATCCGTGTGTACACATCATGCATGATGTTCGTGCAATGCAGATGAACAGGTTGAGTAACAGGTCATTCAGGGTGTTAGATATGAATAGAATGCCTCCTGACTACACAAACACACGTGTTTAATGTAATGTCAAACATGTAACATCTAGACTGAGCGGGTTTTTCCACTCGAGCTGTATCTACACTCGACAGCCACTTTAATAGGAACACCTGTAGACCTCCTGAGTCATGCAGTTACCCAATCTGCCAATCATATAGCGACAGTGGCGTTCATAAACTCATGCAGATACAGGTGTCAGTGCCAGCTGAAGACTGGAGAAAGATCAGATGATATTTCTTTTCTATTCTTCAACTGTCGACATTCAGGGAACCCGTGCCCATCACCTGCTGCTCACTGGGTGTTATTTGTTCTTCACGCCATTCTCCATAAAGTCTCCAGAGTACTGTGTGCAAAAATACCAGCTCAGCACTTTCTGAAATACTCCAACCAGCATCTGTGCAACAAAGTCACTAGATCGCAGTTTTCCCCATTTGGATGATTGATGTGAACATTTCCTGAAGCTCTTGATTTACATGAAAGGGGTACAGGTGTTCCTATTAATGTGGCCAGTGGGTGGATATTATAGATTTAAAAAAAAAAAAACCAAAGGAAATGGAATGTAAAATGCACTTGTAATGATCGCACTTGTCATTTGATATCATAGAAATGACTTTTTATATTGTTCAAGACGTGTATGCTTCACGAATGGCTTTGTTTAACAGAAAATGCAAAACAATTTAAGGAATGATCATCAGGCATTTTGTAGTTCTTGATTAGAGTTCCACTTTCACATGACAGATGGCAAACTTCTAAGTGAGAAAGAGGGATTTAAAAGTTTAGTCAGGCAGTCAGCCCATCAGGTCTTAGCCAAAACTAGCCAGAAAGATCACCAAACAGCTTCGTAAAAAGCTGGCAGAAATGAACACAACAAAGGATAAATAAATGGTATTGACCCTGCCGTAAGTTGTGCTGTGGAAGGTGAAAATCTGAAAATCTGTAATAAATAAATAAATAAATAAACAAGCAAACAAACAAATAAATAAATAAATATTAATAATAATAATAATAAAATTCAATTAAATAAAAAAAAAAAACTCATATCCATTCTGAAAGCAGTTGATCAATGTGCAAGAATATGCAAGTTAAGATTTTAAAAAGTTTAAAAACTTTTTAAAAAAAAGTTAAAAACATTAAAAAGTTAAGATTTTAAAAAGTTTAAAAACTTTTTTAAAAAAAGTTAAAAACATTAAAAAGTTAAGATTTTAATGTTATTTTAAATACAGGATACAATAAATAAAATAAAAATAATAAAAAATAAAATAATAAAATAAATTAAATACACTACCCTCATACATTACTACATTGCCTCCATGAATATTTACAAAGAAAATAATCTGACTTAAACCATTCAAACTCCCTGAACTGATTAGTTACCATTTGCTATATACATTTTCTCTTCCCTGTTACTGACAGTTAGCTTCTCTTTCAACTCCAGGAAATTCGGTTCCCTATTGCATGTCTGAGGTTTATAACATCTGAAAAGCAAGTCACGCCCATGTTAGATCTAAGCCTGATATGTACATGAATCCCTTTTCGAAGCAGACTCCTAATTACCTCCTGAAGGCTACTGTCTGCGTGACGTTTCCGTGTTCCCACTAAACTGATAATTGATCCAGTGCCTAGTTGTAATTATAATCCAGAGCTTGTCAGAAATTGCTGTAAAACGTCTCTGTTTGCAGGTGGGAATACTGATGATGTGTTTTCTTTTGGTAGAATAATGAATTCAACTAACATCACAAGCCAGTGCGATTCAGAGGACAGGTTATGCAGTAAGTAGCACTATTGCATGTATTCCTATACTGTACTTTGGTTGGGTCCCAAAATCAAAATGGGTGCACAAATGCTATGTTGAATTAGACTGTTGTGGTGGTGCCCTGGGCCCCTCAAAGAGTCCTTGGGTCGTTCCTGAGCTTGGGTTACTTTATAATGTGGAGTTTTTAGATGCCCTCTCAGTGTTCATGTGAGTTTCCACTGTACAAAAACCTAGATAAGATAAGCAAATGAGTAGACTGTTTATGCAAAAATTGCCCCTACATGTGACTATGCTTTGTAAGGAAAAGTTGAGAGATGGTTCAAGAGTGTAACGCTAATTTAAATCATGTCGTTGAATGTATAATATGGTTGCTTTGCAAGATACAAAATACTGAGATCTTGGAGAGAACCTCTTCAAGGTCCATACCCACGATGCTCAGCGGACGCCGCTTGAAGTGGCTTGGTCACGTACGCCGTATGGATAGTAGTCAAATCCCCAAAGATCTGCCCTATGGACAACTGGAACTTGGCTCACGACCAGTAGGGCGCCCTCATCTGTGCTTTAGAGACGTCTGCAAGAGGGACCTCCATTCAGGTGGCATAAACATCAATAATTGGGAAGAGTTAGCACTCGATCGGGTGTTATGGTGACGAACAGTGCGACTTGATGTGGAAACAGTAGAGAAAGACCGCTACCAGCTACATGACGCGAAATGTCAACGGAGAAAGACAAAACGCAATTCCATCTTCTGAAAAGACGGATGGAGGCCATTGATTGATGGTTGCTTCGATTTAGTAACTCATGACCAATTTAATCTAAATCATGCACACACTTTAGTACATGCTGAATATCAAAATTTCTTATAAATGTTCATTTTCATGGCCTGTCCAAGAATTCATACAGTTGAGAAAAAAAAAATCAGCAAGAAATAACTTCAATTAAAATGGATAATTAAAGCTATAGGAGTTTAGGAAATTTTGGAAAAATGTTACATCAGGCTACCGTAACATGATGAGGATCATCATCAATGCACGGTCCACTAATATTTCAAGGCTCTTTAATATTTAGCCGAATAACTCAAGTGACTTATTTAAGCTACAGTATAACAAACAACACTAGCACCTCTGGTTGCTTCCACGTCAGACCACATTTTCGCCAAACCACGTTATTCTCTTGACTATGGCTGTCGTCCTCCATTTCATCTCATCTGTTGTACCTCAGTGAGTGTACTTTTGTACGTTACTACCATCTTTTTTCTTGGAATGCCTCAGAATTCCCGTGTCCATTTGATTTGATTGTCGGCCTTCGTTTGTTAGCATTGCTAGCTATTATTGAGCTTATTATTTCTTTCTTTCTTTCTTTATGTATGTATTTTGTGTAACAATGGACATTGTTACACATTATTACAGCTTTACAGAAATATCCAAATAAATCTGAATGTAAATTTTAAATGTATAAATGTATCCCCATTGAGCGGGAGAGGGCTGAAAAATTCAATTACATGACATGAGTAAAAAAAAACATGAGAAAGAAACTCATTCTACCTGTCATTTAAGCCCACAGCATTGTCCTCTCCAAGTATTTCACAACACCCTCCCTCTAGCCGACTTGCAGGAATGTGTCTACGTGCCATGGGCAAGTCTGCTAAGTTACGCGTTGGATTTATGCTAATGTGCAGCTCTGGGGCTGGCATTGTTTTTTTTTTCTTCCACAAAACAGTCTCCTCATTCTCTGTTATGTTGGGTGAACTTCCTGCATTTATTTATTCTTTCACGATACACAAAGTGGCTAACCTAATAACCCATCCCATTTACATGTGATTTACTCCAGGTTACTATGCCCCAGTACAATTTTTTTTGAGATCTTTAAAGGGGGTTCTGGGCAGACAGCTGACCTGTTCCCAAACTCTGTGGTGTGCTTTCCACATCATCTATACGATAGATCAAAAAAATAGATAGATAGGTTAAAAAAAAAAACAAAGCATAACTAGGCATTCTACAAACCATCATGCATTTTGGGAGACTTTCATATCTTAAAAGGAAATCAACACAATGTGAGGTATGTACAATGAGGCATTTGTACACGGAGGTACATTTGGGTTATGAGGTAAGAAGTTTAGATGAGGTACGACAAATGAAATCCGATTTTAAAACACACAACACAAAACAGTAGATTTATCCAAACATGTTTCTGCCGACATGTAGCCCTGGTCTACTGCGTCACTGTACTCCAACATTCACGGGTCCTACCTGTGTTATGTGCACAGTAACAATCAGGAGAAATTTGTGCGAACTGTGCAAATATCAACCAAACATTGCTTCATTTCTTATGTTATGTTCTCTGACAAATAAAAAAAAAGCACTGAGGTAGACATCTTTATAAAACTTCACAGACGCTGCACACACAAGAGAATACATTCATACACAAGCTAGATGAGGTAGGTATAATGCAAAGAGAGAAAAATGTTTCAAGAATGCTGGAAATTCCCTGAGAAAAAAATCAAACAAATAAAGATTTCAAGACTCAGATCAAGAGCAAAATAGCCACGCTACCAGCAACCGGTCTCTTTGCTCTCCTCCTTCTCTTTGATAAATGGCGTGTGCACGAGACGAACACTTCCGCCAGCAGCGCAAATCATACTACAATCAGGATAAATAGATATAGATGAGTACAAAAGAATCTACACATTTCTGCCACATTTTCAACATTCAGCCAAGTTTGCTCCTGATAATTGTGTACCTAAACCTTCCCCCCCCTCCACAGCCACCATATATTTCTAACCTTGAACACCAGCTCAAAAGATGAGGATTCGATTGTTTCCAAAGTCAACGGCTACAATCATTCCGTCAGGGGTAACGGCTATACCTGATGGGCGATCCATCTGCCCGAAGCCACTACCCTGAGTCCCAAACTTGCATAAGAAGTTGCCATTGGGTTCAAACACCTGAATACGATGGTTTCGGGAGTCGGCCACGATAATGCGATCCTCCTGGTCCACGGCTACGCCTTGCGGACGCAAGAACTGCCCGTTACCTGTTCCCTCGGACCCAAGAAAGCGAGCCGACTGGCAGTCAGGCCTGATGACGAGCAGGCGATGATTGTTGAAGTCAGTCACCACCAGGTGACCTTCCTGGTTGAAGGCGACTCCTCGAGGCGAGTCGAAATGCTTCCAGAGGGCACCTTCGAAACCGTACTTGTTGATGAACACCCCGTCAGGGCCAAAGAGCTGCACTCGGTGGTTGCGCGTGTCTGAGACCAGAATCTTCCCCTCCGAATTGACAGCTACATCCCAGGGGTAGTTGAACTGCCCATTCTTGGTTCCCTTTTCACCAAACTTGAGGAGGAATTGGCCATCAAAGGTGAAGATTTGGATGCGGTGATTGTCCTTGTCAGCCACAATGATTCTTCTCTGGCTGTCACAGGCAACCCCAGCAGGTCGGTCAAACTGGCCAGGACGTGAGCCCAAAGAGCCAAATTTGTGGTGAAAGGTGCCACATGGCTTGAAGATCTGTATGCGATTGTTGCTTCGGTCAGCCACGATCACATAGCCTTCCTTATCGACGCATATGCCCCAGGGTCGACACAGCTGCCCATCACCATCACCCTCTCCACCAAAGGATGCAACAGGCAGTCCAATCCCTCCATAGCTACGGCCAGATTTGACCATGACTTTGAAGGGACTTCCCTCAATGTGCTGGTTGCAGATAAGCACAGAAAGAAGATGCTCCCCTTCACCCTTGGGCAGGTAGCTGACCGTGTACGAGCCATCCTGGTGGTCGGTCACATCAGCACTAGAGAGGTTTCCCTCTGGACTCATCAAAACCACCGAGACGCCATCTCCACCAGACAACCGTGGCTCTCCATCATGGTCATATGCCACTACTGTAAAGGAAGCTAATTTTCCCTGCAGCGCTCTCTTGAGACCTTCCCCGTGGGCTTTGGTGGCTGATGCGAAAGCTCCGCTGCTTATCAGGCCCATCGACTGGATGGCGATCAGCAGCGCCTGATCTGGAGGTGTGAACATGATACGGTCGTCCTCCTGTGGTTGCAGAATGCAGCGCAGTGCTTTGAGCTCCTGCAGCTGATTCAGCATGTGCTCGCGAGCTAGTAGGATGTCTATGTTGCGCCCTTCTTCCAGCACCTTTGTCACTGTGGCAATGGTGCTGTCCAGCTTGGTGAGGTTCTGGTGAAGCTTCTCTACCTGAAGGTACAGGGACTTGGCTTTCACCTGGCGGATCTTTTCCAGCTGTATAGGGGACATGACAAAATGGCACCAGTTGGAACATCAAAAGGAGAAAACTGTACCCTATTGTTCTGTGAAAGATGTCTAAAAAGCTACATAATTTCAGGGTTTTTATTTATTTATTTATTTTTTACAATGACTAAATTAGGAAACAGTCATAAAGTTGGTCATCACATATTTATATATAAAGAAAGTCTAAGAATAGTTCAATAGCACTGTAAGGCCCAGTGAGCTATGCCTGTAGGCATACTTTACTGGTATTTCTGCATTAATTATAAAGACTAATGATGTGCCATTGCTCATGAAGCCATAAAAATGATGAATGTTGTATGATTCAGTAGGAATATAGTGGTTTGGATGAACGATGCCTGATATGAGGGTGTTTAAAAAGGGTCTTGGGTATCAAAGCCCAAAGAATACGTTGTGATGTTATACAAAGTGGTGTGACCCTTAATATCTAAAAAAAAAATTCTTGCTTGAAGATATGAAAAGTTCTGCCCAGGCACCAGTGAAACCTTAGTGGCAAGGCAGAATTACAGTTATGTGAATAAAAGCCCCTATTGCTAATGGTTATGTGATCAGGGTTCTCCACAGCGTGGTAAAACCAAGTGCCTGTATACCTTCCATAGCAGCTCACACTCGCGCTCCTCCAGGGCTTTCTTGTGACGCAGCGTGGTGGTCTTCACCTCAGACTGCACCACCTTGGCCTTCAGTTCCACCTGCTCAGCGATGGCTTGTGCCTTCTCAATGCTCAGCTGTGAAAAATATCCAGGTCAGATGGCTTATCATTAAAAATATCTATAACGTGTAACAAGGTATAAACCATACACCACACACTTCAGTGAAATCTACTTAAAACTGTTAACTGTATATAATACCCATACAGTGTCTTGTGTATTTAAATTCTTTAATACAGAGATTGTGATTCAGAATACAGGTCCCTGATGGCGAACAGTAACATGGCCTTTAGTAGAAAATGAATATACCCCTAAATATATTCACTTCAGTAGACACTATACCTTGGTCAAGAGGTTCACAATATTAAGACCTTCCAGAAGCGCGCACAGGCAGATACGTCCCAGTAAACAGGAATACGTGCAAGAAAACATGAAGGTTTCCTTTGTGATGTTACACAGAGGAGAAAATAGAGGTCATATTGCACCATCATGACCTTTAACCCCTGTCCAAACAGTACAATGCTCTGAGACAGGGGATCTGAACAACTTGCTCTCTGCCTGCCAACTGTGACCTCGATCACACTTCCAACTAAATTATTCAAAGACAAATATGCGCGTTCAGTTTTTCCCCCCCACATTTTATACACAAGTTGCCAGAGGCGAACTGAGAAGGGGGGGGATAAATAAATAAATAAATAAAAAGGACCCCCCCCCAGTAAGAAATAAGTGCCCCCAATTTCCGCACATCATAAATGCATGAATGAGAGCAGAAAGCAGCACCATCGCAGGGTGTCTCCCCCCCGTTGGGACATATTTAGTTCTAATCCAAGTAAGGAACAAATAAACAAAAACAAAGAAGTAAACTCCCCACACAACACTCCACATCACTGCAAGATGACTGAACAGTCCCTTATTAGTACTACAGTATTTGTACATTTACACCTCCCACATTCTCCATGTTGCGAGTAAACACCTTCAGAGACCCCCCAACTGCTATTTCCAAGCAGGTGGGGAACACGTCTGCAAACTGAACTGCATAAAACCGGTAAATGGGATTAAACAGGGCTGATTTAGACAAAGTGGCCAGAGGTTTGTGGTGGCCCGGGCTTTTCATGGTCAAAGCCCTTTTAATATGGTGTAAAACACTCTAGGAGCTTTCGAGTCCATAAACGTTTAGAGGCTTCCTATTTAACACCATGTAGTAATAGGATTAGGACAAACTATACCAGCCCAATCGACCACATACAACTGCAAGCTGGCCTCTCTGCTCTGAGACTACAAGGATGAAGTTGAATGAGTTTTATCAACCAGGAAGACAGACTTGGACAGTGGTGTGGCAGTTTTCCAGCTCCCTGTCCAATTTAGGTGCTAAAAAGAAAGATTCAAAGCAGTCAGTTAATTATCTGTGCAACAGCACTTAAAAATCTGTGCAACAGCAAAGATGGTGCACCTTCTTTTTTTTTTTATAAACACGTAAAAAAAAAAAAAACCCACATTATATAACCCTAAAATATTTTGAACACTTTGTGCCGTGTAAAGCAGTTCACTGAACCAGAAAGAGGTTCCAGAGGAGTAAGAGCCCTCAAACTGAATCACTGTGTTCAGCCTTTCACTTTCAAATTCCCTCTGCTGTGTCTTCCTGCCCATCAGCTCTGCTCAGCGTCACTACCCAACATGTGAACAGTTGCCCTTGGGGAGGCGGCTCCACCACCCAGTCCCTCAAAACCCCCTGCTGTGCTTTTTTTGTAGCAAAAGTGTGAGACTGATAGAAACATTTTCACTCTGGTGGACTAATGATCCATCCTGTTCACACCATCAGGGCTGTGAATATGGGCAGACAGGACGCTCAGTGCGGCTCCCTTCAGAGCCAAAGGGAAAGAGAGAGGGGACGGCGGGGGTTGGGGGTCAAGATCCTGCTAAAAGAGCAACATTGTTCCACTGATTTCTTTTAAAAGACTTTTTTCAGTCTTTAGAAAAAATATTCAGAGCCTACATATCAGATTTTTATTTGATTTTTTTTTTTTTACACTTTTTAATAAAAAGGCTTTGCTACTCAGGGAGGTACACTGGTTAGCTCCGCTGCTTCATAGCAAGAAGGTTCTGGGTTCTGCTAGCTGTCTGGGACCTTACTGTGTGCATCTTGCATGTTCTTCCTGTGCCGACCGTGAGCTTCCTAAAGGCACTCTGGTTTCCTCCCACAGTCCAAAAGGCATGCAAATTACGTCACCTGACTACTCAAAATTGCCCGTAGGTGTAAACGTGAGTGTAAATGGATTTTCATTTCCGTGTTAGTTCTGACATAAATCGGCGACCAGCCCAGGGCGTACCCCACTTCTCACCTGAAGTCAGCTAGGATTGATTCCTGCTACCACACGAACCTGAATGGACAAGTGGTATAGATGATGGAAGAATGGATCGATGAGGGGGACTGGCTACTTGGAACTGCCCTTAGGTGTGAATGTGTGTATGGTGCTCTGCAATGAATGGGCATCCCATCCGGGATGCATCATCCTGTCTCACTCCAAGTGTTACAAGGATAGACCCTGGATCCGACACCACCCTGACCTGGTTAAAGCGCTTTTAAAATAAATAAATGAATAATGAAGAGGAGGGTTGGATGTCACATCTGTCGTGGTGCATTTATATAGCTTAAACAACCCTCTGTCTAATCCGCACCGGTACGGCTCTCTGTATGAATAATGCCAAGTTGTTCCAGTTGTAACTGAACATTCACGGCCAGTCAAACATTACTGAACACCTGGAGTTTCAATATTCACATTTTTATTCACCATTACCACCACAGTCCAAGCAAATTGAAACAGCATTTAACCAAGGAAACTTAAATCTTTCTCTGACACTAACTGGTTGCTCTTAGATCGTTACACACCTTTAAAGGAGTGTTTTGAGGGAAACCTGCTAAGTCTACAGATAAGACTCAAAGACAGTACTAGCATTAATCATAAAACAAATACATGATCTGCTACAAGTGACATCTGGCTTCTGACAAGCAAGTAAAACAAAAATGATTCTCCACACCATATAGTAAATCAAAAGATGATTTGACAAATGATACATTACGGGGGGAAAAAAACTGCTGGTGGTAAGTGTATGCTGACTAACCTGCACGGCCTGTCGTCCCTGCTGTGCATCTGCGAGCAGTTGGATGGTGAGCGCTCTGGAGTCATGCAGCACGTCCTGCAGGTAGGACACACTGTGGCCCACGTGTCTCCCCACACTGCACTCCCTACAGATGGGCACAGAGCAACTCTCACAGAAAAAGCGCAGCACCTGTAAGAAAGGACAAGGACAGAAAATCAGAACAGCCATCACAATGTTTACCGTTAAATCGGCCTGCTCGTGGAACTATGCTCACACTGAACTGAAATGGATTTCGGTGATGTGGGTGAAAAAGGTAGAAAGTTGATTTGCCTGTTTTAAAGCACTTATCTTCAAACAGTCAAGGGAATAATAAAAGTTGGAAGTTGTTTCAGGAAATAATCAGCAAAAATCTACAAATCACAAAAACCACAGTGTGGACAGACTTGCAGCAATGATCATTCTAATGGCAAACCCAAACATGGCCCCTTTATTTTATATTATACCCGATATTTAACAAGTCATGCTCCCAGAGAGAATAAAAAATAAAAATAAAAAAAATTACAGACTTGATTAAATACAGTATTTAGAGTAATTACATTCAATACACAACATTTGCATAATTATGTATAGTGACATTCTACTAAACTTCAGCTCATGTCACAATACAGAATTTTTTATGGCAAGAGTTAAGAGAGATGGAGCAGTAAATCCTAAATAAAGATGGGAAATGGAGGTTTTAATAAAGATACATTTTAACATTGCTGTCTGGAATATGATCTTTAGACCATTTTTTAGCTACTCGAGATTACATGATTCAAACACACACACACACACACACACACACACACACACACACAAATAACGTCTTCTAAAAGACAATACAGGGGTTTTTGAAACCAAATCCATATTTTTTTTTAATATATATATTAATAACGTGTCAAAACCTATCAAAAATGTATAATTTTAATGAGCTTAGAAAAAGAAAAATATAGAAGTATATTCACAGTAAATCAATTAAGACAAAAAAAAAAGCTAAATTCATGACAAATAATATATTGGTATATAAAGGGTCATATCTTAAATTATATAAAAGTACAAAAAAGAAAAGAAAAAAAACTACCATAATCTGATGTAACACCACAAAGTAGTTCTTCCCACAATATTACTGATTCACATTCTTAAAAAAGGATATCCTTTATATATTTAAAAAAAAAAAAAAAAGCCAAATATCTAAACATCATCTCAAATTATAAATGTGCAGTGTCCTGTTTATGAAAGTGCTGCTTTGCAAACACAGATTACGCTTATCAGAGCTCAGAGTGCCTGATGTGCCACAAAGAGGAGGCCCAACTCCTTTCAAGCGCAAAACAAAGTCATTCCTACTCTCAGTTTCCTGTGTTCTGACGGCCCTGGTGATGGATTGCTCAAGACCTATTGTCCTGCCATTCATCCACGCCTTTTAAGAATTATTTCATTGTTCTTTAAAGAATGTCCATCCATCAAAAGATTAGATAGTCCCCATTAAAGCTTTAGCTTGAGCTCTTTTCCCTCTGGACCAACATGTTAGAAAGCAAGAGCAGAGAATGTGTACCTGGGTAAAATGCCCCCCCCCCCCAAAAAAAATTAAAATAAACCTAACCCCCCCCCCTCCTTCCCCCTAATATTTATTCCACTCTCCTATAAAACATTCTCTTAAAAGCCCTCTGCATGCTTACATCCAACTGTAATATCTCTACCAAAGGCCTGATCAAATGCTAATTATGTCTCCATAGTCTGTAAGCTGGAGCAGCTGCCAGTAAACTTAGAGCTGTGATTGCACTCAAGTTACCTGCTCATAAAAGTTCGCCCTTTCCCTAAGGACCAGATGGCCTTACTGTGGTAGTGTGCACAGAGTTCATGTGGAAGTCTATCCTTAGGGGGAAAAAAAGCCTTTTGGGAGGACAGGAAGACCTCCAGAGTTCTTGGAGTGGGAAGTCTAACAAATCCTGAATTACTGTCCGTCTGGGTGAAGCCACGACAAAGTGTCAGAACAATACAGCATGAAAGACAAAGGGAGGCCGCAGAAGCCCCAAGCTACGTCACTGGAGAATAGACTGCATTTCAATACTGAATAACAATATACAGCCCGTTCTAGCAGCACTAAATCAAAGAGAGAGAAATTGGCACATCCATATCCAAAGTGTGTGTGTGTGTTGGGGCCTTGATGATGTGAACTGTACTTTATGCACATCATATGGCTGACTGTTTTTACTACAGACTCCTTTTCCTTTCTAGTGGACCCTCTAAGCCAATAATTTCCCAGCCAGTATAAATTTTTGCCAACACATTCACATTCCCTCGTTTGTATCCTTCATTTACTCATCTCTTTCTTCCACTCCGAGCCATACACATCCCATACACGTGTAGCCATGCCATAGCGATGGAAGTTTCCCTCTGTGATGTAAAGAAGATTACGAGCTAAATATAATTAGAAGCTGAATATTAGGACATGACCAGTATGAAAACTCACTGATACGAACTTTAAGGAATATTATGGTCACATTCCTCAAGGATTGTTACAGGTTTCCTCTCAGGGTGCCAAACTTTTGACGATGCGGGTTTCAAGGCTGTTAGTTTTTTTTGTTGTTTTTTTAAGATAATTAACCACAGCAATTTCCTGGTAACTTTTTATAGCTTGAGAATTTGGCAGTGTATTGCTCTGATGGACACTTCCTATTGGTCATGCAGGTGCATCTTCAGGAGAGAAAATACTGAATACTCACTCTGTTATTAACTACTGGTTAATCTTTTGCTGAAACACAGCCTTTTGGACTACAGTGGAACATCTGATCATGAACTTGATCCGTTCCGAGACTTTGTTCGTGACCTGATTTGTTAGCAACCCGAACCAATTTTTCCCCACTGAAATGAATGTAAATACAATTAATGTGTTTCAGCCCTCAAAAACATGTTTTTAAAGTGTATTATGGGTTTATGTGTGGCAATAAAATATAGAATAAAACTAAAATACCCTTAATTATGGAAAAATATAACTAAATGAAATAAACAGATGATTTTAATGCACGTTACCTTTGCGGTGGATACGTAGATGCTGGAGTAGGTGGACGGTGGCGGAGGGATATGATGGCGGTTCTCATGTTTTGCGATTATTTCTTTTTTTTATTTCAACTGTTATAGGCTTAGGCTTCTTACTCTTACTATCATTTCCACTTTTTACTTTCTTGGGACCTATAAAGAAGGCTTATAGTGCAAAAATGCATTGAACATGTTCACATGAGTGCTTGACCGGAACTGAATGTTTGTGCCACGGACCGCGTGTGAAGCAGTGGCGGAGGGGTATGGCTTCTTACTCTCACTACCATTTCCATTTTCTTGGGACACACAATGAAGGCTTATAGAGCAAAAATGCAGAGAAAAACACAATGAAAAAATGCTGAACATTTTTTAATGAGTTTTAAGCACAGGAAAAAAAAAAGTCTGTACAATCCTTAATTATACAAAAACTTACTGCAAACAACCAAGAAAACTAACCTTGCATGAGTTGACTTTTGGCGTTAAGGAAGTGAGGAGGAAGAAGGGCGGGGAGGAGGTTACTGTATAGCTGACCGAGACCGATTAAAAGGGACACGTGCGTCTTTGCAAGGTACTCAATTGCACAATACGGAAACAGAAAATAGGAAAACATTGGCACGTACAAAGCGGAAGGGGAAAATGGCCGAGGCCGTGATTGTTTGGCACCCGATTATGTGGTCATGACCAGATGCAAGATTTTGGTGGATTTTGTGGTCGGAAACTGATTTGTTTGTCTCCGGAGACGTTCATGACCAGAGGTTCCACTGTATTTATAAAAATAACATGGATCAATAATGATTCTAGCACTTCTACACACTTATAGGGATATTTTCCTCCTGTGTCTATTGTTCGAGATAAAAATATTTCTTAAAATGTATTTAAGCAATGTAAAGGACAGCAAATGCATGTGCATTCAGCTAATGATGTAATATAAATGATCTACATGCTCTACCAGAAGTGATCTTTAGTTTTAGCATCAACATAAAGAGCTGTTTGCTGTTACATGGATCATTCTCGGTTGATGCACTGCTGAAAATGACGCAAGGGAGCCAGTGTTGGGTAGCAACAGCTATCAAATACATTCAAGTTTTATTAGAGCCAAAACGTCAAATATTAAAAATAAAACTTCGTGTGTTTCAGAATATTTCTGGTCTGAGTTTAGTGGAGAAAGGTTCAGTTGTTTGGCAAACATGAGTACAGGGGGAATGTTCCCGTATCTCAAAACAAACTGACAAAGAATATGTGTCAAGGACAGTAAAGTATGTTTGGTTGCTCTGTAGCGACACATTTCTAAATGCAATTTTCCCACAGCACTTTTTACATTAGGATTTCCCAGCGATATCAATAAACAGATGGAGCCTTTAATATTGCCTGGTTTTATTACCGAACTGAATGACTTTTTGGTCCCTAGTAAACAATCAGCAGGTAATTATTAAAACTGTTCCCAGTATGAGAAGAAACAAGACTGGGTCCCCTCTGATTACAGACTTTAAAGGTCTAAAAGGTTGTGTAGACTAGACTGGACTGGTGCCAACATTTCAAATGTGAGACTCCAGGTAGAAATGACTCGTCATAGAAACCATTTTTCAAATTTTTGCATAAATTTCATTTATACCATGTCTCATCATCTTATTCTGTAGTAATAAAAATGTCAAAACAGATTTAAAAAGTGGTTACAAACTATCCATGACAGTGTTCGTGTGAAAAACATTTTAATTCTAACATCCAAAGCCCATTTTGAATAAATAAATACATTTTTTAAACTGCCAATACAAAATATGCTGATTAATTGCGATAAAGTGTTTCATGACTTAGTGTATAATCTCACTTGTATAGTAAACCCTCTTGTACCTAGACTGTTGCTGTAATCATAAAGATTGTCCTATGTTCATCCCAGGACTCTTACTCTCAATATGCTTATACTGAACATACTTTTAACACACTTTGTTTAGTTGGTCACTACTCTTCTACAGCTGTACGCTGTGAAGATCTGGAATCTCAGAATCCGGCCTCACACAGAAGAGGATCGGTTACTGTTAGAGTCTGGCTCCTCTTAAGGATTCTTCCATATTGTCGATGGAGAGTTTCCCTGCAACTGGCATGCTCACTGGAGGTTGAAATCCACGTGCATTTCTATTAAGCTGCTTTGTGACAGTGTCCGTTATTAAAAGTCTTACACAGATTCTATTTAACTGAATCAAAATGCCTTAAACGTTCCTACTTTGACACTTCCACACATTCCTTGACAAAAGGTGCGTGGATCTATTCGGCGTGCTAAACAACAAGTACAAGGACACATACTTAAACACATCCGAGAGCAGTACATTGAGAGCGGAAACATGAGGGCACGCATCATTACATCATGCACAGCTTGTTTGAACTCTTATGCCTTGTTAATGCTGGAGTAAATGAAGGTCTGCTTGGTTATGTTTACATGTTCCTCCATGCAGTTTTATTAAAGACACTTTCCCAAGGGCCTGTCCATCGACCCTGAGCTTTAGAGCTCAATAAGGCAAACCTCGAGAAATCTAGTGCTGAAAACATCACCAGATTTAAATAAATAAGCAAAACAAAAATAAATGTATTATTTATTTTAATATTTTATTCAAAATTCATTTTTAAAAGTAATTTATTAATTTGAAAAATAATAAAATAAATAAAGCCCACACAATCTCAGAGGATAATTCAACACCATACCTTCTGGACAAAGGAATGGTGTAGGGTCACCACAAACCGCCAGAACAGCTTTAATGCACTACAGTACAGGAACTGTACTGGATATACGATCACCACTCTTCCAAAAATATTCCGTCAGCTGGCGTTTTGATGACGAGCTGATGCATTTTGATGATTGTTTTGGAGCCCAGGCTAACATGTCATTCCCCTTGTGTTCGAATGGATGGCGATCTGGTGACTGAAGGCATATGATTTTGTTTCTTTTCACATGCAAGTGATTCCTTGACTTCTCGTGTTCTGTGGACTGCGGTGTCGTTTTCATCTAAAGGGACAAGTGGATCTTTAATTTGTCAGCCACCTGTATGTATTATGTATTTGCATGATACAATTCAAGGTTGTCAATTTGTACAAATCAGTGAGATATTGTTGCAATAATTTTTTTAAAATAAATTATATATTATACACACACACACACACACACACACACACACACACACACATCACAGACACATAAAACCTTGGATTGTAAGCATAATTCGTTCGACAACCCACAAATATTCATATAAAAATTATTCATACAAAATATTAAGTAAATATACATAAAACAATAGCCTGCACTTTGGCTTTGAAAAGAAACATGGCTGGTGTGAGGGAGACTAGAGTGTGTCAGGAATATTAAAGGATAGAACAAAAACACGGAAACTAGAGTACAAACAAGAATCAAAACATGAGCAAGGTAAACACTAGAACATGGCTTGGCAATAGCACGGGGAAATGCAAACTAATGCTTCACAAACTTAGCGTTCATGAGTCAGTCTATTTATAGTCTATATAATTAGTGAGCATGGCGCAAATCCCCAAAGTATTCTATCCGCGAGTCCTCCGGCATGCACCGCTATTGGGAGTGCCTGAAACGCGTGGGCTGCACACGTGCTCCGCACGGGCAGATCCATGACAGAGAGCAGGAGAGATGAGGGAGCAGGAGGATTGTGTGTTACTTTCACTACAACTCACAGAATCGTTGCAGTCTGTCGGCTCACAGGGATCTTTTTCTTTTCGTGTGACTTTAACAAGGAAATTATCCAATGATCACTGCTTTTGCCTCCTTTTTCGAGGATTTGGTGGAAATGCGACATTGCACGGTCATTAAACATATGAGTGACACACTAACAGTATATGCTAGCACATATACTAGTGCAAAACATCGCTCGTTAACCAAGTCAATTTATTATTTATTAAAAAAATTTGCTCGTCTTGCGAAAAACTCAGACCAACTTACTCGCAATCCAAGGTTTCAATAATTTTATATTATACGAACGAATACTTGGAAAAATTTGTATTCGGGGGGGGGGGGGGGGGGGGGGGGGGGGGGGGGGGGGGGGGGGGGGGGGGGGGGGGGGGGGGGGGGG
>JAQMCW010000032.1:12676478-12698322 GCA_030068335.1 Chrysichthys cranchii | reverse complement strand
ATACTTACACTATAACATAGTTATACATACAAAAATTTGGAATTTTACTCGAATACAAATACAAATACTTTCCCCCCTTCAACAAATACAAATACAGATACAAATACCGGCTGCGTCCTACACCCCTAACACACACACACACACACACACACACACAGTGTATATATATAAAAAAACACAAAGTATATAGAAATGACGTCAACATTATTGTATTACACAGAAAGGAAGAGCTTAAATTCTTGTAAGTGCCCCACTGAAGACACAGTAACTGGATGAGTAATTTTTCTGCCATGAGAAAAACTATTAAAAAAACAAAAAACAAACAAACAAAAAAACCAAAACAAAACACATTACTGATGTATTGCAGAGCCTTTCTTTCTGACAGCCCTAACATGACAAACCAAGACAGGACCAACAGCCCAGTCTGCATTAGAAGAGCTCTCCAGTTATACTCCAAGTTGTACTTTTGTACTCTAAGTCACAAAAAAAGTGGAACAGGAGAGCTGAGTTACAATACTACACAATGTCGACAAGCACTTGATTCACTGCAAAGCTTGTGCTATATTACTGTCTCCTGAGCAACAGTGAGCAGCTTAAGGCCAGAAGCAGGGATGAGGGAATGGTAGTCTTGGCTCTGGCCTAAAGTTCCTGATGGAGGAAATCCCCTCCATCAAATACTTTGAGGATGGAAAGTGAGTCTGGGAGATATTCCAGCAAACTAAAGACACATGATGGTAGAGCCTACATAATGTGTACAGTCAATATGGTGCACCCTATACAACTATTATAGCTTCATTTCCACTTCATCAATCTATAGATGATAAACCCATTCTGTACATGTTGACAAATAATATGGGCATTCGGAGTCATTTATCTATCCTGAAAGGTCCATTATTTCCAACATGAAGTCCAACTAAAGTGTTAATAATGAGGCCTGCAAACCTGGTCTATGTTGTTCTACAAAAAAGAAACCCTTTTAAACACCGACTACAGAAGGAAAAAAAGATTTCAAAAAAATGGATCAAAAGCAGTAAAAGCCAACCGACAAGAAACAGATAACTTGACGGATAATCACTGCAGGTGAAAAAAAGAAGAAGAAAAAAAAAAAAAAAAAAAAAAAAAAAAAAAAAAAAAAAAAAAAAAAAAAAAAAAAAGCACAGAGGCACAGCCTGAAGGAGGAACAACTGGATGCTTCTCTCAAACACAGTACTCCAGACACTCATACTGACATCTGAAACAGGTTTTCAATGCAAGCAAAACAAGAACAGGTAAGTGTTCCACTGTATGCAGTCATCTTTGCAGCGGGGGAGTGTATGGGACC
This sequence comes from Chrysichthys cranchii, assembly GCA_030068335.1. NCBI lineage: Eukaryota > Metazoa > Chordata > Actinopteri > Siluriformes > Claroteidae > Chrysichthys > Chrysichthys cranchii. The sequence goes on along the minus strand of JAQMCW010000032.1, from coordinate 12,697,001 downwards.
ATGTGGGGTTTTTTTTTTTAATCCCATTCCCAACCACGTTCTAAAGGAATTCTGATCAATCTCACCCACTTTTGCAATTATTGTTTTCCCGTGCCCACGATAATTCTGAGAAATTTAATTGGTCCTGTTTCTCAAAAATATAAACAATAAACGATCTAAATTACCATTTAGTTTGGATTTGGTTCGTGATGAGTGAAAGAAAGCAGAACATGTGTGAGCCACCTGAGCACTATATAAGCTCTCATGTTAACGAAAGTAGCTTTTCTGTCCCAAAAGCTTCATATGCAATTGCCCACAAAAAAAAAAAAAACAGAAAAATGCCCACTGCTACAACTTTCTTGGCTTGGCAGGCACAACTTTGCAGAACGTTTATTTTGTCGTTTACTGGAGAGCTCCACTTCACTGATGTACTGATAAGTGTTATCACATTCCAGATGCCATTAGGACTTCCAGTTTCATCTCGAATCAACACACAGTAACTTTCTGCCATTACTTGACATTATTATTATTATTTTTGGTGTGCTCAAGTTACAATAGGATTCATAGTTGACCTTTTTATGTTAAACTCAAAGCATGTAAGTGTACCTAATATTTTGCACATAAAGAAATCCTGAGACTCGACATGACCTTTAAATAAATACGGATGGCCATCCCAAAGAAGTTCTGTGGCTAACCACACAAATCAACAAAACCTGCTCTTCAGTACTCCCTCCCTCCACCCCATTCACACACACATGCTTGTGTCGAACCAAAGACAGAACCGCATGCCCTGTAGTTTTAATAAGGCCAATTTACACCGAGTACATAAACACCTTTTCTGGGAGGCTAAGGATTTAGGGGTTCATTTTTATTTTACATATAATATTGAATTCAAAGGCATTTGACGAAACACTGTTCATCCCAATCTACACAACTCTGAGATCAGAGAGCACTTCAGAGGAAATCCTCTGAATTGGAATCAGACGCTCCTTCACTCACCCTTGCACGCACATGCTTACACCCTTACACACACGTACATATGAACCCTGGGAGGCGGTTACCCATTTTCATGACCTCATTGGCTGTTCACGAGAGGCCAAATAGTCAGCTGGTTTGCTGGCACACAGAGTTCCAGTGTGTGCACGTACATGCGCGCACACACACACACATGTACACGTGTGTACGCACGTATACAGCCCTACAGACCAAGCAGATACATGTTTGTCTTGCTCCAGTTGCATACCTTTTTCCAGAGCTTCATTTCAGCAATCAAGGCTATGTTCACATTACAAGCCACTTTGTTCAATTCCTTTTTTCCTCAGAACGGATTTGCCAATCGTGACGGTTCATGTTCATAATTACAAGTGACCTGTATAACACACCTGTCCTCTGAAACGGCATGCAAGTGCACAGCAACATGTTTTTCACGAGTCATCTGTGTCACCGACAACAAAAACCATATTGTGGCATTAATACTGACTGTGTTCTGCCAATTTGTGCTACTCTGATGAAAAATGCTACTGCAGAGTGAATAAATGCTCCCGATAGCAGAGAATAAAATCAAATCTACAAGTGGCCAAAATGAATTTTAGCGGAAGATAACGACGTTTTCGCAGCCAGATTGAAAATGCGAGTTTAACAGAGAGACTGAGGTAGTTTTACTCCTCCCCAAAAGGGACACCACACTACAGAACAACACAGGACATAAACTAGACAATAAATACACCTAATCACACATTTGCATGTTTACACCTACATCAATCAAGGCATCAGTCCACAAGCGAGACAAACTCCACAAAAACACATCACAGTTTCATTTGGTGTGTGGGGGATGTGAGGATGCAAGTTTATCGTTAAGGAAAACAGGTTTTTGTGCCAAGAATCATTATTAAAAAAAAAATAAAATTAATTAAAAAAAAGGCAAAGATCTGAATGTGTATTGGGATTGAATGACAATTATTTTAACTGTCTACTCCAAGAGACAGAGGCCAGGATAGTACCCTGGGAGGCTTCCTCATTGTGGACCCTGATAGCCGTAGACAGAAAAGATTCCCTGGAGCGCTCCTACAAGCACTGAACTGGCAGTTAGGTAAGGGTTCTCCAGGATCTCCTTCTGAAGCAACAAGAAGTGTTCAGAATGTGCTCCAGCACTGCCATAACACCCTTCTCTTCTTGGTTGCTGCCTCCAGTGATTTCAGACTAGTTTACAGAGCCTATTAATCCTATTCATGAACCAACAATTCACTGGCTGGTTCCCTGAACCAAGACAACACAAGACCAGTGAAACTTGTCACGCACTTAAGTGTAGCCACGTCTTTTAACACCATTAGATGTTCAGACGCTTAATGTAAACCTATGCCTTAATGGCTACAGAGACGATATCTCGAAGAACAGGACATCTAAAGAAGTAAAAATGGAGGAAGCATGGGCTGAAGCTCATAATTTACCATGTCAAAACCATGTCTAATCCTCACCTAATTAAAACCACCATTCAGAGAGCGAGGTGGGTAGCATGTTGACCTCCTACAATGTATAGAACTACAAATGCTTCAAACGCCGATTTCAAACCATTCATAAAGAATGGGACAAAGCTAGAACGAGTTAGGAGGGGCATACGAGGCAATGTTACTAAACTTCTTGGGAACAATCAGTTTTAGCTTTAGACGCATCAGCCCACAGGATGGTGAGTGTCTGTTTTCTTACTGGACACCAGTCTACAGAAGTATTTTAACCTGTGTACAAAGATCAAACTCCAGAGCAGTGGAACACAATGAGCTTTACACAGCAAGATATGGTCACTGGAATATTAAATAAATAAATAAAAATTTAAAAAACAAAAAAAACCGAAACAAAAAAAAAAAAAAAATCCACAGAATCCAGTACATAAAACTGATTCATGCGAGATGTGAAACACCGCTTAGTAAAGGAGATAATCTTGTGTGTTTGCTGAAGGGCCACAGGAAAAAGGTCTGTGGTTAGTCATTTCCCATGCTGGTCAAATTGCCTTTTCCTGTGAAAGCATGCAGGTCTTGGCGACATTTATTGATGAAACACACCAGACCCTCCGACTAAACTAGAGGTCTGGCTTCCGAAAGGAGGACATAATAAAACTAATACAATCCAAATGGCTAGAATTTCTCAAAAATTGCCTCGAAAAATTTTATTTATGGTCAGCATTAGTAAGTGTGACGCATGTGCGCCCACGTAAACCAGTACATTTATTCAATCAATTTTTAAACTAATGGGAAAAGATAGTTTGACAGACAGAAGTTCGTTCAATCCGGGAGTGTCTCTAGGCATCAGTCTACAGAGTCACCCTCAATGTGTTGACCATTCCACATTCCTCTCCAACGACCGACAGGAAAATACGCTCATACCAGATGGATTAAGTTTTTGGGTCCTTCAGAGTTTGGTTTGTTTAAAGTACGGCCTGCCAGATTCTGTATCAAAGAGGAGTGCACATGAAAATGGTTAAAAAAGAGCAGCACAGGGAAACGGAGTCACAAGAACGGGGTCATAAAAGGCATGCTCAAAGGCTTTTCAGGACTGCTTTTACACAACCCCCTGCCAGAAACCGGAGCCTTGCCACGAAGAGCTCTCACAACAACCAAGAGATCAAGTTAAAGAGTGCTCGGACTACTTAGACTGACAGCACAAATGATTGGTAATCTCTCACGGTAACGGATATCCTAAGCTTATATTTAGTGTGTTGGAATTTCTGTCATGATCTGGGTGTTTTGTTGTTATTCGATTTGGTGCTTATAACAGTAGATGACGATTGGTGTAATGTTTCCTGTCCAAAAAAATCCCAAGAAACAGCTTTTCTCTGTGAAGCTGATTATACCCTCGCCAAGATTATTAAACAAAATACACAAATGGGCAGAAGCATCCTAGGTTTCCACTATCAAGTCATTCATCGCCTTTGCAATGGGTCTGCACGGTTCTTCCAAGCTTTATTTTCCTTCTAAATGTCTCTATAAACATTTACCGAGACGTTGTATATGACTAAACTTAGTTGGACCACAGACTCCATAGGATTGGCCGGAGGAATTATTTGGAGCCAGCTGTTTGGATTTCTTGCTCTATTTTAAATCACACACACTTTTTTGCATGGAGTTAAGAAAGTCTCAAGTCAAGTATCACTTGTCGCGTTGTTGCTTTTGTCTCTAAAATTTTTTTGCGTTGTGTGTTGTGGTCAGTGGTTGCTTTTTTGCTTGCTCGTGTGAACACAGGGTTACCTCAAAGTGCATTAACATACTTGGTTGCTAGTACAGAGGGTTTTGGGCATGTCTAATATTTCAGCAATTACAGCTAACACGTGATCCAAAAAAAAAAAAAAAAAAAAAAGTTTCAAACTTGTCACCATCATTACTTTTATGGAAACGAGATTTTAAACAGCTGTCTAGCTAACAGCTAGGCTCTTACACCAGAAGAACACAATGCGCCCATATTAGCTCAGCGGAATAAACAGACAGCTATTTATCAGTAGGTTCACACTAGTAGCAATGGTTTAAATGAGCATTTTCTTACTACTGTTACTCATTTGGTACGTCGACAGTGCACCGATACCTTAATGCCATTCTAGACTATAGAGTAGATTTTAATAGTTACACTTTGCAGGTTCCCAAACAGCTGTCAGAGCTGTAACACGATACATTAGAATACCCTCCCGGTCCTACCACACGTTCTACTCTGCCTTGTCCTCCAGTCACTATTAGCTGTTTGCTTTGGCCTAACCAGCACAAAGCAGAAGCTGAAACTACATCATCCAGACCAGAGAGGTTAGCTGCAAGATTAAAGATTAGCTGCAATCTGCCCTGCATCATGGACTTCTCGCTCAGCCAAGCCAAAAGACAGCAAGATACCAATCGGTGACATTCATCTCACTACTTTCCAGACTCTTCCTTCAGGCATGAACAATGGACCAGCAAAACAAGATGTTTCAGACATACAGACCACAAACTATGTTCAGTAACACATTGTGCAAAACTGGAACAACAGGCATTTAGTCACATCACTATTCACTCAGTAAAAGCTGTGTTTCATGATTTTCATTTCATTATGCTAGTTTCTGTGCAGTGTTTCAGCTGGAACCTGAACATGCTCCATAACACACACATTCTGTAACGACAGGATCTACTGTCTGAGCTGCACACACGCACGCACACACGCACTACCAGCTGTATTTTCTACATTGAGCCAAAGCTGGCAGCCTTTAATATTTGAAAAGTTATCTATAATCATTTTTCTAATTGAACTTTCTCTCAGCTTGTTCCGTCAGCATCTGATTTGAGCAACAGCCAATTTCAATTCCATAAGGGACCCTTATTTGCCCAGTAAAATTCAGATTCAGGACTGTTGTCCTAGTGAAAGGTCAAGAGTTCTTAATTTGTCCTAGTTTACTGTGCTGCTTCCACAAACATTTCAACATCCGATTTTTTTTTTCTTCACTTTTCAAAATGTAAATTAGGCACCGAGCCAGAATACAAGACTCAGCAAGTCTGCACTAGATCCTGTTTTATTTGCGTGGATTCCAGTCAGCTGGTCAGAGGCGTAAACTGAGCTTACAAAACATCACCTTCAAGCATGAAGCTGAAGCAAATTTGCAAACCAGCTTCACGTGCAACAAGACTTCTGTTTGGTGAACATCGAGACAATGCGTGCAAACCGTGTTTGCTCTTGCTCGCCAAGGACAACACCATGCTCGAAATTCAAATTGTTTTTTAAAACTTTGTGAAGGTGTGGAACTTTGAAGGTTCGACACTTTAAACTCTGCTCTCAAGACTAGTATAGAGTAAGTGTACATGCCCAGCACAATATTTCATGAGGATCACATCACCCAGAGCCAACAGTAACAAGCTAGCACTAGCTTGTTTGTTAAACTCTTACCAAGGCTCTGAAAGCATAACAGAATTATATGGCAAGAAATATCAAACACAGTCTAGTAAACTAAATACACTATTAGGAGTTAATATTTATTATACTAACGAAATCAAGTGCACAATGTGTAAGGAAATGCTCCGAAAGATGCTAATTAAAAGAAATACTTGAATGTTTGCATCTCGATATCAATTTTTATTTTTAAGTGCTGACTTAACGATAGAAAAGATGACTAGTCCATTAATTTTTGAGTCGATAGACGTTCAACCCTTTACAGGGCACTAATTGAAATACTTGGAATTTCAAAATTTCAACCCTAGAGTGTTATTGGAAAATATTATAATATTTATATTACAAGAAAATTTCATTTTTTCTGCTGAAAAAGTCAATAGAATTAACATACATGGACAGTGAAGGGTCCTTTTTTATTCCCTTTTCCTTTTTTAAAAACGTGCATATATATGAAAAATCCATAGAAACTTGAAGGAACATTTATTTAGGATGAGAGAAATCCATGTGGTTCCATGACCTCATGGACAGGCATGGGGAGGCCATTTTGGATGTCTGCTGAAGTTACCAAATATGGTCCTTCACCCAATAAATGGTTCAAATAAACGTTTGCCAAATGGCCAAAAAAAAATAAAATAAAATACAATGTTAAGAATGAGACACACGGATACACATGGATTTGTATCTTGCATGATAAGAGCATGTCACTTCTCTTGCCGCTGTGCTCCATCAATTTTTCTTTGTTCAGCATATGTGCAGGTCTCTACACTGAGTGAAATATTTCATGATTTAGAGTCAATGACTGAATCACATTAAAGACCAACACTCTCATATTACAGAAATTTTATACATGGGTCAGGTTTACATCAAGCACGGCAGAGAGGCGTTTTTCTTCACCAGCATTTCAAGACTGTGAGATGTCCACGCATGTAGTACAGTGACGTGTATGGAATGTAGGCGTTCGCTAAGCTATCGGTCTGGCATGAACTCTAGATATGGCCAAAATGTTGAGTAGCAGGTACTACAATCTGTTTCAATGTTATTTTTTTGCAAGTTTGCGAGGGCTGTAGGAAAGAGTGGTAGACAAATGAGGTAATAATGTAATTATGAAAATCACACAAGCAAGAGTGCAGTTTTACTGAATATTGGCATGTCTGTGGTCAAGTCACAGCCATGCTGATGTTCAACATAACTTCACTCTGGCTTGTGCAATACTGCTTTTGTACAGTTCCTTAAACAAGGAGTTCATTTTTGCGCAAGTGATATTTCAGACACAATAATGGCTGAATGATTTTCTGTTAGCAGGAACAGATCCTGAAGAAGCCACGTTCACTTCAGAGCACATGAGCTAGCTGGCTAGTTAGCTCACGTTAATTTGTACCTCCCCGTTAAAGGATCTTCCAATAAAAAATTGACTCCCCCTCATCCTCACCTGATGAGCTTTCATATCTCAAGTCAAACGTTACACACTCCTGAAAAATTCGTTTAGAATGCTGCCTGACAATATCACCAACTCTACTATAGTAATGGATTTCAACTAGGAAGTGGAATTTTACATGGCGAACACGGACAGGTGGGGTAACACACAGAAAAACGTCCCAATGCTGTTTCAGGAAATATCAGCACTCTTGGAACACTGCTTGACCAATCAAACTAGTGGACTGGAACTAACTGTTGTATAATGAGCTATACGGCACATCTCATTATAAGCTTGAGTGCTTGTATAACCAGCACTGATCTACAAGCTTAATGATAGGCCTTTTTTTTTTTCTTTCCACCAATATAAAAGTCAAAAGGTTGCGTGGACTGACTTCTGACCTGGTGTTCACACACTGGTCACGTTACCACGAAAAAAATGACAGAGAGGGATTGCAAGGCATGAACGTGCGCGCACACACACACACACACACACACGAGAGAGATACACACAGACATGCATGGCCCCTGGTAGAGTAGGAATGTAAAAGGCTGCTAATGGTCAGTTGTGCTCACTCTTACCAGACTACAGCCTGCACTAAACCAGCAAACCCAAACAGAGCACCACATTCCTTTCTTTATGGCACCATTTCAAACACTAATGCTTTCAACATTTAAAAAACAACAACAAAAAAAAAAGTTCAATTTTTTCCTCACAGAAGAAATGGGTCATATTAAATGGAAAGGAACATCAATTTACCACCTTTGAACTGCTAACCTTGTTATTTAATTGTAATCATATTATTTAAATGAACATAAATTAGAGCAAATAGGAAATGAAACAGGGCCAAGGAAGTGTGCCTCATTGTTCTGTAGGAAATGTTATATAACAGACATGCTTTTGTCACAACATCGTTAATTTCAGCAATTAGAACATAATAGTCAGGGTTGAAACTGAAAAATAATAAGAAAAGTAAGAGAGAAAACAGGCGCAGAGGAAAAGAGGAGACAGCATAAATAGACTTCGTGTAGTCTGGTGTGTGTGTGTGTGTGTGTGTGTGTGTGTGGATGGAGAGTGTGTGAGACCTGCTCTGCTTCTGGAAGTTAATATCACACCACTGCAGCAGAAAAGGATCTGACACACAGCTTCTCCCCCCCACTGAGAACAGACATAAATGTTTACAGAAATGATTTCAGATTTCACCCACACCTATCCACTGTTGATGCAAACACACTTCACTTCCTTCTATGTAATGATAAAAAGGTGCATCTGTCCTAAATATTGTCCCTAGTGAGATCGTTTGTTTATTTTGTACGCTTTAGCCACTATGTGCTTATCTATGACCATTGATTGCGGTTTATAATTACAGTTGCTGAGACCACATACTCTGCGCATTTCTGTGGTTTGTTTCATGTTCCAATAAGCCCAGGAGCTTGATAATTAGCTGATAATTAGCTCAAATGCTCCAAAAAGCCTAAGGGCAGAACCATTACCTTGTGTGTTAGATTAGAAAAACATGGAACCACCGCCTAAATAAAGATTAGGAACTAAAAGTGACAGGGGGAATATCTGATTCTTAGACGAGTCACAATTTTCTCTTGAAAGATTCTCCATCGGTGCACAAAGACACAAGCATCTGCTACAATGTTACACTGGTGCAAAGAGAACACACGTTAACTCAACTGCATAAAAAAAAGAAATCAATGAATTAAAAAAAGCACATTTTTGTTCCAGATTTTTAGATATTTACTCAGAAATATGTAGCTAAATGTTAGATTTCAAAACAGTAGTATTACAGGAGGAGTGCCATTCAGACATCACTGATGGAAATATAAAAGAGCAGTTTAGCATATCATGAGTAGGTATAGTGGGGGAAAAATATATCACAAGGTAAGGTAAAACTGAAGAGCATCTGAGATTACATAAAATTAAACTGAATAAAACTGTTTTTTAATACTGTTTTTATTAGATTAAATCATGATGTATTAACTAGACTGTTAATAAAATCCTGCAATGGATAGATTGTTGTTGTTTAGAGTAAAGTATGCTTTTGTTGATAAAGATTTCTCCTTAATCAAATCACTAAAAAGACATAATGGGGAAGGGTAGGACGTGTGGCACCTTTTCTTTCCCCCTTGTGATTCTCCAATAATTTCAAACTAGGGATGTCACCAAGACGGACCTGAACGATCAAATCAGAATAAACCGATTTCACCGTCTTGTGCCATTTGCTCAAGGGCACAACAGTTGCAGTCTGAGGAAAAACAGATATTAGAAGATACAGACTCAGTAATGAGGCTTGAACCTAGGGGTGAGAGACAAAAAAAAAAGCACATATACAACATGCATTATTCATCACAAAATACAGATTTGGGCTCAAAGCACCAGCCTCAAAGTAGTGCTGCATTAAAAACTGATTACACTATTTACTGACTATAAAACTATTTATTTATATTTTTAATAACTATTTATAAAAAAAAAAAAATCAGCATTTTATAATTAATAAAAACTGAAAATGAGAAAAAAATAATACATTTAAAGTTAAATTTGGATCCACTTCAAATACAACCAACTTAATCCTTGTCTATTAAAAAAATAATAATAAAAAAAAAAATTCCACCTCAGTGTAGTTCTCAACCTAAAATACGGCTCATTTAACTGACCATTACATTAGACATTCAATTAAAAAAATGAACATCCAACATGGGTTTCATGATGGCTTAAGCAGGATTACAAATGCTGAAACTTTGAAACAGAGCAAAAACCACACAGCTTTCAGAATTTGTTTCAGAGTTAGTGGAACGAACGCATCAGCTGCATAGCAGAAAACCTTTTGGGATGTGATGGTTTTCCAGGTGACCAAATGACAAACAAGACCAACACATTCAACCCATATTATGTTTTAAATGCATCCACGGCCATTTTGATTCATCATAAAAAACACTATTAAAAACCTGTTGCTTTTTTGATGTAATGATGAAATGCACACAGTACAAAATATGTAAAAGTAGGCATGTAATAAGATATTTTGGAAAAAGAAAGCACCGAAATATAACTTCAGTAGTCTTAATTTACTAACCCTGCTCCCTCTATACTCTCTCTTGCCTCATCCCCCCAAAAATCTGTTGACTTTTTCACAGAGCTGCCTCTACCTTACAGGGTTGAATACAAACAAAGCTCTGAATACAGCTCCAGAAACTTGGAGGGTCTTAAAATGTATGCAGTATTGAGAATACCCTTCACCTTTCCTTCCACATATGGCATGCAATAGCCTAATTGTTCCACAGGTAACGGGGAGTGTCTAAAAGGTGTGCTGATTAGTCCTTGGTCACTGATCCAAGTCCAACAGGAGGCCTGTTGAACCTGGAAACACTAAAAGATGTACACAGTGACTTGTTGGGAAACTCATTTACTGTTAATCATAGATGCCCACTCGTGTACTGACGTGCACGAAGGGGCGATCTGATCAGCTGCGGCGTGTGTGTATGTAATGTAAAGAGTGTAGTAGAGAGAGACACCAGGACAATGTATTTTCGGCCTCAGACTGAGTGCTGCCTGTAGCTGTGCGTTTTAGAGACTCACCGCGTTGTCGTGCTGCTGACAGTAGTCCATGCGGTCCTGGAAAACCGGCAGCAGTGAGAAGTTGTGAAAGGCCTGGGAGAGGCTGAGCGGGGTGCCGTGGCCCCCGGTGCGCCCCGGCATGTGCAGGTTCTCCGCCAGGCTCTCGATGAAGTGGTCTTTGGTGAGACGCACGCGCTGGTGCGCGCGCACGCAGTTGTCGCACAGGTACTCCTGGCAGTCGAGGCAGTGCGAGCTCGCGCCGTTGCCTTCGTCGCACGAGCTGCACTGCGGCTCCGAGAGCGCGTGCTGAGCACGCAGCAGACCCCCGCTCCCCACGCAGCCGCTCGGGCCCTGATCCTCGGCGGACACCACCACGTCCAGCAAGTTGCTGAACAGGAAGTTGGACGAGGGCAGCGAGTCCACGCCCGACTCGGACATGGGCACTTTTTGGTCGCAGGTGGGGCAGCGGAACTTCAGCGGGTCTCCGTTGCTCCTCAGGCTCTCCAGGCACGACCTGCAGAAGGCGTGCAGGCACGGCAGGACGTGCAGTCTGCGTGTCGACGAGGTAGTAGACGAGCTGGAGGTCTGCGACGACGAGGAGGAGGTAGATGAACTGGAGGAGATCGGAGCAGAGGAGCCGCACAGCTCTTTACACAGAGGACACGTCTGCACGTCGCTGTCGGGGAACGAGGCCATCTGGGGCGCTACGGGGATCAGTGTGAGGGCGGCGCGGCGATTTCCCCCCAAATTTACACCATCGCCCAGCACATGCAGTCAAGCGACTCCCGAACGTGCGGGTTCCCTCCCAGCCCCTCTCTCTCTCTCTCTCTCTCTCTCTCTCACACCCCTCTCGACCTGAGATCCTACCTCACTCCAATTGGGCTCCAAATTGGCAAAGTTGGGACCTAATTAGCTGCCTGTTGTGCCTCCTAACGCACCAGGAGAAGCCGCGTAACTACTCGTGTGTGGTAAGTTTTGACCCCCCTGGCCTGTTGTCATGTCAGAGCCCAGCGCTGTGGGCCATTCAACTTATTGCGAAACGTGACGTGCGGCGCTGTGAGCTCCCTGCTCCGATCCTCCCCCACCGCCGCATGACTCTCCGGCCGCTCACTCACTCAGCACAGCGTCGCCGCTCCTGCGGCCCCAGCGCACACCGCTTCGTTTCCCACCATGCGCGTGCTGCTCATTCCCAGTCCTCCATTTCTAACGTAGACTGACTGGACGTCGTTTGTGTTGGCGTGTGACTCGGAGATTAAATAATTCACAGAAGACGTGTGTGTGCGGGTCACATGTAGCTCCGGGCCCCCTGCGGGATCTTCTTACTGCGAGGTCTGAAACAATAACAACAATAATAAGGATGAGAGACACGTAGAACAGGCTGAGGACCCAAACCAAACTCTCAGCTCTGCTCAGTTCCGTTCCGCGGTGTTTGTTTGTTTGTTTTTTCGGCTGTAGGAGTGAAGCACTTCGACCTACCGTTTGAAGCCGAGGCGGCGCAGCGGCGGTGCTGGCTGTGTGCGTGTTTTCCAGAGGTTTCCCGTGAACACTCGGCGGAAAAATCTCACAGCCCATCTGCCTCGCGCTGCGGAGAACCGAGCCGAACAGCCTCACTTCCGTCTTCCTGCCTCGCCACACTGAGCGCATTTGACGCCGGGCTAAGCTGAGCGCATTCCGGGTGCTTTTCTGTCCGCGTTAGACGAATTAAAGCGCATATTATCGAGCGAATGCCTCCGCACTGAGCGATACGAGTACACTTCCGCTTGGCTACAAGGGGGCGAGGCTTAACGTGACGAGGGGGTTGGGCATAGCCTTCGACCAATAGCAGAGCGCCTCACTGCTTCTCTAGGGCCTGTGCTGTTTCACTCACTGTTTAGAATCTAGATGATAAATTACTGCTTGGGGTTCTCGTCTACACGGTTAAGTGTCGATCACGTGACAAAGATTCTTCTGCTTAGCATATTAATATTAATATGTACCCTACACGCCTGTCATTTACTGAAAGGTTCTTTGGGTAAAGGTTCTAGCTTTGCATGTAGGAGAGCTGGAACCTCATCTGAAAGGAAGCCATCTGCTGTAGGATTCGACATAAAACCTTTAAGGGTTTCCCCAAAGGGATAAACCAATCAACCAGCCCTTCAGGGTGCTGAATAAAATCTCACCCCCCACCCTCTCCTTATTTTTTTTTCTCTCTCAGAAATTCCTTTTTGTTGGGGTTTTGTAGGGCCTATGTATCTTTTATCTGGGGAGGTGTACCGAGTTGTTGTACCATTTAACTAGCTTTTAAAAACTAGAGGTACATGAACAGTCCCTAAGGTCCAATCATGTGCCTTAAATTGCTGTTCAAGATGCAATATATTAAATTTTTTTCAAGGTTAAAGATATATAATAAATGACGAAAGATACAAGGCGTCAATCAGAATCAGAATCCTTTATTAATCCCTGAGGAAAGCGACCAGGAAAGATCTCAGTTGCGACCTATATTTGTAATGCAGTTGCATCTGCTATATGTCAGTCCATCCCTAAACGCGTGATTCATTTGGTCATTCGAAACCCCCAGCACTAAAACCAAGAGCTGGTCTCACTCCTTTGTAATTCTACGTCGATGAGCCCTTCTGTAAAAGATAACTACCACATGGAGGCCTGACTTTAGAGCTCATTTACAGGCTCCCAGGATGGGGTGATGCCGTGGCTTTGGTGGCAGAGGAAGGAGCTTCACAGTGGGGTTTATGCTCCAGATGCGTGCTGCCTATTAAAACTGTAAGACGCCCAGCTGAATGACGGGGCCCTGTAAAAGACCCTTTGACCCCCATTATTAAGGGTTGGATTAAGGCTGGTGAAGCCTGGCCACTCGTGGCTCCAAGCTTCTCTGGCCATCCCAAGGACATCTCATTGATCTTCATGAGGAAACGCTGGGGGCAGGGCAGGGGCCCACTCAGCAGAATTCAGTAAGCCAGGGAAGGGCCATGTCACGTAGTGGAAATGACCACAGGCAATGTGGACAGGGGGTTGTGCGCATAATGAGGAGCTGGTTCTTTCTTCGGCACAGGAAATAGGCAGTCCTTTTGAATGTCGTTTTCACTCAGCACCTATGGAGGATTATGCCGCGAAAGTCATTGGCCATTTTGAACACAATAAGATACTGGATCTTCAGTATGGTGTTCAAGAAGCATTTAAATGAAAACCCTTTAACATAAAGATTTTATACAATTAATTATTATAAACCCATTTAGCGTTTGGTTCAAATAATGTACTGGTATCATTACATTGTCAAAGAGTAGATTACATTGCTCGAATGTGCACTAGATTGGAATGGGATTGTAGTGAAATCTTACATAATCCTTGTGCAAGTGTTCACATGCGATTCATGTGAACAAGCTGCTATATGGTGACTCTCAAAAGCATCAGCAGTTTTCCCTTAGGGAGCAGGATCAGCCATGTGTTACATTTACATTCATTTAGGTTAACTGAAGCCTTTGTCTCCAATGGCTCACAGTGGTGCACACCCATTGATTTACATTGCATCTCCTCAGGAGAGCAGAAACACCATTTGTCTATCACTCTGTCTTAGACTAATTATCACAAAGCTTTAGCATATGTAGGAAGGATTATGCATTATGTATACAATTATATAAAAAGCTCACAGAGCACGACTGTTTTCGTTTTTAAATGGATACAACAATGATATTTTTCATTAATTAATTCATAGTATCTATCTATCTATATATCTATATCTATCTATCTATCTATATATATATATATATATATATATGTATATATATGTGTGTGTGTGTGTGTGTATATATATATATATATATATATATATATATAATTTTATTTTTTTTTCCTCAGTCATACTATTAAGGAGAAAAATTGGTTTCTTATCCCTTTATAATGACAACAAAGCCAATAAGACCCAAATCTATTATTGTTTAAGGTTCCTGTGTGACATGTCCTGTGCCCTTTCATATCCACGTGAAATAATTCTGATAAAAGTAAAGCAATTTGGAGTTAAACCTTGTTTTAAGAATTGGATTAACTACAAAACAATTACTGCACAGATATCTATTTTTCTTTTTATTATGAACACATTTTTATGTGGGCCATAAAACAGCAGCCAATAAAAGAAAAACAATCAGCTATAAATCTGTCCCCTTTTCTGAGTGCCAAAAGTCAGGAAAGCACGAACACAGAGGGCCCAGTTGAACTTTACTCAACTGTTAGATACTTAGTATGAGTTGGCTCAAGTTCAATGTTTATCCTATTTTTATCTAGTCTCTACTACTGTGCGCTGATAAATAATATAGGAGGCACATAACTGCAGTCCCAGGGCAGATAATAATATATATTACCATGATCAGCAAAACGGAAATACTGACTACATATCAAACATGTTTTGCCCAAGTCAAGAGTTTTTTAGGATGATATACTGAAAGACTTGGCACATGATCTGAGATATGTGTTTGTGCAGCATTCACATGATTTTAAAAAAAAAAAAAAAAAAAAAGAAAACTCAGCCCCATTGGGCTTATACTTTATGATCTATAAAAATAACATTGCTACCATGTGGTAACAATAATAAGTTATTGGCAACACTGGTGAGACAGTGAAAAATGTATGTGTACAGAGTGTGTTTTTACATATATATATATATATATATATATATATATATATATATATACACACACACACACACACACACACACACACACACACACACACACACACACACATGAATGTATATAAAAAGGAAAAATAAGAATAATGTATGCACAAGTGTATGGCTGTCTATGTAATTCTGTGTGTCTGTTAATGTGTGTGCATCTGCATGTAAGAAGGTCTTGCAGTCCAGCTAGGACTCTTTTCTTTTTCCCATTTCAGTTCATGGTTATGTCTTTTCCATTGTTCTGTGCAAAGCATGTTACTGGTATGATTAATTTTGTTTCTTTGCTTAAGGTCACATGACTCATTTCATGCATAAAGAACTTGTTCATTTAAAATTTAACAAGCCACACTGCTTGTGCATGCACAGTTAAGAAAACATGCACAAAAAAGCACACTAATTGGTAAGAGATGACTCAGAACAGTGCGCCACTAAGTTGCCATTTCCTCCATAATTCAATGAAACTTATATGGTTTTTATGTATGGCTTCAGATCGCATAAGTAAATGTGTAGATCTGTGCCATCATTTGCAGTACTGTTGTGTTCTTCTTGTGTGTAAAATTATTCAGTAAAAAAAATGTGGTGAAAAAGTTACCTTGAGATGGTTCATGAACAAGACCTGACCAATGTGAAGGGTTCATTTTTGGCATTAGGGGCTGTGAAAGGGAACTGTAAAAAGAAAAGAAGATGTTAGTGGCAGGGTATGTTGTCATATGTGTTCCACTTTTTTCTCTTGCATTTTTAGTTGGGACCCAACTGACCCAGTGGTATGTTATAGAATGTAGTTTACTGAACCTGTAGTCAATTTTCAAGCACTGACACAAAATCCTTATAAGCAAGTCCATATTTTTTCACCCATCTTTGGGTATTTTTGTGTAGATTGTTCTGGAGATATGGCAAAATTAGTGAGAATTAATGAGAATCTGGTGGTTAAAATCAGTCAGTGCTGAGTGTGTGGTTTTGCACCACTCTGTTTTGGGCAGGGCAACTTCAAGGGTTTGTACAGATTCGAAGGCTTTTCCAAAAAAAAAAAAAAAAGCTAGAGGATTTTTAAGTAAAGCTGGGAGTTCATATATCACATGTGCTTAACCAGACAGCTCTTGAACGAAGATTTAGGGACCATATTCTTCTTCTCAGATTTCAGCTTGAATCATTTCTTCCTCATGCAGTCCAAAGCATATTTCATACAACAGCAGGTTAACATAGGCAAGCAGATGGAGATGAAGATGTAGATCCTGTCTGAAACAAAAGAGCTACACTATATAGCCAAATGTTTGTGGACACCAGACAATCATGTCCAGATGTGTACAAACTGTTGGAAGCACGCAGTTGTATAGGATGTCTTTGTATGCTTTAGCAACTTCCCTTCAATGGGCTTCAAGTGGCGCACACCCTGGTCCAAAGTAACAGTGTCCCTGTGCACAACACAAAGTCCAGGGTGATGAAGTAGGAACCAAAGACAAGTGTTACTGGATGGGCAGAATGCTAAGTGAATATCAAGTAAATAGCGACCTTCTCACTAAGACAAAAGACAAGTTTCCTAAAGATCTAGTTTCCTGAGATGAAGCTGTGTAATTTCTTTCTTATTTAAAGTATTTTCTTGTGGTAATATTTTTTTGTGGACTGGCTGGTGTATATTAGTTAACACAGAAGTAAGTTTAAGAAAGAACCAGAATTTCTAAAATAAAGCTACAAAGTATTAGGCTCTTAGCCCTCACTGGAACATAAGCCATTGAAGATTTCCGTCTTGAAAATTCATTAATGTTTCTGTAATCAGTTTTATCCATTACATAGGGGATAGACGTATGCAGCTTCATCAGAGCAGTTAGCCGGCTTTACCCTTTTCCATATCCTATGATGAGGACCCAGGGTTTGACTGTGGGAGACTAAAACTACAACGAATGACCTTAAAATTAATCCGGTATACATCAGTGCAATAGATCAGTGCTGAACTAGTGATCCAGCTGCAACTTGCTCAAAAGTGCTCCAGGTGGTTCTTTGGGACATACAGCAGAAGACCAAAATGCAATTCGCACTCCAATTTGAAAACACATTTTCCCTCTCTGCTATTTAGATGTCACAAAGTTCAACCAGAGTCTAGATTTAATGCCTCTGCCTACAGACAGGCACTTAAAGTCAGAGGGGATCTGCAGTAACAAAACCAACCTACTATTACTTAAAAATGAATAAAACCCAAGAAGATGGTCGTTCAGAAATCAATGAGCCATCCTGAAATCCTAGAAAGAAAGAAAAAAGGAAAAACCTCAACTACCTGCAAGACCAGGAAAGAAAATACAGGGGTTTAACCTGTTGAGGAAAATGAATTTTTAAACAGTATATAAACTCAAATTATCCTCCCTTAAATAGAATTGAAACTGAGCAATTTCTCTCAAGGATAATATATAATACAGTAGTAACAGATTTAAAAGAAGGAAAAAGGCTGTTACAGAGGTCAGTTTTATTAAACTCGACTGTTCTTTTAGACACTCATAGAAAATGACAAATTTACATTACACATAAAAACATTACACATATATCTACGTCAAAAGATAGCCAATGTTTTAATGGACCTATGAATCATAACATACAGCCTAACTACAAAAGACAATTAGTCCAACTTGTGCTCATTTGCATACAGAACTGACAAAATAAATACAATTTCAGAGCCATATAAAGGGCAGCACTCAGCCTTAATAATTTCATACATATACCTGACCAATCACAATCATATGTAGTTTCTAAGCATCCCACTCCAAAAGAATGGAGCATGGTGGTGGGGATTTGCCCATTCAACCACAAGAGCATCAGTGAGATCAGGCACTGGTGTTGGACAAGCAATCTGCATTCCAGTTCATCCCAAAGGTGTTCAGTGAGGTTGAGATCCTTTTCACATCAGCCTTGACAAACTGTATCTTTACGAACCGCAATCTTGTTTTAAGCACAGGGGCACTGTAACACTGGAACAGGTCCAGGTCCCTTAGTTCCAGTGAAGAGAAATCTTAATGCTACAGCGTACAAAGTCATTCTAGACAATCATGTGTTTCAGATTTTGTGGCAACAGTTTAGGGAAGACCCACATATGGGTGTGAAGGTCAGGTGTCCACCTAGTATGTGCATATTTAACTAGAAGTCATTAAAATAGGCACGCTCACATAAATTCTCCTAGAGGAAAATAAACAGAAGAGATTTAAAATTTATGATTTATAGTCAAGTGCCAAATCACAACTACGCTCCTGAGACAGCTTCTGAAATGCATACGACAGTTTTAAGGAGCAGTGTTCAGCACAGAAACAGTTTTTAAAAAGTGTGTCTGAGGTTTGAATCTTGTAGTCAGATATTTAATACAGTAGTAATCATTTGTAATCTTAATTCAATTTAGTAGTACATTACATGAAATGTAAGCTTGAGCTGTGACAACGCATTATTGATATTGTAGTGAATTGAGTGTTTTTTGTGCATGGTCAGTGTTTTTTGTTTTGTTTTTTATTTCTGTACAGGCGCTCCACCTACTGGACATCAAGTGCATTACATAGACTTAAAAGATAATTAATTCAGGCAGTGTAGACTGCTAATACTGCAAAGCTTATTCTGCATCTGATCCTCAGGTAGTCACTTGTTGAGATATACAGAGTTAATCAGAGCACTCAATAAAATCACTCAACACTCACTGCTTCAGACACCATTTAAAAGATAAACCCAATGGTAATGGACATGAATTCCAAAAAGTATGTGGCTGCCCACCACAGTGATAATGTTATAATATGGTCCGTCATGTTTGCTTTAAGATTCTGCATTTGAAATGAGACTGTCACATATAAAGGACCCTGACTGAACCTTTGGCCCATGGCCATCAAATGCAGCAAACTGAAATTCTGAGACTATTCCTAAAGTGCTCACATTTAAATTACACATAACCGCTACACTGAAACAATCCACATAATCTCCCTTTACAAATTCTCTTGGCCTTACAAGCAGCCCACCACTCTGCTTGCATCACAAAACCAAAGTGCATTTAAGAATATACTACATATTATCCACACCTTCACCACAAGCCTGCACACCTACATGACAGCACATGAACCCGAACACAGTGCTTGTATTTGAACACCTGTGAGTGCATCAGCCCTTCCAATCCCAAGGTATACACAGATCGCCATCCTGCATGACGGAGTAGAAGTGCGAGATGCAGAGGTGAAGGCCCTGCATATAAGGAGACCTCTCCTCGATCAAACGCCTGCAGCACGGGATCATCTGACTGCTGGAGATACTGGGCTCCTTGGACAGACTCCGCAGAGACAGACCTTGCACACAAATGGACACCACATCCTCCTCCTCAGCCTCTAACCTGCAGAGCATACACAAAGTGTATAGAGAGGAGAACACTTACATTATTGTTTTCTGTTACCTAGACTTGCGAAGAAACCTAGAATTAAGACATTTTGGAAAATGAGATTCTACATGAAATCTTCACTCCCTTGATATACAGTCATCCCTCATGTATCACAGGGGTAACGTTCCAGAGCGCCCCCCCACGATAGGTGAAATCCACAAAGTAGGATTTATCAGTACCTGTGGCAGCGGGGGCGTGGTCGAGCACCGCCTGCTGGCGGGAGGGCGAAGTCGGAGACAGGGGGTGGTGGGTGAGTGCACCTAGGGATCATTAATCATCTCTTGTTATACTCCACAGTGAGCAGGGCGCGACCAGGAAGCTGTGTGTGTCTCTGTGTGATTATTTTGAGCTGAAAAGCTAAAATTAAAATCTCCGATTCCACCAGTACTCTTGTGGGTCTCTGCTTCCTCATTGCACAACCAGGGAATACCACAGTACCTTATATTTATATATATTTTAAGGCTTTACAAACCCTTCCCACACTCTCATAAACCTTTCCCACTCTCTTATTAACACTTCCTATGCTCTGAAACACTTTCTACACTCTTAAACCTACGTAATTTTATATATTTATATTATATATATATATATATATATATATATATCTATAGAAAGACACCCCCAGAC
>JAQMCW010000032.1:12651183-12676378 GCA_030068335.1 Chrysichthys cranchii | reverse complement strand
TAAACCGCGATACAGTGAAGCCGCGGTAGGTGAACCGCGCTATGGCGAGGGACAACTGTATTTCCAAACAAGTAATTATAATCATGATTATATCCCTTTAACTTTCCAAGAAAATAAAATGCAGGACAGGAATAAACGATAGATTTGCACTAACTGCTCCTTGCGCTGCAGACGTCTCCGGGCCTCCTGGGCATTGCTCTGAAGGAAGTTCCGTAGGTAAACAGGGTCACACATGGTGGGGATGATGAAGTGGCCCATTGCATGAAGACTTGGACTAGAACGGTCACTACAGTAAACACAAAATACAGAGTACAGGAGCATAAGAGGTGAAGCGTGTCAAGGTTTCCCTGTTCCTGACACAACTCATAAATGTGTTAAAAACATCAGACTCCGGAATTCCTCAAATGCTGACACAGCGATACAAGAATGGGTCTGGTCAAAGAACCAACTATTTTTTTTATTCTGTCAGGAGGATTATTTACAAAGTCTGATGTGGAATTGAAATATCATTTGAATAATAATAATTCGACGGGCACCACAGTGGTGTGGTGGTTAGCACTGTCGCCTCACAGGAAGAAGGTCTTGGGTTTGATCCCCAGGCTCAACCTAGGCGCCTTTCTATGTAGTGTTTGCGTGCTCTCCCCGTGTCCGCGTGGGGGTTACTCCAGGCACTCCGGTTTCCTCCCACAGTCAAAAGAGAAGCACAGAGGGGATTAGGCTAATTGGCTACTCTAAAATGCCAATAAGTGTGAATGGTCTCTGTGTGCTGGTCTTGTGGTGGATTGGTGACCTGCCCACGGTGTACCCCACATCTTGCCCCAAAGTCAGCTGGGATTGGCTCCAGCTTCCCCCCACAACCCTGGACAGGATTAAGCGGCAGAGTGAGAGAGTAATAATTCGACTTTGCATGTCAGAATCTGGCTTTAGGTAATTCGAACAGTACTAAAGGAAAATAATGAAAAGAACTGTTCTGACATCATGAAACATATGAGTTCATACTCATGTCATACTGGTGAACCCTGTTTGTACATACTTTGAACAAGGTTAGCTCTGTCCTCTTTTCACTTTACCAATTTATGTTAAACTACAACATACATTGTTCCATTTTTTGCATATTTAACTGCACACAAGGTCACACCACAGTGAGTAAAGGAATGAGTGTAGGACGTCTTACTTTTCTAGGGTCATGGTGAGTCCCTGTAAGCTGCGAGGGTGCAGGGTGAGTCTGTGAGGCAGCAGTCTCTTGTGGAAGGTGTTCAGGGTGCTATAGTGGTCTTCAAGAGGCAACACCAGACCCACACGCTCCATATGGATGACTTGGACTCCTCCTAACAGGAAACTGATCCTATCTTTTAGCCACTCGGTCTGCTGCAAGAGACTGCTGTAACTAGGCAACCTCTCAAAGAGCTGCACACACCGAGCAACATGGATTATAGACCGCACGGACAAAGCGAAACTCTGGCCAAATAATAAGAGCTATTTAGAAGGGGATTTTAACACATTTAATGGAGACACACACATTACCTTTGTCCACTGATGATGCACATCCATTGTTCCTAGCATCACATGGCCTGAGGCATTCATTCCTGATTGGTCAGTAAAGACTATTGTGTGCCCTGTGTGGTGAGAAAATGTCACTATAAGAGCCCATGCAGGCAAGCTGACTCATCTGTTCATACAACAAAACACACAGCCCATGTGTCGCATGTAATCCTTTTGTGCGCACCGTACCTCTGAGATTAAACATGGCCTCTGGGTTCTGTGAAGAAAGGCGGCTCAAACTCTGCATCTGACAGCATCTGTGTGCAACTCCCCATTTGCGTTGCCACCTGCAGGCAGGAAAAAAATATGACATCCTTGTAGCGAGAAGGTATTTTAACATAGATTCTCTATATAGGCGGGAGAATCAAAAAGTAAAGGCAAAATATATGCAACGGCTTAAGTGAATGCATCACTTTTCCACCTAGTCCCCAGAAACGAAGACGCATTTGTGGTATTGATCATCAGAGGAGAATCTGCGACCGCACAGCGCCTCCTTCAGTGGACCGAAGATGTGATAATTACTCGGCACCAGATCCGGGCTGTAAGGAAGATCTGGAAGATGTTTGAATCAGTCAGCATCTGTCGCTGCTGCTGTATAAGGACGTACATTGTCATGGTGCAGCAAGACTGTTTTGGACAGCATTCCTCTTCTTTTGCAGCAAACTAAGTTTAAATTAATTTCACAGCAATGCACAGTGATTTGCACTGTTCAATGTTTGCCAATGCGCTTGGAAATGCCCTTTCATGGCCCAAAATGACACACACACACACACACACACACACACACACACACACACACACACACACACACACACACACACAAAGGGGCCCATTTCTTCTTCACTGGAGAAGATGGAACTCTCCACGCTTTGTCTTTCGCTCCCAGGTTATCGTGCAATTTAAAAATTGCCATTACTTTTTGATTCTCCCTTGTAAAATACACTATATGCACAATATGGTCAATACTATGGACACCTGACCATTGTTCCCTAAGCTTCCACAAAATTGTACAGAATGTCTTTGTATGCTGTAGCATTACAATTTCCCTTCACTGAACCTGGAGTGCACAGAACTCCAGTCTCAACTCTCAACCCCACTGAACTCTTGACACTGGTGCCCGACCTTAGTAAGGCTCAAGCCTTCCTAGAAGAATGGAGGCCGATATAACAGCAAAGAAGGGGGATCAACTCTAAGTCAATGCCCATGGTTTGGTAATGGGCACACATGGGTGTCAGGGGTTCACATACTTTCCACAATATCGCATAGGAACGCTGACATAGCCACAGTGAACAGCACTGTCCATGATCTAGCTTTTTGTTCTGAAGTATTGAAATGGCTCCGCAAAAATGTATATAAAGGCTGACCTGATATCAAGCAGGCCCAGTTTCTCTATGAGCTCTCTCTTCAGTCTCTTCAGCTCGGCTCGTCGTGGAACGCTGGCTTTCTGCTTCTTAGTGGCCTCTCGTTCATTGTTCCTCAGCCACAGACTGCAAAAACACAATGTTCAACTGTGCTAGATAATACACTTCCACTTCAGAACTACTTTAACTCAAAACAAACCAATCAGGAAATGCTCCAGGCAATGTCATTGGTACGATAATGCTGACAGGGATTTAATAATACTTGTTATACATTTCATGACTATGCTGTTCTAACTTTCCAAATAAACCTTTCTATTCCTACACAACGCGAAAATGACAGCCTAATGGAACACAAGCCTACGAAACTGCTTCTACTTTCTACTACATGGCACCAGTGTTATAGACAGTCATGTGTAATGTCTTAGACTGACTTGACAACCTACAAGTTAAATCTTTTAGGTATTCTTCAACATCACATACATATCATAAAAATGCTTTAATGTGTTGTGGAATGTGTTAAGGATCAGATTTTTTAAAGACTACACACTGTTTGTTTGTGTACATTTAAGTTAACCTGAGTGTGGTTTCCACTTTCTTTGCCTGTTCCAGCTCCTGCTCCGGGTCTCTGAAACCTGTGAATGTGTAGTACGTCTTGTCCCATTTAATTGGGCGATAGAAAGGAGTTCCACCTTGTTGTTCTGAGTTTTGGCTTTGGGCTTTGGCACTGAGAAGACCCTGCATGTGTTCCACCGACAAGCTGCAGGACTTCAATACATCCACCACTGCGCACAGGATATCCTTTGCCTGCAGAGTGAAAGTCACCATACGGAATCCTGGGAAATGCAGGAAGACAAAGATTGCAGAATGAGGCAAGGAGGAAACCCACCTGTGCCTCATCTTAACTGTCAACCTAAACTCTTCAATATTAATCAGAGAGCAGACTCCTGAATGAGTCACATGCGAGTCAATGTGACAAAAAAAGACCTGTTTTACACAGCTGTAAGAAGATGATTGCATCATGATGCTTGAGTATAAAAATATCTCTGTATCATTTGTGTACGTTGTTGTATGAGCACTTTGCTGTCTAAAATCATCTCATCCCTGGTAGCTTATGTGGGGAAAATTGCTAAAGCCCAATTCAGATGCTTTTCTGATTTCGTGTAATGGTGGGCAGGCAGAAATGACAGGTCAGTTGCTCAAACTGCCATCCGCTTTTCAAGAGGAGACATGAAAATAAACGGTAACATTTAATGACACTTAAAGATAGAACACTTTTCCATCAAACGCTGAGGATGACAACATATCACACCCTAAATTTAGTTATCCTTCTTGCCCACATACTATGCGTGATGAGCCAGGCGCTAGATAGTTGATTGGTCAAACACAATGTCCCTGGCAAGAATGGCACATCAACCTCCACTAGTAATCCAGTGACTGTCTGCCAAAATAACTTTCTTTTTTCAATTTTTCTTAAACTGCAATATCATACTTATATCATGCAATGTAATGTTTCAGATGCTTTAAAAATAAATAAATAAATTTTACCCACAGTAATGCTTTCTCCTCGCTGATATTTAGCTCGAGTGCTACCCATTTAATTCTCTAAGATTAAAGAAGTGACCCATTTGGCTTGGCTTGGTCGCTTGTAATGGAAAACAGAGCCTATGATGCAAAAGCTTTGTTCAGACTAGCAACTCCACCGTTATGTACAGCACAGTCTGGTGGTAGTCAGAGGCAGCAGGATTGTTTTTATGCCAGCTAACTCAGGCTATTATTTAAAGCTCATTACTGTGCTAATGAGACATATTGTTTAGGGAAAGCATCAACTTACCATAATGCAACACGTCATTGTTGCTCTCTGTTTTCTCACTTATGTCCCTGAGATAAAAAGTAAGTTTGGTAGGCTTGACAGACCTAAAGCCTGGCTTCTGAAGACTCTCCAAATAGCCATTTAATCTTTTGAGAGAGTTTTCATTCACTTCCTGCAAACCAGAAAACCAGAGGACAAAAACGGGACTTGGTGAATCAAGGACAGAATTCACATCCGACATCCAACATGGACACCAAAGCTCTGCAAAGAGGAACATCAGGACATAATTTCTTACCCTCTCTTTTGGATGCTGGCCAAAGAAGTCAGGGTGGACCGCAAAGTAAAAGGGCCGGAGTGCATTAACAGCATCGGCTCCTGACAGAGCTCGTATTTGAAGTATCTGATTTGTGCTGCATCTGCTGCTGAGCCTGAATGAGTTAAAGAGGTTAAAGAAGTAGCAGACATCATTTGTGAGCAGTAACTCAGCCTTAAAATAAAATCTTAAAAGAAAGTGCATTTTTAAAAGGCTGCCTCACTTCTGGGGTTTTAAGTAAGTGATTGGTGTTCCTAGCACAGGTACAGCCTACATACATAAGGTGGGCTTGTGACCTGTTTATGATCAAACACAACTAGTCCTACAATGAGTGCTTATAACAAAGGTTGATTTGTGATTTATTCAGAGAGCGTTCATCATTGTTACTTCAGATGTCCTTGACAACAATGCTTAACAGAAGTGACCAGAAATCTTATGCTGCAGAAAGAAGACCCACTGGGGCATATACCTGTTTACTTTTGGCTTTTGTTAAACATACAATAAGATGTGCAAAGAGACTTTTGTACAAAGATCTCGCAATAAAAAAATTCCTCTAATTTTCACCACAAGGTTGTGTGTCTTTATGACCATGATAACGTAATATTCTCCAGACTCGGGAATCATTGTGAAATTTTTCAACCTACAACTCATATGGACTCTTATTAAACTCTGAAACAACCAACTTTCTACTAAGGTTTTCTTCGAAGTGAACCAACCTCATACGTAGGAGTGAGGTCAGAGACATCACGTTAGCCTTCAGTAGAGTCCTCCTCTGAAACCATTCCTTAAAAATAAAAACACAACATATTTACAGAACTGTGCAAAAGCCTTCAGCCACCCTATCTTTTTTTAAAGTAAAGATGACCTCAAAAATAGTGTCATTAAATCTTTCTACTTAAAAGAAAAATATTACAACATGCAGAAAATGGCAACAAAGTAAACAACGATAGTATTTTATGTGATGACCCTTTGCTTTGTTTTTTTTTCTTTTCTTAAAAAGTAATCCCAGGTACAACATGTAGACTTTTACAAGGAAATGAGCTGTAAGTTTTACTGAACATCTTGGACAATCTGCCCCAGTTCAGATCATCTGGAGACTTTGACTGTCACTCGATTCTTTTTTTTTTTTTGCAGCAAATCCCAGGAGCCTTCATAAGGGGGTTTTGTCTGAAAAGTGGTCTCTTATATAATCTGTTGCTTTCTTTACTGACATACAAACGTTTTTCAAATGAAAATTCTTTTTTGGAAAATAATGTCTGGACATCTAAAATGTTTTTGTACTGACTCAATGATGCAGAATTCATAAAATAAACATCTGTAACAAAATTTGTACTTAAAAAAAAAAGGTGGTTCAAGATTATTACACAGTACTGTATATAGATATACTGAATATAGACAGATAGAGCGATACACTGATAGATAGATAGACAGATAGATAGATATACTGATGATAGATAGATAGACTGACCAACGGATGGATGGATGGATAGATAGATAGATAGATAGATGGATGGATCCACTGGGTTGCTGTGGCAACAAAGTAATAAAAGTTATAAAAGATATACTGATAGATAGATAGATAGATAGATACCGACTGATAGATAGATAGATAGATAGATAGATAGATAGATAGATAGATAGATATAGAGATACCGACTGATAGATAGATAGATAGATAGATAGATAGATAGATAGATAGATAGATAGATATACACCAATGGATGGATAGATAAATAGATAGATGTACTGATGGATAGATAGATAGATAGATAGATAGATCCACTGGGTTGCTGTGGCAACAAAGTAATAAAAGTTATAAAAGATATACTGATAGATAGATAGATAGATATATAGATAGATAGATATATAGATAGATAGAGAGATACAGACTGATAGATAGATAGATAGATAGATAGATAGATAGATAGATATACACCAATGGATGGATAGATAGATAGATAGATAGATAGATAGATAGACCAATGTATAGATAGATAGATAGATAGATAGATAGATAGATAGACTGACTGAAGGATGGATGGATGGATCCACTGGGCTGCTGCGGCAACAAAGTAATAAAATTTATAAAAGATATACTGATAGATTGATAGATAGATAGATAGATAGATAGATATACCGATGGATGGATAGACAGATAGATAGAGATATACCAATGGATGGATAGATAGATAGATAGATAGATAGATAGATAGATAGATAGATGGATGGATAGATAGATAGACCAATGTATAGATAGATAGATGTACTGATGGATGGATAGACAGACTGATGGATGCACGCACTGGGCTGCTGTGGCAACAAAGTAATAAAAGCCAACAGGTTCATTACTTCATGTGAAAAACAGAGAAAAGACCCCATGCGATGGCAGTTAGTGAGCATCAACCCCAGGTGCAGTCAGTCGTGGGACATTAGTGGGACAGAAAGACTAAGATTAGCAAAACAACGGGAGTCCAAGACTGTGCAGAAACAACAAGTTTACATTTAAAGCCAACATCTTTGCTTTTTTTTTGGTCAGTTCAGTAACAAACAGGTCGCAGTGGTAAATATTTCCACCTTGTGAGGACAAGGACAGTCCTGTCTAACTTAGCTGTCCAAGTAAGTCCCCTCACCTTAGCCGCTAGCTATCAACTGCATAAACAAACAAGCTCTCTACTCTAGGTAGCGACGGATATCGCCTGACTGCTCAGCTTTCCTCCTTCAGCCACACACACGTGCTATTTCATAAAGCCTGGGCAGAACTGAAATATACAAAAATATCGTACTTACCGGCGCATCGTGACTCTGAACCTTGTGTTCAGCTAATCTGGTATTTGTCTGAAGGAGTCCTGCATGTAAACAGCCACGCGCTTCCGAGCAGTCCTGTTTGTACCGGTGACCTCTAGTGGTGTAAACACGAAGTACACCTCATCAGCCGTGTACAGGTCTCTGTTGATTTGGTGCGCGCTTTAATTCGACCCAAAGCCAGCTGCATGTCTGACAGGATCCAGTTCAAGCACACACCCTTTAGACGAGCTAAAAGACTTGTCAGAAAATTGGAAATTTACACCAAATAACCAGGAACTTTAGATACTTTTCACTTTGTTTGTCTCGGTGCCACATGCTCAGTTTACACTTGGACACTTTATAGTCATTTTACACCAATTTTCTTTCTTTCTTTCTTTCTTTCTTTCTTTCTTTCTTTCTTTCTCCACTATGTGAACTGTATAAAACAGCTTGTTTATTGTGTTTATCTGTACTCCTTTTTGATTACTTATCTGTGCTTTTGTACGTTCTCTCTCTCTCTCTCTCTCTCTCTGACTGTGTGTGTGTGTGTGTGTGTGTGTGTGTGTGTGTGTGTGTGTGTGTGTGTGTATATAAATGAATGTGTGTGTGTGTGTGTGTGTGTGTGTGTGTGTGTATATAAATGAATGTGTGTGTGTGTGTGGGTGTGTATATAAATGAATGTGTGTGTGTGTGTGTGTGTGTGTGTGTGTTTGGTTCCCATACATTCTGTTACATGAGCAATTTACTTGACCACTCGCAAAAGCATTTCAGAGTACATACACATGTCTAGGCATACTGTTCAAATGAAAAATAAACTTGACTTGATGTGAAACAACAGAACAATGGGCGTATTGATGTACATACTGCAGTGTTCAAGCCTTGTGCATGTCCAGGCCCAGGACAAAACCATGCTTATTGCACATGTTGATTTCCTAGCGTGGCATGGTGACACAAAGGGCATAATTACCACCTCACAGCTCCATAGTCTCTGGTTTGGTCAGGTTTTGATCTCTGCATCTGTGTGGGGTTCCTACAGGTTCTCCAAGTTCATCTCACCTCCAACAAAACCATGCAGCTGGACTGACCATGCTGAATTGCTCCAAGGTGTGAATTCTTATGTGTATATTTATGTGCATGGTGTCCTGCGATCAACTGGTGTCTCATTCAGGGTGTATTCCCACATTGTGTTTTGGTGAGCTTGTTCCTGCTGCAGCCTCAGTTTTCTGTTCTTGACTGACAGAAGTAGAAACCCGATGTGTTCTTCTGCTGTTGTAGCCTATCTGCTTCAAGGTTTAACATGTTGTGTATTCTGAGATGCTTTTCTGCTCACCACAATTGTACGGAGTGATGATCTGAGTTACCATAGCCGTTCTGCCAGTCTGGTAATTCTCTGCTGACCTCTCTCATCAACAAGGCATTTCCATCTGCAGAACTGCTGTGCACTGGATGTTTTTTTCTGTATTACCCCATTCTGGGTAGACTCTAGAGGCTATTGTATATCAAACCAGCATGTCTGGCACCAACAATCATGCCATGATCAAAACCTCTGAGATCACATAATTGCATGAATGAGTAGATGTACAGGAGTTGCTAATAATAAGGTCTTTATAATAATGAGTGTACATAGCCATATAACACATACAGTACTGTATATGGATATAAACTACATTTAGAAATAAGTGTTATATTAAAGCTGGAACACTGGGGAAGGCATATCTTCATATTCTCAAATGTGATCAGTGACATTTAAAAGAAACCAACACGCCTTCTCGTAACTTTCACTTTCATACCAATAGGTTCCTGACTGCTCATATCAGGGAAAGTGAAGTACAGAGAAGCTCCAAAGACCTGATAATCAGATAAGGATGCCTCAGCTTGGAGTTGCCTGGATTCTCTGAAATCTAAGAAATGTCAGGTTGGATGACATTGGATAAATATATAAAATACTGTATATATTTTTATATACATCACATATGCTGGAGGGTGGCATGGAAGATCCAGAGTCTGGAGTTTAATCACAATCTCAGGTTGTGCCGATGTTCTCGTGTCTCGTGTTCTCTCAGTGTCCATTGTTATCCCACTTCTCAAAACATGCCAATGGGTGGTTCCCAGTTGCACTTAGGTGTGATAAGTGTGTGTAAGTTTTTCTTTTGGATAGCTTTTCTTATTAATTTGGTCTTGGTCAATTCCCACCCACCAGTTAGGACTCCCTTATCTTATAACAGCTACCAATCCGTGATGGTAAAAGTTCTCACATGCTTCCTCTGAGACACATGAAATCAACCAACTGCATCTTTTCAAACTGCTACTTCTGCTGCGTCATGGGGCATGAAACACACTCAGAGGAAAACACTGTCTGCCCACTTTCACTTTCATGAGCTTACAGATCCCCATGATTGGTCAGTGTCTCTATGACTGACAGGGTGCTACCCCCCCCACACACACACGTGTGCGTGTGCGCGCATGTGTGTGTGTGCGTGTGTGTGTGGTTCCCTGTGATGGACTGGCATCCCATCCAGAGTGTATACTTATGCCCAGTTTCTCTGGGATTTTTTTTGGCTCGGAAGCCAAAAAGTCATCACTGAAGATGAATGACTGTATGAAATAACACTGAGCACACTGGGTTCCTCTGTAGTCTCTTTAATTACCACCTTTGTGTTCATTATCAGAAAATTCACAGCTCAGCTCAGAACATTTGGCATATTTTCTTTTGTGTGTGTGTGTGTGTGTGCAAGTAGCCTTCAGAAAAATGTACTGTCAAGTGCTGAAGTATTTAAAGAGCCATTTCTATGATTAAATAGGAAACAGAAGCTTTGGTCCACAGTCTGGTGCTATTATTAATGATACAGACTACTGTTTGTAAGTGGTATTTTAAGCATACAAAGATCAAACATTCTCTTTGGCTCAGTGCGTCTGTGCAGTTGTAACAGAAGAACAGTGTCACGTCTGCTAGACTTTCATGATGTCAGCGCGCCTATCAGCCTGTAACAATAAGAGCAGCCAAGAAGGTTTGCAATGACACCCAACAACTATATACTGTATTTACATTGCTTACAAGCCTTTGCACCTAAGCAATAGAGAAAATCTGTACGCATGCAGACGAGATACAACAATTACAATCATTTTAGCTTGTTTCTTGCACTTCAGATGTAATTATTTGATCTTGTTTATATGGCATATACAATCAGGAGTTCGTACTGCTATAAGTCTTATTTATTTTATTTTATGATATTTTTTCTTTTATTTCTTGTCATCTGTACGTATCATGTAGTGCACCCACTGTAATGAGAGTTGTTAGTGGTGTTCAAACATTGTGCTCTGAGTGACAGTGCTCTTGTTAGAAGAAATATAGTGCTGTGTTCTGATGAAAGATTGTATTTTGAGATGTGTTTGTGCCGGTTTGATAGTCGTAGTGCATCTTGGTCATTAATTAAAATGATGAACTGAGATGTCGGAAATGAACCTTTGGAGACAAAAATATTCATTTGGCAGTGACTAATGTTTGTTATTAATTTTATGAACTGGCAAATGATAAGCATTTAACAGTAGCACTGTACTCTCAGTGGAATTATCGCAATGTCTCCATAAACCTTCACTCAGTCTGTCTATATAAAGTTATGTACACTTTATGTTAGGTTTACAAGAGAACATTGATTATCCTGTAAGTAAGCAAATCAATAAACCCAGCACACACAACAGAAGCAAATATTTCTAAGGACAACACATGGATAACAGGACATGATAAACATGGTTCGCTGTTTTATGCAAATAATGTCAGGCCTAGGAAAAACAGACATTGAATATTAGGTAGTGTTTTTTAATTTACAGTGGCAAAACATCTATACATAAACATGCAAAAATTCCATGTTTTAACAACGTCTGAGTTCATTTCTTTGCTTCTGAATAAGCATTTAAATCTACCAAACATACAGACAGCACATTTTTATCTTTGCGTTGGAACTATTGTGCAGTTCCCATATAATGCACCCTCAGACAGTCTGATTGCTTCCTGCTTTTGCCTGTGTGTGTATTTGTGTGTATGTGTGTGTATGTGTGTGCGCGCTGGCAGGCGCTGAGTGTGGTAGGGTGTGACCCTGGTGTTATGAAGAAGCCGTGCCCCCTCATTACGGCGGCCTGATTCACAACACCAGCTGACCCGCCCCACCATACAGCTCTGTCCACTGCGCTTATCCTGCCTGTGTCCTCAGATAACAGCACGCACTCACCTGTCAATCAGACACAAATACACACATCAGATCAGATAAGATCATGAAACGTCCCGTAACAAGACAAAATAAGGATGATGCTGGTTCTCTTGTCCGACCCCGACACCAACATAAACATTGAAACCTTGATTAACAGTTGATACCCATCCATCTGTACAATAAAATGGGTATTTTTATTTTATTTATTTATTTTTTTTATCAAAATGCTTTACATGAGACGATCATCTAAAATGAACAAACTCCACCTACCCAAACCCAAGCCCTACAGAATGAAACAGATAGCATCAACATAACTTACACAAAACCCCAATAATAATAAATAAAAAATACGTACAAGAACAAAAACGATTCAAACAAACAGATAAGCAGACAAAAGAGTACTGGAGATATGTGCAATATTTAATTACACAAATTTAAAACAAAATTTAAAGCTATTATAATTTTGCAATAGTTAGCTACTTGCTGTTGTTATGATATATCTATCAGGTGTTATGATCACAGGACTTGTTCGCTAGTCTGCACTCCATATTGTCTGGTAATGATCTTCTATGGCACTGTTGGTCATTTTTATATAACATATTGCACTAATGCCTTGGAGAATGCTGTTTCATTCTACTGTATACTTGTATATGGACAGAATGACAATAAAGCTCTCGACTACATTTCATTAGATTCTAATATATATATTTATTGTGCTAAAACCAGTTGTGCGATATTTCAGGCTAGATTTGTTGCACAGTCCTTTCAGATGCCTAACAGCAAGTGCAGGCAGCACGGCCGCATGACTCGGGGCTGTAGCTGTACTCCAGCTGTGGTCTTGCTGTTGTGGAGGGTCTCTTCTTTGACAGCGTGACTCCTGAGGTCAGACTAACGGGTCTCTCTGAGCAGATCAGTGCATGATCTCTGAGCTAACACTGACTTCATTCATCCATTATTGCTCCTGACTCAGAGGGGCTGAGTCACTTTTGTCGAGTAATACAAACAAGTAGTCCATGATCTCTGTCTGCTTTATTACTAATGACTTTCTTCCTGTAAAGGAACGTTCAGGAGAGAGAGCTGCGATTCATGGAAAGACACCTGACACAAACCTGAACACTTGTTAAGCATGATTAAGGCTTGGGAGAGAATGTCAGTAAGGTGTTTGGAGGAGTCTATTCTGTACAGTCCCACTGAAGTGTTTCTACCTTCAAAGCTACAGACCTCCTACGGAGAAAGAGAGAGCCTTTGCATTTTTTTCTCCTAATTTCAGGTAAATGATTTCAGCAAGTTCAACTAAAGCAGTGCACCTACTTCCTGCCACTCAATTATCCTGCCATTTGCCTGCCTGATTTGTAACCCTAGCAGCTCAGATCCTGTTCGTTCCTGCACAGTCATACCACACCAGCATATGATGCACGGGCAATATATTTCTCTTTAATCAGCTGGCCTGCCCTTCCCACTTATCCTAGTAGTGACATAGCACACAGAAAGGCTTTTGTACCGCAAACTTTTTTTTATAGGGGTGACCTTGGATGCCTTCAAAGACAAAATGCCACCATACTGCATTGACGCCATGGTGAATACACCTATCAGCTTATAAGACCAGTATCAGACAAGTTTGTGTCATTTGTGATTGCATCTGTTTGTCATAGATGGACACGAAACACACGCATACGCATTCTTCTAGTAGAGGTAGACTAAGGCTAATTCTTCAAACAGCCCAGAGGTTCAGTGAATAGCTTTTATAGATACACACATCCCACAGCACTACTGTGGTTAGACGGTTCATATTTCTAACGGGGAATTTGCGCGGCTCATTGTATTCGGCTGACTGAATGGGCCGTAGCGGCTTCCTGGTGAAACACCAGCTGCTCGTCTGACAGATGTGTGATAGATCAACCTGCTCTGATTCTTCTCTTCCTCGCAGTACATGTTGTCAGATATGCTGGCTTCTGTGTTCAAACAGCACCCTGTTGTAGGTGCTCTTTCAGACAGCCAGGGATCGTTGTGTAGTCCAGTACAGGCTATTGTCGGTAGAGTAATTAGTTTGGCATATAAACCAAATGCTCCCGACATTTTAAATTATGCTTTCAAATGGGGAGAATACGCTAAAGCTTCAGGTATAACATGCTATATTGCCAAGATATTAGTACAATTTGTAGATCGGTTACATTTGAGGTATTCGCCTGATTTTAGGTAGTAAAGTCAGATCCTTGACAAAACACGTGACAGTATTTTCTCATTAGTAGGCTGAAAGTACTCAGAAAGCTTTAGTTCGCAGTTGCAAGATGTGTTGTGCAGAAACAGAGGGCTGTCTAGTTAGGCTTTAAGTCTCAGGTATAGTGCAGCACTGACAGCTGATGGAGCAGCAAATATCTCCTGGGTGCATCAGACAGCTGCACTCAGTGAGCAAAAAACGTCTTTGCCTGGCATCTAAAAACAGCTATTGGTATCCCAGTGGAAATCAGATGCTTAGATCAATCATATAGATGCAACCAGAAAAAGATAGAACGGCGGAAAAAAAAGAAAGATCGATAGCTAGATAGAGCTGCATCAACATTCTGCATTTGAGACGCTGCTAACTCTGTACCCAGCACATCAAAATGCAAAGCAGGATTAAATTCAGGTACACACCCTAAACACTTTAGAGACTCACCAAATATATGGTATCGTGCGCATAAGTTGGAATATGTGCATGTGCATGTGTACACATCTGTGTGTGGGCTTGCGTGTGTGTGAGATTGAGTTTGTGGCCATTTTCAAGTCGAGCGACTCAGAGGCTGAGCGGAGTTTCTTATCAAGCCTGCTGCAGCTGCCGAAGGTGAATTTCAGAAGTGACAGGAAAATGCAAGTAAATACGAATGCATCGGCGCCTGCTTTCCCTCCCACGCTTATCTGACGATTTAGGTTATGCTGACCAACATTTTTATTGTAAAATCCTGTACATAATTGTACAGTCTGGTTCAGATATAGGACTTATCTGTAGTTATTAGTTACTTATCGATCATTAATAAAGGCTGTAATAAATGCAGACTGAATGCAGGATTAATGAATCTTATACACGGTGATACTGCGAAGATTTTGCCAATTTCTTTTTTTTTTCTTTTTTCATTTCAAGGTATCCAAGGGGTACATTTGTATGGGAAAACTCTCACCTTTAGGCTTTTGTGTGCTCTGGTGTAGTAGAGAACTAAAAAGAGAATAATAATAATAATAATAATAATAATAATAATAATAATAATAATAATAACATTAGTATAACATTTAACACAGTCACTCATAGCTGGGTTTTAATCAGAAAGTGCTTTTGGCAGATATTTGACTGAGGAATTTAAGCAGGAAAAATGTGAATAAATGAAAATAAATGATGAATTTACTCTGCACAGGGAGCACGTTACAATGAGTGGGAAATACAGTAACAGGAGGACTTTTTCTCATGTCTGTAAGGATTCTTCTATATTACAGCAGAAGGCAGTTTGCTCATTAAGGACCAGAGAAGCCTGGTGACGAGCTACTGGTCTGAATCAGACTGCACCAGTTCCTCTGTGAGCAAGCTCTTATGGTAAACACACACACACACACACACACACACACACACACACACACACACACACACACACACACACACACACACGTATGCATGCAGGCTTGCGCACACACACCCATGCAGGCCCTGTGGTCTCTATGCTGTCAGTAAACACATGGCCGACAGTTATGGTCCCCGCTGAATGTCTGCTTTACCGAGTGCTTGTAGAACACACTCTCTTTGCATCACAAAACAAAATCATCTCTCTCTCTCTCTCTCCCTCTCTGTCTATCTCTCGCTTTCTGTCTCTCTTTGTCTCTTCAATTCCAGAAGTTTCTCCATAATTACAAGGCTGAATCAAAAAGGAAGCTTTATCGACTAAAAGGCACATCCATCATCCTCCCAAGTACGAATCCTCCTATAACTGTGGCAGCCTACATGGCCTGCAGGAACAATATGGCTGTTTTTCATTCCTGGCTTCTGTTGTGATTGTCAGTAGAAATATTAATTAGCGTGAAATATTATAAGAAATTCGACATCCCTGGTTTAACCTGTATTATGAGCACACGGTCACGAAGGAGGAGGAATGGAAAAGCGCTTCGTTTTATATATGCGCCATTTCTCTGAGCATAGAGCAGCCCGGGGTACTCTGAACCTGAGTATTTGTGTGTGTTTGGCAGGCGTGGCACTGCAGCAGTGATAGAGAGAAGGAGAGAAAGAGAAAGAGAAAGAGAAAAAAGAGAAAACCAGGCCCCGTTTCTTTTGAACTCAGAGCACTTGGCTCTGTACATCGTGACAGAGACAAACACCACAGCGGTAGTGGAGAAAACAGAGTGAAAAAGAGGACAAGAGAGGCAAGGATAGGAAAATGAATACAGAAATAAGGCATGGACAGGACAGAAAGTTGTCGAATGCAGGAGAATGAAAGAAACACACGGGATCACCCAGAATGCAAATGCAAATGATTCAGCAAAAAGGAACAATTAAGATCCGTTAAATACACGTAATAAATTCGGAGATTTCTATGAAAATGAATTCGTTCAATTCGGCAGAATTGATTGACTTAGTACTTCCCACACGATTTAATCCAATCTTTATGAAAAAAAAAAAAAAATCTGGAAAACATATACAGCATTCATCAGGAGCCCAAATAAGCTATTATCAGTTAGGGCTACTACTGCATCCAGCATATCGATCCAGAGCTAAAATGCAGTTTTCATGCATTACGCTGTCTGTCTTCCTCATGCTAGCAGACAAAGAGCAAGCAACGGCGGTGCATTAGGAAGTCCATTAAAACTCTACGTTTCTTAATTAGCCCTACTAAGATTATGTCTTTCCCTGTGGGCTCCGCAAAATGCAAGTCATTCTGCAGTGCCTCCACCCTTCATGCCCACCATCATCATCATCGCCACCACCATCATCATCAGC
The DNA here is from genome assembly GCA_030068335.1 of Chrysichthys cranchii. Classification (NCBI taxonomy): domain Eukaryota; kingdom Metazoa; phylum Chordata; class Actinopteri; order Siluriformes; family Claroteidae; genus Chrysichthys; species Chrysichthys cranchii. The sequence continues at coordinate 12,659,409 of JAQMCW010000032.1, read as the reverse complement.
AACAGCAGTACCAGCAGGAGAAAAAAAAAACCCCAGACTTTTCTGTCTGATGCTGCATATTAAATTATATCGTCCATTCAGATTTATAGGAGGCTGAACGCACATAAGGATCGGTAAGAAGCAATCATGTAAACGTTGCGTGCATAGTGTTCAATTAAACATCAACACCACATACACCATTAACTTATATGCAATGATTAACAATTATTGTAACCAATGGAGTGCTAAATATGGTATGATGATAGGATCACTCACTTCCACCATTTACTATGAGGTTTTGTGCAGTCGAAGAAAATGATATATTGACATTAATATGTCTGTTCTCAAATTTAAGCCTCAAAAATATGAGGTAGGTATAAACGTGGAACAATGCTTTTAAAATGACTGCCATTTGAATTAATATAAAAGAACGCTGAGAGCCATTTATATATACACTATGAAATCGGATTATATGTATAACACTGAGCCACAGAAAAACAGCAAAAAGTAGACTGTGAATAGAATGAAATGTCACTGGAGGAAACTGACCCTGAGTTAAACACTGCTCTTTTATAATAATAATAATAATAATAATAATAATAATAATAATAATAATAATAATAATAATAAATCAACAAAGGCAAATGGGAGTTAAATTAATAACCCTAACAGCATATGTGAACATCTTTAGTAATTTACGATACTCAAGCAAGCATATGGCCATAGATTAATTTCCTGGCTGCCAGAGTCCAGTGTTTTACTGTTTTTTTTTGTTTTTTTTTTAAAGAATTTATTACCAATAAATATCTACATTCTCTTCCAGTGACTACAGTAGAAAAGCAGGAACAGTCAATGAAAGCAGGGTGATTTAGTTGGGATGGACTAAAAGGTTCATGTATTTGCTTGATTTAAAGGGCAAGGAAGAAAGAAAGAAAGAAAGAAAGAAGGGCACATTGTCAGTATAGTGCTGGCAGGCCAGAGTTACCCGACCATTCATTCTCTCTCTCTCTCTCTCTCTCTCTCTCTCTCTCGTTCTCTCTCTGACTCTCTCTTTCGTGCACACACACACAATGGACACGCGGCCACTCTTCTGTCTGTCATGCTACACAAAGAGGAGAAAGAAAAATACAACAGTCTTTCACAGAGCAAACGGCTGCTGTACACTTTACTGAAGCTGTTATACAGGCTGACAGAGCGACTGCCCGCAAAATAATTCTACAAAATATAAACTTAACAGATTTTAAGTACACTTAATATCTTAAAAAATTACATTCAGACACGTTCCTGTAGCTGATAGATAACTAATAGTCCTGTTTAGACTAAGCCCTGAAATGAACATCGTGTCTTACACAACTGGAAATCTTGAATATTGGTTGGTTTTTACCTCCTGCAGTTTTCGAAACACTTCATTTCCACAAGTGAACTGTGTTGTTCATGGTGTGGTTTTCTCTGAAATTTTTATGTACTGTATTATGTTGCAATATCACAGATATCCATACATAAAACCAAATCTAATATAGTATATAGGAATTTCTGTGTGAGATTGTAAGAGGATTACTGTTAAACTGCATTTTGGAAATTGCCTGGATTTTTTCCAAATGTCTTTTGAAACGAAAGGAGAGCAAAGGAAAGACAGTTTAGGACATTTCGCTCGTTTCAAGGCAGCAGTTTGTCAATGCGTTTATAATACATAATATAGCAAAGGTTTATTTTTTGTGCCTATCAAGCTATTCCACTCACACAGGGGTTTGTATTGAAAGAAATAGATGTGTGACAAGGGTATATTTACATAAAATGGAAAAAAAAAATTGTGTATATCATTTTCACTACAAGGCATCCCATAAGTTGAGTTAATGTTGATGTATATTTTCATATTTTTACCATTATCTATGTGGAAAAAGGCCAACAAATCTAAATCCAAGATCAAATTAACACGAGTACAGGTATCCACAGAGAAACGAAGGAATGTTAACCATTTGCATCGGTGCATTACTAAGGCACGGAGCACGGTGGATATTTTGTACTGAGAAAAATGTTAGACATTTTGCGTATGTTCTGTAAATAGTTTTATCCCGCCGTAAATAGGGTTTTCGATTTCTTTTCCTCCTATGATGCTGGATTTAAGGGACACCATGTGTAAGATCTCAAAATAAACTGAGTGTAAATTGTAGTTTTATGAAAACAAACATTAAAAGGAGTTTGTAAAGTCTTAAAAAAAAAACAACTTACCATAAAAAGGGCCGTTGGTAGCTTATAACTAAAGTAACCATCTCCAACGAACACCCCGTGACACTATGGAGGAAAGAAAAGAACATTACAAAACACGTGGATTCGATAAACGCTTTTCTCAGCCCTTTCCTTTAAAACACTAAACATTTTACTGAAAATTAAACTGAGGAAGGATTCACGAGTTACTCCGTACATTATATTCTCCTCTACTGTGTGCTCTGTTGCTCCATTTTAAGTTCGTCTTAATTCATCTTAAATTTGGCTAAATGATTTCAATTTTAGAACAATGAAATAGTGGATTATTGCTTAAAGACAGACGTGGCACCCAGGCGACTACACACACACACACACACACACACACACACACACACACACACACACACACACCGGATGAACTGAGAATACTGGCGATAAATCTTCAGTGGAAGGCTGGAGACATTGATTCAGAGGAAACAGTGGAGATGAAGAAAGACAGAGATGGACATGCAGAAAGAAAGCTGATGAATAAGGCGAGAGAGGAGATGAGTCACTGAGAGGTATTTAGGCGGTGCAGTCCTGCTTTTCACAGTGTGCCGATGGGTGGACAGCAAGCAGGTTCCTTTCACGCAGATAATAGTGTCATTAATCAAGCGGTCAGTGCCTGGGCTCATTATCGCATGTAGGCTGTATGATTATGCTCATTGATTAGACAGGGAAAAAAATGGCCTGTTTTTCTAACCTGGCTCATTCGGTCCTGTTTTGGCCGGATTGTTTAATAATGACTAATAGATTTGAAGAGAAGAGCTGACAAACTAGAGGTTGAATAATTATCCTTTTAGTGGAGCTGTTAAGACCTACCCTAGCTGGATCAAATGTAGAATTTATTTGGACATTATTTATATATAGGATATGTATGCAGTTGCCAGACCAAAGTCAAGACACACTATCTATCTATCTATCTATCTATCTATCTATCTATCTATCTATCTATCTATCTAGATAGATACACAGATAGATAGATAGATAGATAGATAGATAGATAGATAGATAGATAAAGATGAAAGTGCTTGGCCTATTTATGAACTTTAAGAAAAGAAGTTCCCTCATGAAGCTGCTGGAGTCAATGTCAAGAGTGTGCAAAGCTTTATCAGGAAGGCTGTTAAGGATTTCAAATCCTTATGAAACAAATAACTGTGACATGACCGTACGCTATTTCACAATGTGAGTGTCTCCATTATTATCATCATAAAATAATAGATAATAGACCGAAGAAAACCCTTCTGTGAGCACGTGTCCCCACATTCGATTTGAGTGTATGTAGGCCTATGTATAAAGAGTTGAAACAAAATCTTTTCAATTTGCCCTCATGTGATAGGATTTAAAGAATCTGAGCTACTTAACAGTGACTTAGTTATTTTGCATTTAGTACTTGAATAATAATATTAATAATAAAAAAAATAATCCACTATTGTTGAGTTGCACACACAAACAGATTTTTTTGTAACCAGCACCAACCTGGTAAAATAAAACATAACATTTTTATCTTTTTTTTTTTTTTTTTTTTTTTAATAAATAACCTGTGAGATGTTCAAGCAAATTTTAAACTGTTATCTCTCTAGCAGGGAAATATGTTTGGCTTTGGTTCTATTTCATAAGAAGTAATAAGAAAAAAGTGTGAATGCTAAGTCTAGCACTGTTCCTAACTGTTAACCTTTGTCACTGTCCTCACAACTAATGTTACACAAATGCCTAAGAATGCCAACAAACCGATTTGCCCAGATGTCTTCAGTAAAAACTGTTTTTAAAAACTGCAGTGTGGTTTTAGGTTTTGCATTACATTTTATTGCTAACCTCATCAAGATTAACCTGATTCTCACATTCACAAAATTTTGATTAAATAAATAGGGTGGAAAGTGTTGAGTTGGCGTAAAAGATTTTCATATGGTTTCACCTACAGATAGACAGGTAAATAAATATATTGATATAAAATAAATATAATATTTGAACATATTTATAATAAATGAATTTGTAGCTCTGGGCATTATTCATGCTAAGCCTCACTGAGAGAGATTAGCAGACAGGCAGGATGCACAGTAGACAAACCCCAGAGTCTGGGTTTACAGGCCCCTAAACACACCCAGCTATAAGCCTGACACCGCCACAGTCAGCACAACCCGGTACTACACAGCTACACAGTACTAGACACCTAATAATACACACCATTCAAGATCTGTATCTTTTCTCAAAAAGAACACTTAATAATATTTTCCTGAAGATTAAAGCAACGTTACATTATTTTTATTTTGCCAGTCCGGTGTTTATTTTATGCAATCTGTAGGGAACTGTTCGTACATATGCAGGAATTAAAGGTTAAGTGTTTTGGATGTATTCAGCTTGTTGTGTCTCTCTCATTTCTTAAATCTCCTGTTTTATTCATAATGGAATAAATGAATGAATTACAAAATGCCCCACTGCTTGACCTGTATAGGAATAAATAGGCAGTCTCCACCCGGATTACTTTCGCTTTTTTTTTTTCTTTTTTTTTTCGGAAATGGATTTAGATTTTAAAAGGAAATGCACTAACGCACAATGTTCTGTCAATAAGAAGGGAAGCAGAAACACCTCAAGCCAACTGGCCTGAGATAAAAGAATATCAGCCACAACTCCTGAAAATTAGGATAGGAAAATGGGGCAGTCAAAAAAGAAACATTAATTTTACAGAATTATTGTAAAGCCCCAGGGCATGGAGCAAACGATAGCTGTCTGTTCCAAAAAAAAAAAAAGAAAAAAAAAATCACATGGAAATATAGCTCACCATGCAGACTAGGCCAAGTGTCCTCTCATGTACAGACACACGCACAAACACACACATGGTTGTCCCACTATCATTAAGAGGACCGTCCATTCACATAATTATCAAATGCATAGAAATATATAAAACTAATTAATACTATCCATGCATCTAAATATAACCTGGACAATGGCAACCAAAAGGAAACCTTTTCTGCTCTTTTAGCTTTGAGTGTGTCCCTCCTTTCTTTCTTTCTTTCTTTCTTTCTTTCTTTCTTTCTTTCTTTCTTTCTTCCTTCCTTTAAATAAAAGTCACAGATATACCTCGTGGGAACCAGCCAGAAGGTCAAAACCTTCAGATATTCTTATAATTTCACATATTTCTGGCCATATGTGCACACTCCTTAGCCCTTAACTGAAGCATTTGAACACTTTTTTATTTCCAAGCTTTCATACCTCCTTCTTCACCAGACCCTCTGTGTATGAGCATATACGCTGGAAGCAACAATGATCAAACTTATTTTTCACAACAGGATGGCTGACATCTAAACACACATTTACAAGCAAGATTTCATTTGCAAGTAGCCGAATTGATTAGCTTTGCCTCTCCCATAAAGTGAGAGTATGAAGTAACTATATGAATGCTCAGAGCAGCATTTGATGTCAGGCAGAAGAAACAAAAACGTCTGGCAGGAGCAGCACGTGTAAAATCGCTGACACTTCGGGACTAAATTTGTGCCGGCAGCAGAAAATCTCCTGGAGAGAAGGTAGAGGCGTGAAATCTATTTACGACGGCCACGGGCAAGGAAGGTTGCCGTCCTATCGCAAGGAGCCTCTGGAAAGTAGTGCAACAAGCCCCAAGTGTGCTTCCGCCATTACTTTACAGTTTTATGGTGTGTGTGTGTGTGTGTGTGTGTGTGTGTGTGTGTGTGTGTGTGTGTGTGTGTGTGTGTGTGAATGAGGATTTGTGGCGGTGTTGTACGGAGACAATGCAATCGTTTTCTGCAGCATTGTAAGCAGCGTTTCTGCAACTCGAGCTAATTCACTTCGCAGGATCACAGCAGACGTATTAAGAGATAGCAATGAACTTCCTTCTGGATTATGGGGAGCGGTGCTTTTACAACAGATAATTACCTAAAATTCAGTCTCTCTCTCTCTCTCTCTCTCCCTCACACACACACACACACACACACACACACACACACACACACACACACACACACACACACACACACACACACACTTTCAACATTTTATAGCAGCTCCTTGTGCTAGTTTTTAACTAAAGGACACCATCACAATTTATATCCTTTGTCTGATAAATAACAGTCATCCTCTGCTGTAGTCTCAGAAATCACTCAGCTATGATGCAAATAGCGGACAATTTATATCTAACTAATCCTCTTACATGTGCAATTCCAGTGCACGAATACCAGCAATTATGACAATGTGTTAATTATTGATAACACTTTGAAAAATAATCTTAGATGAATTTTGTCCAATCTTTACCGCAATTCCTCAGGGCCTAAGATGGCGCCCGCCCGGGTTGCTTTTGCATTTACACGATCTCAGATAAAGTAAAGATGAATACAGTTTAAGTCCTAGTGAACAGAACAAAGAGCTACACATATAGCAACGTCCTCATCCTGCCTATAAGACGAATGCTCATGCCAGGAGTAAAGCATAGGCAATATGGCCTCAACAGATAACACTAATGAAAAGGCTTCTTTAGTCTATGGTTATTGCGCTAAACAGGAAAGAGCACAGCAGTTTGCTTGAGCCAGTTCATGTGACAAGAATCAGGCTACACAGCACACACTGAACGTCCATTAGTGAAAACTGCACCATCGTCTTCCTGACAGCTACGGATATACCAAATGCAGAAACACGACATCTTTTAAAATCTTTTAATAGCTAAGATTTGTTGTAGCTACACCCTTTCTTACAATTAAAAGTTGATTCGTTCATTCTAATCGGATTCCAAGATGGCACGTGTGTGTGTGTGTGTGTGTGTGTGTGTGTGTGTGTGTGTGTGTGTGTGTTGTGTGTGTGTAATAACCGTTTTAAAAAAACAGACATTATTTATAAGAACATATTTACTTCAGTGATTTACTTCAAGTCACGATAATAATAATAATAATAAGCTGTTAAATAAAGTTAGGGTTAAATAAAATTAGGTTTGAAGGAAATGCATCAAATGTTGCAAAGTATTATACGAACATTCGTTTTCTTAGTGTGGAACAAATGCTACATTAGCTACAGTAACTCACCTAATCACTAAAATGAATGGGTGAATTTTCAATTGGATATTATAGTAAATCAGCACAAAAATTGTCGTTTGTGTTAGCTTACTTTGCTAGAATATGCGCCCGATAACGTAACTGTGCTATTTCTAAAGGAGCCTCCATCATCCTGGATGCTTCTTATTGCGATATACAGAGATATACACGCTTCCTGCATGGGGATACATTTTCCTCACTTGCTTTAAAAAAAAAATCCAACTCAATTGCATCCAGTGTAATGAATTATGAACAGAAACACTGATGCTGATCAGTGCGAGCTACAGAAATAAAGACAACACAGACAGAGCCGAGTAGACTGAAGGCTCCTGCAGCCTCAGAAACCTGAAAAGACCTCTGCTCCATCTTTAGCCCTGTAACAAAGCACTGTGCTGAACAAAAAAAAAGAGCCTTCTACAGCAATGTGAGAGCATCCTTCCTGTTTCTCGCACAGAGCACGGAGCTAATATTAGCCTCATACCAATAATGACACAGCATTTACCGGCCATTACAGCTCTTCTAATGCACAAGCTTCTTTGATGTTCAAACAGACAAGTGTGGATACGACACACGGAAGCACCAGGCAGGAAAGGACAATGAGAGACAGGACCACGGAGGAGAGAAAGAGCGATTCGAAAAGGCCTGAGCACTTGCCTCACAGTACATGAGTACAATGGAATGTGTGTGTTGCTCTGAAAATGTTTTACCTGGGGCTAGTGGCAATAAACGTATACATCTACGCATGGGGTTGTCATAGAGATCCCTCGATTCACGGAGAAGCACTCGGAAAATGATCTGACCGTTGGTTGTATTTGCATTTCATTTAGACATCCGTGATGTTATACAGCTTTAATTGTGATTACACCAGCGTAAGTGTCTACGCATGCAACTACATAATAGACAACACAAAACACGTTAAGACAGCATTAAAGCTTTGGACTATAAATTGTGCATCAATGAATATTTTTAA
>JAQMCW010000032.1:12625138-12645018 GCA_030068335.1 Chrysichthys cranchii | reverse complement strand
CAGACATACACCGTGTGTGTGTGTGTGTGTGTGTGTGTGTGTGTGTGTGTGTGTGTGTGTGTGTGTGTGATTCTGTGTCCACCCCGGCAGCATTATAGCGAGTGTGAGTATGTTTGGATATATTATATATTACAGATACAATCTGGACACCGATTACAATTTCACGCTCGTTTCTGCGGACGTGCAATGCGTCGCTTCCTCAGTGACGGTGTGTGTCATGGACAACGGCAACAGTGAGGTGTGTAAGAAAGAAAGAACAGGAAAGCTTCATTCCTAGCAAAGCTGCAGCTTGGAACAACCCCACCCTATAGGAATGCCTGTCTGCCTCAGCACAGTGGGGATCTGATTAGCTGCCACTACAGGAGATTGACTGAGAGATGGAGGGAATGGAGGGAGAAGAAAATGCCAGAGGGATGGCATAGGGATAGAGGAGTAGAAGAGGAAATTGGCCATATACGCTTTCCTTAGGGAACGGCCTTATTGATTTTAAGGTATCATGAGTTAGCGGTAGAGATGGAGTCGGTGGGGAAGTGGTGGTTGAACTGGCCGTATACGTTTTCCGTCTGTAAAGCGCCATTGATTGGACATCATCACGTGATCGTATTCGAGTTTGACAGAGTGACAGAGATTAAAAAAAAAAAAAAAATGGAGAGCGAAAGTAAGAGTGAGAGACAGAAAGAGAATCCTTGGGTGGGGGAAGGGGACTTCAGAGCCTATATGTTTCCTGCACGGCATGAAGAAGCACCATTGATTGTGGCTTGTCGTTAGACGGTGTAATTCCCCTTTGGCTTTACATACAGTAAATGGATGATATTTGAGAATGTGTGTGTATGTGTATGTGTGTGTGTGTGTGTGTGTGTGTGTGTGTGTGTGTTGTGACAGATCATTCATGGACATGTGAGGTTTTTTGTACACATAATTGTCTATGCTTGTGTGTGTGTGTGTGTGTGTGTGTGTGTTAAGACGATGTGCACTGAAAGATCTCTCCACAGTCCTTAGAACAGCTCTTTTTCTAATGGACTCCATCTGTCTGATCCCATCACCCACAGAGAAGGAAGAGATCGTGCTAATATTTATGCTCACACCACCCGAGTGACGGTGGCCTCCCGGAGCTCCCTCAGAAAGCCCGGACACCGGGTTTACAAACTGTGGCAAGGCCACTGGGACACCAAGACTATCTGGCATCCTTGAGCTATGAAATATCGATTCATCTTCGATTTAATGAGTGCGTTCCTTGATTGTCTATTGATCTAAAGTGTCAAATCATGAGTCTTCATTTCCAAAGAGTCTAAACCATACATTACTGACACCATTTAAGCAGTACGTCCCTCTGGCATCCCTCTTCTTTGCTTGCTGAATTCCCTCATTAGACATCCCTTAGTATTTGAAATAGGTCACTAATTTCTAGAGAGAACGGGAAGAAGTGTGAGTTCGTGCGTGAGTGTGCGTGTGCGTGCGTGCGTGCGTGCACACATGCACCCGTGTGCAGTTAAAAGCTGGCTGTCAGCATCTTAAGCAGCTCAAATGCATGGCTGCCCACTCGCCTGTTTGAGGATACACCCAGCTGTCCTAGGTCTAGCTCAACCCTGCCACCCGTGTGTAGGATGAGAGAATGTATGTGTTAGCGTGTGTGTGTGTGTGTGTGTGTGTGTAGGATGCATACAGACGGTTGTCAGGGCTCAGCTATTTAAAGCAAAACTCCACTGCAGTGCTTTTGCAAAAAGAAAGGGAATTGAAGGACAATGAAAGGAAAATCCACAGAATGAAACTGTTTTCCCATGCTTAATAATACCGTGATTCAAACCGATGTGTATTGATTTGCATTTTCTTAAAGCTAGTGTAGGTCCTTCTGAACTTCAGGAACGATTATGAATAATGCAAACTAACAAGATGTTAATAGCTACCCGAGACGTCAGCACAGTCACCGGAAAAGATTTGGACAAAAATTCCATTTATGTCATTTTACCAAAATGTAATCAGTCAGACAAAATATGCCTGATGTCTAACATTCGCTTCTTTACTGTTGCACTGGAGCTAGGAGGCTAATGTACTGTAGCTAGCAAGTAAAGACAGATGATCAGTTTAGCACTGAGAAAACTGCAGGGATAAATCATTTTAGCATTTGACTAATACATGCGTTTAATGATTCATAAAACATGTGAGCATTTTCATATTTGTAAATGTAATCACAGTGGGACAAAAATGACATGTCAATCATGAAATCACCTATAAACAGATTCCTAAAATAGCAAGAAAAAAAAACCAGATTCTGGTTTCAGTATATCTGGTACAACAGTTGTTAGCTCTGGGGCGCTAATAATACTACTAGTATACCAATGAAACTGACATACGCTTCAGGATCCAGAGAAAAATCTCATCTGATACTTGATAACAATTAACTACAGTTGATAGGCTTGAGGCAGTGGTGATGATTTAATCATGCCCACGATGCTTTTACTTCCCTTTTTAGATTTTAGCTTCCCGTACTTCCTAACTACAATAGCCTCTATTCCATAAAGGAAAAAAAAGAAAACATTTAATACAAGTGTTTTACATAAGACATTTGTAAAACGAGAAAAAAAACCTAGCACATTGAGAAAAAAAATTCTTATCTTACCCGTACTCCTGAGCGCATGTTCATTTCCACGTGAGAAGGCTAACTAACGTAAACCCCACTCTCGACTGACTTCAGATCATGTAATTTGTATAGATTACTCCAAATTAAATTGCTTACTTTTTTTTTATATTCACAGTTACTTTGGAGTCGCTGTTAATAACACATCCTCATGTTAGTACCATCAAGAAAATTAGGTTTAAAAAAACAGAATTTTTTATATTACGGACATCAATTAAAGAACAGAAAAGAAAAAAAACTGAGCCGACACAAACCCACACATAAATTCAGACACACAATCAAATGATTTAATTATGACGAAGGCCGTATGGAGCTACATGGAGGACAGGTGGGTCAGTAAGCAAATCGGTAAATAAATCAGCTGAAGAAAGACTTGTTATTAATAATCTTATATATTATTACATGCATTTTTTATCGCTTTAAAAGTGAGTAAAAATAACGTCCACTTTTATGTTTCAGGCTTCACTGATTGTTCATTTTGTGCTCCCTGCTGTCTGTACTTTTATGAAGCTTCACTGCATGCAAATCAGCTGTGTCAAAAACATTTTTGCACTTTATGGGTGGTCAAACATCTGCATGCAAGTATGAAGAATATCAGCATTTCCCAAACTCTTGTAAATGCATTGGAAATCTTTCGTTTGGTTCGGCTTATTCTGACCTTTACCCACAGCTTTACTTAAAAGATTGATGAACTAGGACCAGTATTCAGACTGAACAGCTCATGTGCTCTGAAACACATGATCCAATACAATTACAGATATGAACAGGAGGGGTGTCATTTATTTGTTTGTTTCCTAAAGACGCTTGCCAGAAAGCTTCGCAGTGCAGCTACGCCCACTTTAGGTTTAAGCCTGAATATAGATACAGATATGGATATTTGAAGAACTAACCCGATACAGATACAGGTACCGGTATGAGTGTTGCCACTCCCGTTTGGCTGGAAGATTGCATCTGTTGAAAGTAAAGAATGATGTAAATTAATTTTTTTTGAGTCAAAGTATTTTTTTTTATGTTTACTTTCATGTTAGATCAGCTCCCCCTCATGCTAGCCCTCTACCTGCCTCATACGTGCCTAGGGATAAGCTAATTTTATGCGTTTAGATCGCATATGGTTTACTTCATGCCAAACAGTCAGCTGTTTTGAATGCAGACACAGTCGGGGCTTATCGGAAGAGCACGCAAATTGCTGCACTTTCCATCAAACTGCTCATCCATTGACATCTACTGCGTTTTTAATCAGCCAAAATGCAGGTGAACAGCAGTAGCTCTCTTATTTAAGGCTATTTTTGAATCACATGTCTGAGAGGCATGTGAACTTATCGGCACAAAATATTTTCCTGCTGGCATTTGCATTAAGTAGATAGGTAAGAGTTTACACTGAGAAGACGCTGTTATTTGCCTGAGGTTGTTCACTCAGAGGTGCTCTTGCCTGGTGGCTGGGTACGCAGCAGGATTTGTTTTGGTGTTTTCTCTCGCCATGTCAACCATGCCACTGACCCCTGTTGAACCAACATTTCACTCAGCATTCAGCCGTAGGGGAAATGATATTCTCTCCAGTCTCAGATCATACACACACACACACACACACACACACACACACACACACACACACACACAGCAGAAGCTTATCAAGCGCAAAATGAGTCAGCATTCTTGGCCTGGCTACATCCTTGTCTCCTCCCTTGCCACTGCCACCTTCCCAGAATCCCACACTGCTTCCCAGACACAGCTCAGCACCAGGCTCCCAAAGGAGCAATCAGGAACAAGCAGCTAGCAGCAACAGACATGAGTCAAGTGCAGATCAAAAGCCACTACCAGCAAGTGTGTGATGGTGGGGGAGTGTATTCTGACAGTTCATTCAGTTTTGTAGTCAACAACAAATATTATGGGCTTATTTTACATTATAGAGGCAGATCATTTCCATACAAAAAAGCCCATCCCCAGTTGATAGTTAAATAAATCAGTGAACATAATTTATTCATGCAGCACTTAATTCTGACAAATAAAGCTGTGTTGGATGTGATTCATTAGGTGTTTGCTCAATATTCCTAAGTGTGTGTGAAGGCTGATATGTCTTAGTTAGGAGCCATTAAAAGTTACACACTCATTATTAAATATATTTGCAAATGGATCTAATAAAATAAATTATTCCATTTATTGCAGTAATTTATACGGCCAGTAGTTCGCTCTGTTAAAAAAGAGGGATTGTGTAGTGTCCTAATCTGGATTAAGGAATCATGAGAATAACCTACAGCCAGGTGGATGTTATTTTCCTGTCCTCAATGTGTGTTATTACACGGAGTTGTTAAAACCGACACCCAGGAAATGTAATTACAGCTTTCAATATTTTTGATTCTATCCTTAAGGGCTTAATTGAACTAGCTAAAGAATTCAGACCAGACCTTAAGATTTCAGTTTTCCTCTTTGTTTGTTCGTTTTGGCATCAAATACATAGCTTTCCACATCTTTGATTTATTTTGTTTGGTCCTCAATTGTAAAATGGATTCTTTCAGGCATGACATGGGATAACTGGGATATGAGTACATTTTGGTATTCAGGACTAGTTAATTTTGCTAGTTTAATGTGGTCATTGCATTGGTTTTCTCATTAATTTTGCAGTGGTCTCTAGTATGAATCAATAGTTGGTTTTGGTGGGAAAAAAATGCTCTGGTGCTCCTGTTTCAGGCTGTTCTAGTTTGGTGGAATAGTGCGTGTGGGGAGAATGACAGGATTTCAGCTCTTACTCATGAATATTCATGACATGCAAACGTATCGCTGCTGATTGGCTAACAGCACTGTGACGCTCGTGTCAGTGAGGGAAACCTTGGGTGGAAAAGTTTATTTTTTACTTACAGCCTGTGTGCTGGTGGTTGATCGTCGTGACGGTACAGATCCAGGTTTTAAGAACAACCTCAATGCAAAACCACTACTGTAGGCACCGAGGTTGTAAAAGTCACTGTGGCCGAAACGATTAGAACATGGAACTAACGAAGCCTTATACTTCGCTGGTGGTATAAAAGACAAATTCCAACCATTTCGTCCTCAGTTTTTCTTCCTTGGGCAAGACATGCAGTGTTGCTGTGTTATTGCCAAAAATAGCACAGACACGAACATGTTCCGCCATGTTTTCAACTCGCTGTTAGCTCCTCTACTTCTACCTGCCAAGACGGGCTCTGCTCTCTCCTGGCCGCAAAAAACAAAACTGTCTTCCTGTGGGTGGTCACAAGCCAAGATGGGTGAGGCCATAAATACTAATTTTCAAAGTGACGCAAGTTGGATGGGCTTTTTCTGATTCGCTCGTTTTTCCGTCTATGTTCTTTCTATGGCTAATGCAGACAATATTGGGGTAGAAGAACATTTTCATGTGCAGCATGCATATGCAACTCGGAATGACCTATCGTATTTCAAAAAGAGCAAGTATTAAACGGTTTCTCGTGGAGTGACCCCTTTAAGACAGTTTACAGTTTAATCACCACAGACTGATGATAAATGTGAGCCTACTGACCTCTAGTGGTACACTTTATAAATGCATCTCCTTAAACTACATGAAACAGGAACAAGGTCAGTCTGTTCAAATGTCAAGATTATTCAGAAACAAGAATTTTAAATACAAAAGTTTTGATCAGATGTGTGCTCCCTTTACTAAAACTCAATCTGGCTTTATGCATGAAATCCTACACTTCCCAAACACGTTTCTGAAGACTAAGGAGTACTGCCAGGAGTCCTAATTATAACAATAATTATAATCCAATTCTCCTTTAGACAAGCATGTCATTCACTTCCGACCTTTACAAAACCTCTTAAAGATATCCCATTCCAACAAACTCTCTTTTCCCCCCCACAGTAAAGACAAATCTCCTGTGTGTACAAGTTTCTGCTGAGGCATATCTGACAGGTGAAACACAGAGCCAGGAATGTCTTATGAGTCACAGCCTTACTGATTCCTAGATACGCAGGATGTAGATGTACAAACCGCAGATGTAAAATCTGCCATTATGTACTTTACCCTTGTACTTCCTGTTTCATGTGAAATGTGGTGTGCGCGCGTGAGTCCAGAGACAAAAAAAATTCGTGATCAGCCAGTATGGATTTTCAGCGGCCCGTACAGATATTGATATTTTAAAAGCACTAAGGCTGACATAAACAAAGTGAATGATCTGAATTGCCACTGAATTCCTTTTAGGAAACTTTAGACAAATACTATGTTTTAACAGATTAAACATGTATGAATAAAACAAATGAATAGTAAATATCTGTCACTTATATGACTACACGATTATGTGTCATTATTATTAGTAGTCAGTATCAGCCATTGATACCAGTAATGTTATTAAAAGTGTCATTGCATTGCTTTTTCATTAATTTTGCAGTGGTCTCCAGTATGAATGAATGCCTTGTGAGTTGGTTTTGGTGAAAAGAAATGTTCTGATGCTCCTGTTTCAGGCTGTTCTAGTTTGGTAGAGGAGTGGGTGAGGGGAGAACAACAGAATTTACTCATGAATATTCATGGCATGCAAACGTATCGCCTCTGATTGGCTAACAGCACTGTGAGACTCCCTTCAGTAGGTCATTGCTGTTAGCGTCTCTACTCTCAATAGTTAGCTTCTACCTGTCGAGACAGGCTCTGCTCTTTCCTGGCCGCAAAATCAAAACTGTCTTCCCATGGGCGGTTGCAAGCCAAAGTGGGTGAGGCCATTACTACTAATTTTCGAAGTGACATAAGTTCGAAGGGCTTTTTCTGAGTCGCTTGTTTTACCATCCATGTTCTTTCTATTGCTAATGCAGGCAATGGGAGTAGAAGAACATTTTCATGTGCAGCATGCATATGCAACTCGGAGTCACCTATCGTATTTCAAAAAGAGCAAGTATTAAACGGTTTCTCGGGGAATGACACCTTTAATGTAACACAGGAGTGTACTGGTTACTTAGATGAAGCATTTACTTTTTCACTAAACGCGTTATCCTGGTTAGGAACATGGTGCTGTAATTATGAATTTGTTTATATTATGGGAAACAGAAGTCTCCGAGACAATCACACATCTCTTGCTTGGAGCCCAGAGTGGTTGTTGGCTGAGTGTCCTCTTTTAAGTATAAAATTCTGTTTCCTATATAAATGTTAAAGTTTCCTTATGCAAGAAAGAATTTGTTCAAAAATCAGAGTTTTTAGAACAATGCCAATGCCAGCTTTTCCTCAGACCAGAACTTTTCCCTCTAGTTGGATAACATCGAAGACGTTTCTGAATAATGGGTCTCTCCTCACCTGAACCTCAAACTCAGCAGCACAATACTGCAGTCAATCCATGTCAACTCAGTGCATTTAACCAGGACCTGAACAGAATCCCCAATCCTGCTGTGTAAACCATACTGCAGCAATGCAATGTGGTATGGTTTAATACAAAGAACTTTCGCAGTGCGTAAACCACTTTAAAGCAGCAGTGAACTGACTTAAAGAAATGGGGGAATAATGCATATCCAGAGGACCCGGTCATTATTATACAAATAATATCAGCTGCAATGTTTCGCTTCTCTCCTTTTGTTAAGCTTGGTGTTGAACAGGTCTAAGAAAGATCTGGAGTAGGTTTAACATCTCAATCAAGGAACCTGTTGTGTGTTTAAGTTATAGTCACTGCTAATATTAACAGTGTACAATTATAACATCTAGAAGTATGCGTGATTTTGTCTTATGGAAACTCTGCTGCTGAATGCAATGACAGCGGCTTGATCACAATCTTTTGATACAAAAACAAATCTCACAAAACACATACATGGGGCAGGCTTTAGGTATTCAAACAAGTGTACAGGCTGACCGTTGTGTTATTTCAGCATGTTAGGAGAGCACAAACCAGTGAGCACTACAAGCCAGAACTTGTCACATGATGATAACTCTTATGTAGCTATCTAGCAAAATCAAGACACATTTTATAACCAAATGCAGTACTGCACTTGTGTGCAAGTTACTAATCTTTCCAAAGATGTTTGTCTACAGCAGCAAAAAAAAACCATCAAACAACAAGCCTGAGTCTTGTATCCCAAATTAGTGCGAAACGGGTTACAGGTTGTCCCTCGCTTGTGTCCAATTGAAATGAAGGTTGCCGAGTCCTGAAAGTGAGAGTGAATGTCCTGGCTGACTTGTGATTATTTTAGGGCTGAGATTTTTAATATGCATGTTCAACAGTGCTTCCCAGCCAAAGCCTTGTTGTCCTTCTGGTTCATATTGACCTCTGTGACATGGCACCCTAAAACAAACAAAAAAAAAAAAATCCCAGCACTCACACAGATCTCAGCACCACAGCTGGAAGAGATCTTAAAACCAAACAGCTGCTTTATCAACATTTTGGAGAGAAAAGGATTACAAAGAAAATCTGCATTCAAAGAAGACATGACCAAACATTCTGTTTTCTGTACACAACAGTATCAGTTTTGCCTATACAAATGTTGCGCTGTTTGACTTGAAGGGAAAACATATCGATCACATGACAGAACATGGAAAAAAGACAACTATGTACGTTTTCACACAAGCCACACGTTCCAAGTGAAACAGTGAAAAGAATTGCAAACACAGCCTGCTTGACCTTAACCTTAACACGGCTGTAGGTCAACAGGAAAAGGTTCAGCCTAAAGCTCCACGCTGTTCAGAAATCCAACACTGTCTGGTATCACAAACAAGTAACGGGACTTACTGGGGAACCTGAAAGTCCGATCTCGGTACTTACTCATGATTCTGCAGCCACGGGCTCGTTCTCCTCACGCCCAACTTACATTTTCTACTCCTTCAGAACAAGGGCTGGACGTCAAGAGAACATGTCCGGGGCAGAAAGGGAACGAGTGAGGGGAGGGGGAGAGGCGCAGGGTGGGAGGGAGTCAGAAGAGGCGTGAACGCCTAGTCATGTCTGGCATGCTGATGACACTAGTCACATGCTCCTCACTAAACATAGACAGGATTACTGTGCGAGCAGCAGCCTGTTGCACTCATTGTCCTCTTTCATAAGACTTTGGGGTAGTTTGGACACACAGAATGAGAGAAGTTGACTTGTGGGCAGTTTCTACGAACAGCTGGGGCAAATGCATTACAAGCACAGGAAGTTACAAAGCCCTCAGGGAATCCGTGATGAGGGAAAGTCATGGCAGTTTAGCAGCTGCTGACAAACAACATCAGAAACAAAGAGGGGAAAGAGGAGAACACAAGGAGTGTAAATGAAACAAAATGGGAAACATTCACTGAAACTCTCCCACAGTTCCAACGTGTGTGTAAAACACCTTCACCGGTCACATTTTCCATCTACTTTAGCTGGTAAGCAAACACTGGTAAAACACAACTCAGTCCTGGCGTCCGTCTCTCTGTACAGCACATTTAGAACATTCTCAGGAAGTACACTTCCACTGATACTAAAATTAGTCCAAATAGTCTGATATTTATACATTTTTAAAAATACCCGATCCAGCTTGGTGTGACGAGCTGCCAAAACACTGCCCAAGAAGTTTGAAAAGTGGTCAATACAGCATTACCTAATAAATATTCCAGCCACTGAAGCAAAAATAAGTACATGATGTGTGTGATGTGATTCAAAATGTTCCATAGTTAGAACGACTCTTTTCCGCCCCGCGCTATGAAAAGCTGTGATCGGCAGGAAATCCTGACGTTTCATCCATAAAGTGGAGAGAGACAGAGGGAGCAGGAAGACACCTGCCGTGTGCTGTTCTCTTTAAGAAACATGTCACATTTAGTGATTTGCTGATCCCATTTGTTGGGCTTACTATTGTGCGGTTTGGGACACTGTCCTGAAGTTTTGACTTGGCAGTGGACGGCTGTGAAATTAAGCCACACATTGAAGAAGGACAGACCAAAACTCACGTTATAAATTCTTCTGGAAGTGCCCTGCAAAAGCATCTTCCCCAGGTAATACATCCAACAGCTTTAACTAGCACTGCTTACAAATTTATAACCAATTTCTTAGTACTTGTAGAAACAGAAGAACTTAATTTTTGGTAATCTGCTCAGCTAAAATAGGGGGGAAAAAACAAACAAACAAACAAAAAAAAACCCCCAACTTTTTTTAATCCTGATCAGGAGATTAGGAATAAATGTAGCATCTGTTTCTTTACTGACTATAAACAGAAAATAAAAGACCTGTGCTTTAACAGAAATGTAAAAAGGCTCATTTGGAGAGCTCGACAAAGACCGTGAAAATTACAATTGGATAACAAATAAATTAAACTGTTGCTCAAGTAAGTGTACACCATACACAGCCCTGATTACACTACGTTCATTTTTAAAGTCTGGGGAGCAGGTGGGTTATACACCGATGATACAAAAGTGATTATAAATAAAGCCTCAGGTTCACATTTAGGAACAGAAAATATTGTTATGGAACATAACCAGGGGAGTCACTGCTATAAAGATTTTTTTTAGATGATGCATTTCTATCACGTTTATCATGTAATCTAAGAGACAAGGCTGAACGAACGGTTTCTGGTCAAAGCTCTTTGGTGAAGAACAGCACCAATCAGTTTCATTCCACTCTCACACAGAGGAATACCAAAAATTTAAACAAGGCTTTGCAACTATGGTATGAACTTATCTGGGATCAGCAATACTGTTATATGCTGAGCTAAATTTTTTTTTATCTCAGTTCTTCTATTCAGGTCTGGTGAAGTGTTTGGACTGTACTCTCTACATTGTTAGAGCTCAGTGAAATCAGAACTGGCAACCATCCAGCAGATGGTAAACCATCAGTTCTCCATCACCATGGAAACCAGAAACACACACATACACACGCGGCTCTTCCCTGGAAACATTGAGCAGAACTTTTTCTTCATGTGAGTCACACACCAAATGTGGAACTCACCAAACCCTGTAAAAAGCTTTGAAATTTGACAAGACCAGGGCCGATGCAGTAATTCAGATTCACTCACACACACACACACACACACACACACACACACACAGAGAGAGAAAGAAAGAAACAATGACCTGTACTGTCACACAATGAGCAGACAGGAGACAAAAACACTTTCAGAGAATGGACAGAGCTTTGTGTTTACTCAGACATAATATATTAACACAGACATCACCACAATAACATTTAATAAGATGTGACAATTTAAAAATCCTTTTAGACAAATCTATATTAGACATGGCCAGCATGAAAACTGAAATGCCACAAGAATAACAACAAGAAGCGCGTACAACTTTCTGAAGCCCAATATAATTCCCTGAACAGCCAGAAGGTGGCAGGATGCCTAACTGACCCACGTGAGGAGGCTAAACTGTGATAAATCACTGCACACATTCTATAAACAAAAGTACAGGCACGAGCTGATGGGCAAGGCTGAGCTCTTCATCAAGTGTCTGTCAAGTGAGGACGTGAAAGCCGTGTACCTTCGAACAAATCCACACTTTATAAAAACAAAAACACAACAGGAACGTGGAGTCTGCTTTATTCACACTTGACTATATGATCAACTGTTTAAATCTTTCAAATAAATCTGGGTCTAGAGGTCTTTCCAAGACTGAGAATGCCAAGAGCATCAAATTCAAAGACGAATTGTATACACAGGTCCTGATCTCTGAAAGTGTTGTGTGAAACACCGTATGTGAGCTCCAGAATGCAGGCCATGTAAATACTGCAAATGGATAAACGGGAGGACGTGCTGACTGCCACTTCTCCCATGCAAATGAGCATGGTTTGAATCTCAGATCACAAGAGGAAATCTCGCAGCCTGCCTGTAATAAATCACGCAGCAAATATCATTAAAAGTTAAACAGCACAGACTGTAAGTAACCGAACAGTGATGTATCGCGTGTTGTGGCTCTATACTTCAGAACACCAGATTTAACAACAACGCCAACAAAACCCGCCTGACGACTTTAATTTGCAGCCATGTCATCCATGTGCGCCAAACAGTTCTGTAATTACAGCCCTTTGTTACTTAGGTGTCCAAATTTAGGGCCTGTAATTGGTCATTAACTGCTCAAATGTTTGCTGGGCATCTGTGTGCTGAATCACCAACTCAGTTTAAGACGTACGATTTTTAATGTGTCATTTGTATCAGATTGCCGCATGCAAACTGTTAAACAAAACACCTTTAAGAGTACATATATATATGTATGTATGCATGTATGGGATAACATATGGTAATGAAGGGTGTCTTTTAAAGCTGGTTGTTCAAGGTCCTTTTTTTCTTAGAGGAGCTTAAAAAGATCTTCATTCCTAACCTAATTAAATCCCCTATAAATCCTGACAGAGCCCATCAGATGGGAACACCAGTGCCCTTTTGTACAAGTCAGTGCGTGTGTTAAAATCCAAACTGCGACATGACATGACAGACAACAGACAAAATCTTCAGGCCTGTTCTAGGGAATTCATTGTGTTGCACTGACTGAACTTAAACGATAATACAGTAGGACCTTGGTTCACGAACTTAATCCGTTCTGGGACTTTTTTCCCATTGAAATTAATGTAAATACAATTAATCCGTTCCAGCCTCAGAAATATTGTATTTTTACATTTTTAAGTGTTTTTTTTGTGATGGAGAATATAGAATGAAATTAACATATCCTTAATTAGAGACCAATAATGCTAAATTAAATAAAACAGTACTGTAATTTACCTTTGTTGTTTATAGTTGCTGGCACAGGTGGATGGTGAAGGAGGAGAGGAGGAGGAGGAGGAGGAGGAGGAGGAGGAGGAAGCCACTGCTTCGAAAGGGAAACCCCTTCCATTAAAACAATGGGCAACTCTGATTTGGGAGTTTTTTCTCGTCTCTGCACCTTTTTAGGTGGTTCCACTTCTGATTTGCACACAAGAAATTTGTCTTTTTCTTTGCTGTAGAAATTTCCTGAAGTGGGACATCGCATTGTCATTCAAAATGTTAATTGCCCTATTGGCCACAACTTTGTAAGGGTGGTGCTTTTCAATAAATTCCTGCACTTCGAATCTAATTCCTGTACTACGAATCTAATCAGTGATCTGCTGGTTACAATCCTAATTCCATATAAATCCTACCAAAATTCAACCACTTTTTTTCTTGATGTACAGTATATTGCGCAAAAAAAAAAAAATCCCTTGAATCTTGAACAGACACACAGACAGCACATGGATGGACCGATGGCAAAAATCGTAGCTAGCCAAAAATGGGCCTCGAGTTCTTGATCAGAAATGCGTACAGTAAGTAATATCTTTGTATGACAAACACGAAGAAAATTGGAGGCATAAAAATGGTCTAAAAATAAAACCTTTCATCTGAATGGTCTGCAGGTGTGATTTGCCCTCATTTGGATTCATGTATTCAAAGAAAACGACACGGCTGTGCAATACCTCACATCTGTCGGTGAGGCAAAAACTATGCTTTTTAAAGATGTTAAAAAAATAACTGTCCATATTAAACAAGACAAAATAATATACAGGTGTTACGATGTTACGACTTACGATTTTTCGAAGTTACCATGACGACTGCGATACGCTAAAAATTGTAAGAGTTTTAGAAAACATTTAAAATTTGCATGCAGTGTATGACATACGCTACGTTCAGACGATGCCTGGAAGTACGCGGACGATGCCCGGATATACGCGGACGTTGCTTGGATGTATGCATCACTCACCTTGCGTGATGCCTCACTCTCTCCCACAACTCATGGAGATAACTTGTGTATTGCTGTACTGCACAGTGCATTATCGCATGTTTTTTGTGTGCTTCAAGAGCCAATTTTAATTCAAAAGCATGTCTTCTAAACACCCCAGCACGTCTCCTACAGGAAAAGACTCCTGGGTAGGCTAGGCTAAGCTGTGGTTCGACATACGATATTTTCCACTTACGATGGCGATATCGGAACGCATCTCCATCATAACCTGAGGACTACCTGTACTGCACTTCATATGCAGTAATTGTACATTTACATAAACCATAAAGAGCAGACATGTTCCTTTAGACACATAAAATAAAAAATAAAAAATAAAGGAAAAACACAGTGATGTATTGTTCCAGACATTTCAGTAAATGTGGTGAATTTCTTTTTGCTACACAATTGTTGTTGTTGTTTTTTTTTTTTTTTAAAAATCACAAACTCTGCGAACATGCCCACTGGACAAGGTTTATCTGCCAAGACTGTTCTCATACAAACACCTGTCATGCTAAGTCGGGCATGAGGAATGGCAACAAAACAACAGAATTATTCCGTCTGAATCACACAGACAGCAGCAACATCACTGCCAAGTCACTTGGGCCCTTGGCAACACACCAACACCCACTCAGATAAGTTCACAAAATCAGCAGGCATACCTGTGATGGTTTCTGCATCTTTGTAAAGCTCGCTGTCTACGTGTGATGCTTCCTCGCTTACATAGTGCTCCTCTTGGTGCGTGGGAGTGGTGCTCGCTGGGGATGGTGGGTGCTGTCTCTGAAGGAGCGGGGTCTGAGGATTGACTGAGGGGGACAGGCTTGAGGCAGAGGTGGTCGGGGGCAAAGCTGCGGTGTCCAGCTTGGCTGATTTTCACACGTCAGCTGCACGAGCCATAGGGCAGCGCCCACACACACACAGCTGACCACAGTAGGCAGGAACACGACGCACAAACTGGCAGCTCGTGATCAGTCAGGGCTGAAAACGTGGGCCTAGAAAAGAAAAAGAGAGGTTATTTTAATGGAGAGCAAACAGTTAGATAAAAGTAGCAGTGTCTGAATTCATCATTGCATTTTTATGTCTGCTGTTTCACAACATTCTGGTGCATCTACGTACATATCCGACCCTTATGTCAACCATTTTTTTTAAAATGACATGTTCCCAAGTCATTCCAAACGAGTTATCAAATGTTACGTTATAGATATCAGTGTTTCCCGGCCGAATAATGCAAACTCTGGGTTTGATGACAATGACATTAGTGTTTTGTCACGCTTTCCTTCTCCCTCTCATCCTTCTGGAGGCTGACTGCTGCAAATTCTCTTTCAGCTGACCTACAATACAGAAGATGTTTGAAGGAAACAGTGTTTCACTCCAGTGTCTATGTGCTGGGCAGAAGCCGTTAAAGGTGCAGTCTCTAAATTCAATGCCTTCCGTCAGGGTGATCAGTCCCAGCTCTTTTGTACCTGAGCATTCAAACAAATCACACACAGAATATGCAAAAACTCTCTTGATCTCATGTTACTGAACACATATGGATTCCTGACTGGTTGCCAGTTTACTTTCAGAAAATCTTTGCCGCATGTGATTGGAGTAGTAATAAAACTTGCATAAAAGTAGTAATAAAACTGAAATAAAAAGCAAGGCTCGGGTATGTACAGACACCCGCACTCTCTTCTTCTGCAGCAGACTGCGACGTGATGGAGTGCACTACAGAACACAGACACACTAATGCACTTCGGGAGTGTTTTTATAAACAGTCACTTTTAGCTAAATCAGCACTATGGATTAATCCAGACATGCTTTTAGTTCTCTGACTCAGAGAACAAATGTTGAGACAGGTTTGCATATGTCTGCTTTGCAGAACAGTTTCAGAGGTGGGTAGATGCTTCCAATGACTAACATTATGAAGCTTTGTAGGCTTTCCTCAGTGCAAGTACATGCCATGCGGCATTCATTTCACCTACAGACAAGCCAGTAGCAGCCGGTGGTTGTTAAAATGGGGGAAGCAGCTTTCTCTTATGGTGTGTATAAGCATTGTTCACCAGAAAACTACTGGAGTTTAATGAATGAAAAGCACGACACAGCAGAGAGATATCTATTCATGTGTTTTACTAAAATATTGAATTCCACCAAGACTAATGAAAAATGGCCTGTGCATTTTTGGCAGAAAAATGCCGGCAGGGTGCTGCATAGTGCTTCATACTAGCGCTTCACCTAACCCTTTCGGTGCGGGAGTCGACTAAAGTCGACATGTAGGGGTTTGGTGTTACGGCCATGCATACACGTCGACAAAATTAAATAGTTCAATTGTACTCGCTTGGCTGCAACACTCGAGCTGATTTTTAGTAATATACGGTCACTGTTGTGTGTCAGAGGACCATCTGGAGCACATTGTTGACAAGCTATATTACGATATGCAGTAAAAATGCCGCGGAAAGGAAAGTTTAGCAAGGAGGAGGCTCTGAAATTAGTGCTGGATGATATCTCTGACCTGTCTGACAATGATTTTGACGATGCGGAGATGGATAGCGAGCGTGAAACCGAAACTGCAAGGGCTTCTCGCTATCTTGAAACTGACACTGCAGTGCCATCTACAAGGGGAAAAACTCGTCAAGCTTCCACTCGTTATGTAATAACACCGCCTGAACAGTTTCTACTGGTGCAAAGTCAAAGCAATGGCCCGAATTTCCGCACAAAATATTCAGCACTAGAGGCAAAGAAAATTTTTTTTCAGCACCGAAAGGGTTTTAAAAAAAAAGCGCTCCTTTTGACACGGTTTTGTTTCAAGGAAAACGATATCTTCTGGACATACTGCCACTAATGACCATATGACTGGTTGCCTGAAAAAGAGAGATGGTGATGACAACAGTGCCTTTCTGAAAAATTCAGAGATTTTCAACTAGAGGTGCATGGACAAAAAAGATGCTGAGTGAAGTGCTTTTCTCTAGGTTGCAGCATATGCTCTCCCCCAAATTGGGAACAATTGGGGGGGAGATACTGGTGTTCAGACCAAAACATTATATGGACATTCACCCTAATATAAACACTTTGGCAAAGATTTCAGTGACACACTTCAATGAAACTTTAGAGAAAGCCAGGTTTCCAGTGTCATCTTAAGACGATCGCCTGTAAGACATGATATGATAGGATAAAACAACATGAAGTGCCTTGGCAAGGTGTTTCATCACAAGGCACCACATCAGCTTTAATAGACTTCACCAAGCCATAATCTCTGGAACTGTACTGGAGAGGTGAATAATATTTTTCGCCCAAAAGATATTTAATGATGTAAGCCAATAGCATACATGATTTCCATCATTTGTGTCTTTAATCAAAGCATTCATTGAGCTATGGTGCCATCTGGATGAGTATGTTGTCATCCTCAAGGAGCCCATGTCCATCAGGATAGAAATGTTTCCTCACAGAATAAAGGTGATCAGTCAGAATAACCAGTGATGTGCAGTGACTGTCCTCTAAGCGGACAAGTGACTCCAAAACATGGCAATGAAATGCAACTCCCAATATCACAGGGCCACCAGAGCTCCTCGCCATCGCGGTTAAACATGCAGACCCATACACGGACATCTCAAAAGTAAATGGACACCTCTGATTACACCGTTTTATCTATGCGGACACCACCTGGTACTTGAAACTTTCATTTCAGCATTTCAGAGCTGGAGCAGCTGGGTACTGGGGCCTACATGAGCACAAATATCTCTCAATTAATGGCATGGGTCTAAAAGCCTTCCTTAGATCCTGTCATTCATTTGTTGTAATATCTACTGGGCTTCAGGCAAGAACATGTGACAAGCGGCTAATCAGCTGTACTTAGCAAAAGGTGGTATTTTTCCTCTTGGGCTATGAGCACATGCGATATCGGTCCCGCGTGTTCCTGACAGAGGGCATGAGGGTCAAGATGAGGTGTGAGAATCTCCAATGCTGCCAGGCTCTCATTGTCCTCATGCCCTGTGATATTTCTAAAGCACTGCCACATGATATTCCACCAGCAAACATGCAATAGCTGAGCCAGGGTAATTTAACACCGACTATGTTACGGCACACTGGTGGGGGGTGCGACTGTTAGCGGAGTTACAGAAACACAGGTGTGATGGATGATAGAGGGTACAGGTTCAGGATTTGAACGCTTCAACTGTATGACACTTTCATTTTCCAAAACTCTTTTTCCAGAACTAGAAATTTCATAGTGATTTGTACTTTTTGGTCCAAAGTGCAGATGATGGAGATATGCCCCATGCTTGAATTCTCTCTCCCTCTCGTTTGCACTTGTCTTCTATATGGGATCAAAACCATTCATAATCAGTACAGCTCCTTGCTTACATTTTACTAAATATTACATTCTTACTCGTATGATCAAGAAATCACTAAAAAGAGCTCACTACTCTTCTACACCTTACGTTCCTTATGAGGAACTCATCTGTATGTACGTGGCATCAGCGACCAGTCCAGCGATAGTCTAATGTGCACACAGACACACACACACTCGCAGTCTATTACTGCTGCACAATGGGAATTAAATGTATAAAACACTGAAACTGGAAAGAGACAATGCTGCACATACAGAAAAAAAAACAACCAAGGAAGCTCTCTCTACAAAGCGAGAACACCCCACAGCAAAACACGTCATCCTACACACTTCCCTGGGGAGCGATACTACACAATGGGGCTGGCAGGTTTCATGAGTACATACTGATAGATCATAGAGACAGGAAAGGTATAAACATTATTGGTAGCTAAACAATAAGGTATTAGTAAAAGATGTTTTGCTCTTTATTCGTTTGCTTGCTCTGCAGGCAGACTCAAGTTCTTCTTAAGTTTTATTCTTATTTTTATTATTCCATTCACCCGTTTTTTCCGCCCCCTTCTCCTCCTAGGGCTTTCGAGCTAGAGACACTGTTCCAACTCTGAGACATCTGGGCCGATCCGGGCATGATGGCTTGTTCAAATGGTTGTGTTACCCCTTGTTGTTCGTCCGGTGTTCCCATTTTCCTGCAAAATTCTGCGAAAAACCGGCGCTCTCTAGGACCTTGAGGAGTCATTTGTGTGCTTTTCCGCACAATTCCGTGCCAAAAACCGGTGCTCTCTAGGACCTTGAGGAGTTATTAGTGTGCTTGCTGGTGCTGGCAACACTTGAGCAAGCATACTTTGCATTTTCTCTGCGGAAATGCAATCTAATTTAATACAGAGATTGATTTTTGAGACAGATTCACAAGGAATCGTCTTTGTATTCTTGTCTGAAATCCAATCAATTAGAGCACTAGCCCCATTCCCACCCACACTGAAAAAAGTTTATTTATCACCATTATGCTGTAAAGGTTTTGTGTGGGAATGCAAGGGAAGCAATACGATCAAGTCGAAACGTTAATCTATATCTGTGGTGACCTAGTAACATTCATAATAATCTTTTGGCACGATCCAGTGGGAATCGGAAAACATTGGATTAATGTGTACCTGGTGGTAAGTGTAAACGATGACACAGTGATATTGTGACGGAACTACTGCCACCTACAGCACATAATCTAAATGTTCATACCAAAGATTCTAGAGCGGAGCAAGATGGATCACTTACGCAATAGGCAGAAGTACCACCGTGGACGCCATTTTGATAAG
>JAQMCW010000032.1:12520480-12546635 GCA_030068335.1 Chrysichthys cranchii | reverse complement strand
GGTGAGGTCACTTCCTGTTCACGAGTTGAAGTGGAAGTAGTTTAAATAGCAACTTTCACTTTTTATCCGCTCATGAAATACAGTGCATACTGTTTAATTTCGATTTAAATGTTCTTTTAATGTCTGAATGAAATTTTTTTAAATTATATTTTATATTCCAGAGTC
The DNA here is from genome assembly GCA_030068335.1 of Chrysichthys cranchii. Lineage (NCBI taxonomy): Eukaryota > Metazoa > Chordata > Actinopteri > Siluriformes > Claroteidae > Chrysichthys > Chrysichthys cranchii. The sequence continues at coordinate 12,546,470 of JAQMCW010000032.1, read as the reverse complement.
CCACGAAAGCCAAGAAATTCTGCGAATCAAATTTTGAAAATCCGCGAGAGGTGAACCGCGGTATTGGGGGGGGGGGGGGGGGGGGGGTTCACTGTATGCCCAAACTGCGGTTCAACAGATGCCCATCTGCCTGACTTTTGGTGTCTCTGAATCAAATGTCTTAAGTGAACGCCTTTCTTAAAAGTGTATGCCCAGGCTAAATAACACATAGTAAATCTGCCGTCTTGCAGAAGTATAGTGCAGTTACTGTGTTGGGAAAGACCTGTACTAAACACATACACACTGCTAATTTACAGCACTTAGAGAACTGCCACATTGGGAACCTGATCTATCATGTAACCACTAATGCCTGGAGGATGCCTGATCTCGCTCTCTCTCGCTCTTACACACACACACACACACACACACACACACTCTTGCTAACAACCCTCAGCCAAACAGATGTAGGCTACTATGTGGTCCCATTAAATTGCTACAAGACTAATATTAACATCTAAATGACTTCATATGGCTGAATGAGCAGAGAAAAGCTCAGTTAGATTACTGGTTCCCAACTCGGGTCCTTTGTATGGCTGCACAATTAATCACTGTTTTAGGCTGTTTTTTTTTTTTTTTTAATACACACTTAATAAAAATAGCTGCAGTTGTGCAATATGAAGATGCATGCTGTTATTAGTTGTATTTTACATTTACACAGTAGTGGCTTTGTTATCTGCTTTAAGGAGAGAAAAGAGATTGAGAAAGCGCTGCTATCCGCATATGAAAAATCCAAAATACTGTACAAAAATGTACATTTTGATGTCATGCATTTGTCACACACGTTAAAACTGTACCTTTAGTCTTCTCACACTGCCAGCACAAACGTCCGACAACTTTGCTAAATATTGTGAGTTTGTCTACACTGTATTTTATCGTCTCATCCACTCGAATGCACCTGAGCCACTTAAAAGAGATACATGGACAGTCATTTCAGAGAGCCCCTCAGTTTCAGAGAAATGGCAGGGTTTTAAACAGACAATATGCAAATTCAAGCTAAACAGCAGCAGGAAAAAAAACCCCACTGTGGATAAAACAAATAATAAAAATGTGCCTCGCACAGCTGCCAGGAAAAGGACAAAGTGAGTTTAGTGGACACCGCCATCACTTAACAACTGAGGACTGTTGTGGCTACTGTCCAGTAGAAAAGTGATTCCAGCCAGAGACATCATGAGGACAGTTGTGTCCGAGCGATCAGTTGTCTGCGCTATTTATAGTTTAACCCACGCATCCTGTATCGACACTCATGGTACGGAGGCAAGAAGGATAACTAAATTTAGCACACTGGGTACAGTACGGGTCAGCTGGCAATCGAAACCAGGACAAAACGTGGGATTGTGGTTAAACTGACTGTCTGGTGGGAAAGCGCATTTAGACTTCCACACTAATAATGTGAAACTTTTTTTCTCCCTTTTTTGCATTACTTTAGCGTAGTTTAAAGTAATAAAGGGCAAAAAATTTAAATCTAGACATGGGATATTTAGGAAAGTACAGAACAGGTTTGATTTAAAAAAATAAAAAAGGAATGTACATCTCAGAACTGCATCAAACCCAACATGTATGTATCAGCCACACACCTAGATAAAAGCAGAGACTAGCAGGGTGTTTGCTATGGTGTAAAGGGATGACTTGAACAAAAGCACTTCAATGTACACGTCTAACCTCATTTCCAGGTAGCTCACAGCAACTACTTCCTGTATGAATGTGGGCTAAACCAGCCTGGTTAGTTTCTGAGAGAATTACTGGCATCCAAAGTTGTGAAATTAGCAGCAGGCAAAAAACGCACGCACGCACGCACGCACGCACGCACGCACGCACGCACGCACACACGCACGCACACACGCACGCACACACGCACGCACACACGCACACACGCACACACGCACACCTCCAGTCTCTCCTAAGGCCATGCTGCAGCGACGAACGGATGAGAATTGATGAACGTGGTTCGTAGCTCATTTTACACAAGTCATTCATTTAACTGGGCTTCACCAACATTACAGAGTTTGATAGAATCAAATCAAGAAGCACAGGTTTCAGTATGGGGGATAAAGTACACAAAACAGTCACCTGCCATCTAAATATAGACATTCTTTAAATCAAAAGTATAAAATTTGAACATTTCTACTAGAGAATAATTTGGAAACAGAAAGAATAGCACAAGAAGGCCTTACAGCTTACGATCTTGTGCCAACCCTTGATGTGTATTAGGCCTAGTATGCAGCCTGCATGGCTTTTGTAAAGGTAAGTTCGGATAGCAATACTTAGAGGGCAAAGAGGATAATAGCACAAAAAAGCAAAGGAAAAAAAATGAATTCAATCTTTGAAAATACCTTTTAAAGAATCACAAATGGCGTTTAAAATCTCAGGCTGGCCTGTGTATCACTCACTCACTCACTAAGTGTGTTTTAGTGACTTACTGCTTTACTCTAATCACTTCGCATGCTTAATAGAGTTTCCAAAATGTTTCCTCTACCATATCATAGTCAGAACAGGCATATGGTGTGATGGTTAAAAAACTTTTTTTTTTAAAAATTTAAAACATTTTAAAAAATTGTAAAAAAAGATTAACACTCAGTCATACTGGGTAGTTGACTAATAATTTATACATGATAGCAGTAGCAAGAGAGCCTACCTTTCCAAATCATGATCCATACTCAGGTCCAGATTCCTACCTTTCACCTCAACCTCCACAATTCATCCATTCACTCATCAGATGTAATGATCATGCGACTCTGATAACAGCTTAAATTTAGGGAGGGAACATGGAGCTCCCAATTCATTGCCTTCTCCCAGTGGCATGTTTACTCACCTCTTAGAGTGACTGAATCAATCATCTTTCACTCGTCCATTATGGAAGGACTGAGGATGATTATTGAATGTGTATTTGCTCAAAAACAGCACCTATCTGTACCGTGAAAGAGCATAAGCAGTGTGATTATCAGGCAGGATATAAAACGCTACTGGATGTAGACTGAGCGAGGTCACACAGAGGCAGGCCACAAGAGATTTTGTTGGCAGCTGAGCCTTGCCAGTGTCTGAAAAGAGACGCATTTCCCTTAAATTCTTCTTTAATTTTAAAGCGATGATACCGCTAGCAGTTCGTGGACATGCTTTGACCGTGTTACAGTATCGGAAAATTACATGATTACCCTTGTTGGCACTGTAGTTTTGCTGAAATTGTGCTCAAAAACACTGAAAGAACAATATGTGCCACAATATCTCAAATTTCTATTATTTCATTGGTACAAGGTTGCTTTTAAACTTGTAATTTCTCACTATGCCTAGCAGAAAAACAAAACACATAAGGCAAGTTGAGTAATCAAAAGTATCCTTCATGGATCAATCAATCATAAAATTAATGATCTGCTGCTGCATTGTTATTATTTAAACCAAATAACTGACTGAACCAATCCTGAATTCCAAAAGCAAGGGATGAAATTCTTTCGTGTAACTGGTATAGCAATAAACAGGAAACACACGGGTTTTAAATTTCCTCACGCTGACCCCCTTGGAGTACTTACTACCTGTTCCCCCAAGACTCAAGGACAAGCATTCCTACTGACGCAAGTCAAATGCAAAGGATCACACAAGGGAGCAAAATGTCCCAAATTTACATATAAAAAAACCCCATGCTATCTAAATATCAAATCAGATGGTCTAAATATTAACGCTCAAGGTTTGATAAGCAAGACGCAATGCACAACAGACCGTCCTCTCTTCTGAAAATAATACACGCCGAAGTATACTTGTATAACTGCAGGTCTGGAGTGCGTCGTTCTGCTTATACCGCAGTGATTTGCAGATGATTACAATGTTTAATTTTTATCGTACAAAACGTGCGTTTTAAAGTTAGATTTAAAGCACTGGAACGTCCAACAGACAAGCTGTTCTTACTCATGTTACAGCCACTATAAACAGGCATTTCCTCAATCCCCCCTCTCTTTCTCAAACAGCAGCTTGTATGAAGTGCTTAAAATCCAAACTGCTTCTGTTGCATAAATGTCTAACATATTCAGTGTTACAGCTGGTACACGGATATAATGCACACCTTCCAACCAACCGGATTCGACCCTTCATCCGCGCTGTGGTGCACTACCGATATACCAGGTATGAAACAAATGATACTTTGTAAGGCTTCGGTCTTGTTTCAGCTGTTGTGGAAACAAAATGCAGAACAAAGTAGCGTCAATTAGGAAGCGAGGCCGGAAATAATCTGAGCGGGGAGTCCAATAGCAATCAGAGCACACAGTGTATTTGATCACACTGACAGCGTCAATAAGGAATGTTTAATCAGAGCTCCAGCAGCGAGGCTTCAGCTCAAACAAAGAGAGGATTAACTGTTCCACCAGCCGATCGCCTGCAACTGTGACTAGACTACAAATCCACACGGCACCAGCAGCCTTCCTGTTCCTCTGCCTTCTTTCTTGAGACACACGCTAACGGACGGTGGAAACACAGACATGCACAGAAACGCCCTTAGACTGAAATGGAAAATGGAGAAGAGAGAAAGTGTCCGTGTATGAGGATTAGGAGTCTATTAAAGAAAGCAATAGCAGTGCTAAATCTGGCAACAACAAAAAAAAACAGGATGTGGGATGATTGGGTCTTCAGCATGCTCAAACATGCTAGTCTCTCACACCCTAAACGCACATGAAACCTGCATGAGCCTGAACAGGTGAACAACCTTCTAAATATTTCAGCAATCCAAAGCTCTGACAACCATCAAGCCGCATTACATTTAAACATGTAAAGCCACTGGTCATTAACCAGAAACAAAAAGGAAACTTAATACCCAACGCGATTTCTCTGCTGTTCTCATTTTAATTTTGATCATATACCTGCTTCAACACATAAGCCAAAAACCCTGTCAGTAATCCCTCTGCATAAGGCTGAAGTCTAAATTTAGGTGTAAAAGTTATAAATGAACCTGGAATCTAAAGCATTCCTTTAGGGTTCTCTAACTTATGCACATTTTATCCAACTATTCAAATATTAGGAAATTTTGTACAATAACTAGTAAGTAATTTGGCTAGCCATGCAGGGTTCCAACAACTTAAATCTCAGACTTAAGACCTTTATTAAGACCATTCTGGATGAAATTTAAAGAGCGATTTTACGCCCAGGCTGGTAAAAAGTAGACAGAATATGAGAGAAAACCAGAGTCCTATAATTACTTACAAAATAAATGAATTCATGCGATAACTTTATTCACATTCGCAACCGTCTTCAGGAGAGAAAAAGGGATTAACACAGCAGGAAATCCTATATAACAAGGCTACAACAAAAATAATGAGAGTATTACTTTTACACAATGGTGGGTTGTAATGTTTATATCAGCTATCAGTTCCACCTTGGTCTCATTTGTAGTTCTACCACAGCATGATTCATCTGTACCATTGAAAGAAAGGACCACAACATAGAACCCATATACACTGGGCCAGAGAATTTTATGGCACTAAAACATTATTTAAATAAATTAGTTTAAAAAAAAAAAAAAAAAAAAAGAAAGAAAGAAAAAGAAAAACCTAGAAAGGCAACAGAAGCAGCATTAAATGCATTTATGCCCTAATCTTTAAGATTTCTTTAAGACTTTTTAAGAACTTAAATTTGGAGTTTTTAAGACTCCACAGAAACCCTGTATTAGAGTCAGAGAGCTTTTCATTCTTGTACTTGGCATATACAGGATATGTATATTAATGATTGGATTAAACCCGGTGCAAATGTAAGTGAAACCAGCTAATAACTACACGGGAATGCAAGAACTTTGATAATGACCACATTGCAAATTATGTTAGACCCCCTGGCGATTCTTTGCGCATCCCACTTCAAGGACAAACAGGTATCTATTGTACATTTCCTCCTGTTCACCATGTACTCACCTACTGCGGGTGCATCATACTCATCCCCCAGCAGGATCTCCGGAGCGGAGTAGGCCAAAGAGCCGCAGCTGGTGGTCAGCTTCTTCCCGGGCTGAAATTTATTACTAAAGCCAAAGTCAGTAAGCTTAACAAGGCCCTGCTTCTCGAAGAAAACCACATTTTCAGGCTTCAAATCACGGTGCACCACATGAAGCCGGTGGCAGTAAGAGATGGCGTGGACAATCTGGGCAAAGTACTTCTTTGCCAGTTCCTCGTTGAGCCCCTCCTCATGCTTCATGATGTAGTCGAACATGTCGCCTCCGTCCCCCAGCTCCAGGATCAGGTATAGCTTGGTCTGTGTGTCGATGACTTCATAGAGGCGCACAATGTTAGGGTGCTGCACCAGCTTCATGCAGCGTACCTCCTGGAAAAGGTGTCCTGTGGCAACCGTGTCCAGCTTGGTCTTGTCGATGACCTTGACTGCCACTTTCTCACCGGTGAAGACGTGGCGTGCCAGCTTTACCACGGCAAAATGCCCACGCCCCAACGTCTTGTCCAGGTCATACAGTCCAGCAATCTTGCCATCGTAGCCACGCTTAACACCTGCCATGGCCGCTGCTCCCTGGCTGGATGGGACGAGGGGTTTAACCCCGGGGGAGGAGTTTACCGAAGAGGGAGAGGACCGCTCACTTCAACACATCGGTTGGCAACAGCAGACCCATCATGCCAGGATCCTGTCCGTCAGAGAGAAATTGAAACATTGTAAAACAAAACCGAAAACAAAGGCCACATTATATTCTGCATGAACACTGATGAATCCAAGCATTAATTATTCCGTGAACATAAACCTTGGCTGGACAATGAGATGAAAAATTAAATGAGTATATGACCATGTCAGATGCAAGTTGTCAGTACTTTCACTGTTTGAAACAGTGCTTAAAATATTTTCCCTTGCTGGATGAATCATGATCTCATCTGGAAATTACTGTGGCAAATATTAGCCGCACAAACAGTAATACCCATATGAAAATGGCACTTGTTCTGCTAGCGCACTGGTACACAAGAGAATTTATTTTGTTCTTAGATGGAATACAACTCCACTGCAAAGCTGTTTCCTGTGCACAAAGTGAGCTTGATGAAGACATGGTGTGCAAAGTTTGGTGTGGAAGATATCGAGAGTCCTGTACAGAGCCCTGACTTGAACCCCTCTGTAACCCCTTTGACAGGAACTGGAACGTTGACTGCACCCCAGTCCTCCTCACCCAACAGCAGTGCCTGACCTCACTGATGCTCATGACCGAGTGAGCGCAAATCCCCACAGTCACGCTCCAAAGTCTAGTGTAAGGCCTTCCCAGAATAGTGGAGCTTATTATAACAGCAAAGTGGGACTAAATCTGGAATGACCCAAAACCCCATATGAGTGTGATGGTCTGGTGCCCACAAACTTTTGCCCATATAGTAACAGCAACAGACGATTGTAATGGGGTTCTCCTCAGTACCTCGATTTGTTTTTCCACATCATTGTCTAACGCATGGCCATAATGAAGCAGGCAGCCTTAGCACTAGGAAAGTTGAACTGGGTTAAAGCACAAATTAATATATTGTAGCACAGACACCAAAACCCTTTGGTGAAACTCTCAGTTCCTAACCGTGTTACTACTATAAGTGCCACCATTGCATATATACATAAATGTGGTAAAAGACATTATTCTCCAAGGGACTCAGGCTGAAGTTTTCAGTTATGTGTTTAAATACAGGGTGATGCCACACTGTACCAATTGTATACTTATATGACAACTTTGCTCAATTCTGTACCACTGAGTGTTTCTGAAGCTACAAGTGGCACAGCCTAGGCCTAATAAAAGGAGCTCCAGCTCTCAAGACTCTGAAATGACTGTCATCTGTGCAATCTCTGCACGCTATATTCCCATCTCCGAAACTGCTGTAACCAATCAGACCACAGCTCCTGTCCAAAGGGCCTCAATGACTCATACAGAATCAGACCATTCCCATCACCAGACTCTAAGAAGGCACATAAACATTCACCTAGTGCCAAAATGTAATATTTCACAGTACTCAGATGTGCACCCACGCTATTTGTTTTCTACATATAATCTTTGAAATCCTTTCGTCTTCTTTATTTCCGTAGCTCAACAGTGACTGCAGAGTAAGGAGGACTGCTGAAACTGATTGTAAATCCTGCATCTTTGGCCTATCAGGGCCAAAATCAAACTCAAGCTTGCTCAAGAAAACACCCAAAGTTAGGGGAAACTGCAACGTTCAGAGTAGGCTATGTGAAACTGAATTAGACTGGCACAACTGTGTTACCTGTTTAACCATAGTATAAGAGGTAAACCTGCTGACATGATCGTATCATTGGTGCAGTGAAGCAACAGGAGGACTAAAACCACAGCTGGTCATTATAACACAATTTGATCATCAATAATTTTGCCATTTTTGTTACCTTTGTATTAATATTTCACCACTTAACCAAGTCTTACTGGCTGACACATTTATCATTTGGTGAGGATAATTGCTAACACGTGTACTTTTGGCCTTATTTAGGTTGAATGTAAGGATGTCACACAGAAGAGACTTTAATGTTACTTGTATTCTACTGCTGGTTTTCTTTTATTCAATCAATAAACTCAATTCAGCTTTGAGCTTATCTTACACGCACAGAATATTTGTGCTAATCATTCAAACAAAATTAAATCAAATTAATCTACAGTTGCAACCCTACTTCAGAGACCCCCGAAACCTCACCTTGTTTGTAATTCCAGGGCACTTCACGTGAACTTACGCAGATGATAATGATGAATCACCAGGCTGTTGGTTATTTGTTCATCACTACCCCATTCTGTTTAATTAAGAGTCCTATTGAAAAGGTCTGACCCACCACAGACATGCACAAAGCCTTAATGACTTCCATTTTGTATGAAATATGCGTTTTCATTTTCGCTATTCTATAGCATTATGTAATTACACCGTGGTTGTCAACGCATTACTTGTTTTGGGAGTAGTCCACTGTGGTTAAATGCAACAATGAGGTTTGACGACAATGACATTCTCAATACATGTTTTAAATACCGTCTAACAACACATCACAGAAACAGACAGATGAAATTAAAGGAGCTTATGTGCTTAAAGCGAATAGAACTGGCGTGATGTGATGGATGTGGGCAGGTGTCCACAAACCTTTGTCCATATAGGGTATGGAATGTATGTACAGAGACAGACACACATCTATCTCTCTCAAAAGTAAATAGACACCCCATTAGGTTTTATCTCTGCAGATATCACCTGGCGCTTTAAACTTGTTAATATATTATTATTTTTCATTCCAGATTACAGTATAGGAATTGTTTATAGTAACTAGCCATGCAGTGAACACCAGAAGCAAAAGAGTTGTGATTTTCAAAGAGGGCACATTGTGGGTCAGTCTGAGGGTGGACTTAGCCAATGTATGATTGCACAAAACCTTGGGATTCCTCATCACAGTCAGAGTGACTGTACAATTCAAAAGCAAAGAAAGGAAATCAACAACCTCCCTCAAAAGGATGGTCGACCTGGACCCTCTGACAGGTGTCTTCAGACTGTCAAGATTGTTGAAAAAAGAAGAAAAAAAAAAAATCCCCACTGTAAGGCAGCTGATGATGCAGAGCAACCCTAAGTGAGTTTGAGTACTTCTGTGAGGCATCTCCATCAACTTGGCTACTATAGCAGAGCAGCTAGAACAAAGTTTCTAGAAATACACTTTTCAAAATTTATGGTGTCTGTTTACTTCTGAGACGTCTGTGTATATAGAGTATGGATTGGTCTCCATAAAGCCCTCATCTCAACATTATTTATTAAAGCAGTGTGGGATGATCTTCACAGAGAATGGAAAAAAGAAGAGTTTTGGGATGTCCTTCAAGAGGTCTGGAGGACTATACCTGAAGACTACTTAAAGAAATGACCAGAAAGCTTGCCTAAGAGCATTCAGGCTGCGGTGAACAGCAGTCATACCAAGTATTGACTTTAAAGCTCGTTAGAATTACACAAACTCTTTGTTTTATAAATTGTACTTGGGCACATGTTGCAATAAATCACTGTATATACTGTCTCATGTTCCTAGCAGAATGTAAAGAAACGTGGAGTGAGGCTCAAGACCTTCACACAGTACTGTATGCATGTTTATCAATCACTTATCTGGTTTACATTAAAACACAGTCGATCCTCTCATCTACGGACATCGCATTAACGGATATTGGATGTAACGGACAAAATCCGCTGGTCTGAATAGATAATCCATTAGCCAGAATGTCCAGAACGAAAGTTTAAAAATCCCGGGTGTTGCGAACTCAGTTCAGTAGTTCAGCAATTGGCCGCTAGGTGGCAGTGGTGTGCGTGCTACTAGTTGCTTACAAGCGTCGGTTGAGCTGTGGTCGTTGTGACACTGTACTGTTTTTTTCGGCGATTATTTGGTGTTTATGACTGTTTTTCTGCCCAGTGCCATTATTCTGCCACCTAAAGATAAGGCTAGTGGTAAAAGAAAGCATGTCAATCTTAGTATTAGCCAGAAATTCGAGCTCATTAAGAAGTCTGGTGTTTATGTCTCCTGTTTGTGAGGAGTATGGTGTGAACACACATAAGGGAAATGACATTTACAATTGTATTTACATTAATGTACTTCCCTATTTATGTTGGTCGTTATGCTGCTTGTCATGTGTACAGTACTTAGTAGCACTTTTATGGATCTTAGTGGTGTTTTTCCTTGTATTTCCACTATTTTAACCCCCCACACCCACCCCCTTCACACCATCAGACTATTCACATCAACGGACATCCTCTCCCCCAATTAGTCCGTTAATGAGAGGATCGACTGTACTTATTATTCGCTCATCATATGCCGCTTAATCCTGTTCAGGGCCGTGGGGTGAAGCTGGAGCCAATCCCACCTGACTTCGGGCAAGAGGTAATTTAGAGTAGCCAATTAACCTAATCCCCTCTGTGCACGTCTTTGGACTGTGGGAGGAAACCGGAGTAACAGGAGGAAACCCACGCGAACATGGGGAGAACAGGGATCGAACCCAGGACCTTCTTGCTGTGAGGCGACAGAGCTAACCACCAAACCACTGTGCCACCCAAAATACATATTACTGATTTATATAATACTACATGCACAGTAAAAAAACAAAAAAAACCAAAAACAAACATTGATAAACTGTAAAATGTATGCCCCTTGAAAGTTAAATCATTTAACAAAGTACAGTATAGTATGAATATCAGCTGGTAGTCAGAGCTCTAAAATCAGTCTCATATCAAAGCTTGAGAATGAGAGCAAAGTGCTGTTTAAATCCCAACAGCCAATGTGTAAGGCAAAAATTGCAAAATATCAGCAGGCGGTTACAGTACATGCCTTCAACATTACTGACTGCTCCCAAATTTCAAAGCTGCTTGCTGAACTAATCAAAACAGAAAGATAACATCCAGCTTTTGCATTAAAAAACATCAGATTTTATTTGTTGTTGTTGTTGTTGTATTTAGCAAACACACTTGAACACAACGGCTTTGCATCTTCCGTGTGAGCGAGTGTGATTTACAGCTAATAACGGTGTAGCTGATTAAAGCTAGCCGAGTCTGCCATAGACAAACTGAATAACTGAGGCTAGGTTTAGAATATTTTGCTGCACAAATGTACTCTTTTGTTCAAGTTTTCCTTTTAAATGTGACCGTCACTACTCCTAACAGGTCACACATGCAAAACCTCAAAGCAAAACAATATGGCGAGAAAAATTTGATGAGCTTAATAGTGTGAAATGAGAAGTGATCGATGGCAGTTGGAGCAATTCATGTAATTCATTTCACCACTTCTGAACTGCAAAGAAAATCTAAGGAAAAAAAACAAAACACAACAACATCATCAACAACAACGGTTTAGTGATTGTACATGTGCTCAGAGGAAATGACCAGGGTGATACAAAGCACTTGGGTGCTAGAGAAGATCCCATAAACAAACAAACACACACACACACACACAAACACACAAACACACACACACTAGTCTTCATATGAACTGGTGACCATCATCATCAGAACAACGGAGAGCCTTAACTCTAAAAGATGTTACACAACAGGTGACACGTCACCTGAGAAAACCTTCCACCAATATAAAAGATATAACCAACTTATTCAGATATCTACAAGAACAAAAAGAAGTTTGGAAAGTAAACACACATCTGGTAAGAGACCATAACTGTGCTATTTAAAGTAATACTGTTCTCTGCCTCAGAAATGTTAACAGAAACAACATGAAGTGGAACCAAAAGAAAGAAACTTGCGTCCCTTTACTCACTGCACATGATTAAGCTCATGTCCTAAACATGTTGTTCTATCTGAGCTGCCTGAGCCTCGCAAAGTCTAAATAATAAACATGCTTATGTGCTGCAAGTGTTGCATGACACTCATCGATTTGTAATCACGTTTAGTAACTGTCAAATAGTATTAAAACTCTGCTTGTTTGGCTTTAATGCAACTCAGACTGCAGCTCGTAGCAAGAAAGCCTTATACTAGAGTTAGTTTACAAAGTAACAGTAACAGTCCAGGTCGCACAAACACACACACAAATAAATCTTGCAAGATGTAGCTGAGATCATGACGCATGCAGAGTTTGTAAAAGTTCAATATCGCATATAAATGTGGCCCAACTGAACATGACGTCTTTATGTAACAGCTCCTCTTCATACATTGAAGAAAAAAAAAATGTGTGTTAGACTTGAGGAAAAACAAAGGTTTGAGGAACCTTTGCCAGCAATGTGAATTTAATGTGGATTCATTTCTAAAGTCTGCAGTTATGAATCTACTGAAGATGATCCAACTTCAGTGAAAATTTATAGCGCTACTCAGCTCACCAGGATCACACAAGTGTAAGAGTTTACACAAAAAATGCAACTGCATAAACAAACAAACAAACAAACAAATAGGGCATTTTTAGGTGATACTTCTTTGATCACCATTTTGGTTCTGCTTTTACTTTTTATCACCCACAACGCCATTCACTACATTTCCATGCACACTAACATTAATTACATAAACTATTAAATTAATATTCAGAACAGGACACAGGTCACGTAAACAGCGTATTCCATCTGAATGGAATGAATTGCATTTTCCGATTAAGGTGTGGGATATGCTGATATTCTTTGGGTTTTAGGAGCATTCTTTGGCCATGTGTACACCGCATTTGTAATACGCGTCTTAATCACGGTGTTTACGGAGGTTCGTGACACGCGGCCTCTTGCTTGTTTACGATCAGCTCTGTGCATTGTACACAAACCACATAAGACAACAGTTTGGTTTGTATACAAACTGTCTGCAATATTAATTCTTATTACTCGTGTGACCAATTTAGCAGTAATATTGGGTGGGGTTTTTTTCCAGAATAAGTGACAAAAACAGGAATTATTCAACATGCAATTATTTTGTCCATGCAAACATTGTGACTGCTCGCAGCACCAGTGGGATTTAGCTCGATTCAGCTCTATCTAAGACGACGATGCAGCAGTGCTTTAGTCCTTTAGCCCGTCCGCCTTTCTCACCTCCTCGTTTGTACATGTGGGTCAGACAACAGCTTCCGAAGCTTCACATATCAGATTAACACTGCCATCAACACCATCTCGTTGGTCATTTCATAGACTTCTCCCTAGTCAGGCTGATCCTCTCCTACAACACACATGGTGACGCACTGCACTCGGCTACTTCGGTGAGGGAAAGAAGCAGCTCTTGCTTTGTTGCTGTTCTTGTTCAGAGCTAACAGAAAAAAACCCAACCACTATCCCTTACCTTTAAAGTGCTTTCTCCTGTCAGCCTGGCCTGCGCAGCAATGTCCCCCTGTGACGTCAGCACGGCACCTCACAACTGTCTTCTGACAGGAATAACAAAACCACAGCACCAACCAACCAATCAGCACCAGAACCACTAAACAAATCACAAACATTTCACATACACATACACGCTCGTGCTTCAGGATGAAGGCTTTCTCTAATTAATAATAATCCTTCTTCAAAACATGACTGACCCTCACGCACGCCGATTGTGTACACAACACACAGCAACATGTGAAATTTGTGAATGAGCCTGATAGTAAAACACCACGACGGAGTGTTACTGAGTGCAAAATTAAAAATACAAACAAACATACATATGGGTGGCGCTTTCTGGTACTCCGCTTACCCACTGGGCTAAGTCCAGATGATTAAACTGAACACTTATTTTAGTGACCTGAATAAAATACGCGCCCAATTCCCCCCCCCCCCCCCCAGCTGTGCTGTGATCTGACAGCCGTGAGATATCCGGCATTGCCCAACACTCAGCACGCTGGTGATGATGATGATGATGATGATGATGGATACACTCAGCTGAACAGTGCTAACGCTCCTGCACACAAAGCGATTCTTCTACAAACCTGTCCCACATTTAAAGGATGTCCGTGTCCCCTCTGTGAGACAGTGCGCTCACTGCAAAGCTAGCTACGGCAGGAGTCTAACCGCAAAGCGCCGTCTGAAGCTCGCTAACTAAGCAGCCTCCTTAGCTCCACCACAGCTAGCTAGATAGACCGATAGCAGGTTAGCGTCCCGGGCGGCCCGGCCCGGCGGAGGATGCTGGATTGCCAGGGCGGTAAATAAACCCTGACGAGTTCCCCACACAGGGCTAAGAAACACACCCTGTGTTAGCTGCAGTCCTCAGAGCACCACACAGCACACCGGATAAACGAGTGTATGTTTACGGCTGACTAGCAGGAGCTAGCCGCCTGACTAGCAAGCGTTTGTTAGCTCCTAATCCACTCGCTGACTAGCTAACTAAGGTCTGGTTAGTTTTGGACTTACCGCTCTGTCCGGGGCTCATTTAAAAAACAAAAACAAAACCACTAAAATGCTCAAACGAGTCCGAGAAGAAACCCGGGTCGCCTTATTTGATCCACATTTAAAGGCGTTAGACAAAAGCCTTGTGAATGGAGCTTAGCGCTTCAGGTTCGACTCTAGCGGCGCTCGCTCTCTCTCTCACTCACACACTCACTCATACTCTCTCTCTCACACTCACTCACATACATACAGTTCCTGCTTTCAGTGTACAAGCAACTGTCTGCGCGAGCGGCTCTCCTCCCTCAACAGCTGCAGCGCGCTCTACTGGGCATGCGCAGCCTACTGACGTCACACCGACGTCTGCACTAGGAGTGCTAATTAACGGAGCCATTCAGTGAAATAATCCTCTCAGAGCTCCTAGGTTAGGAAGTGGGCATTTTGTAGGAGGTAAAAAAAAAAGTCTGTTGTTAGTTCGCGTCGTTCCCAGCTGAGTTTACAGCACTTGTTGAAATTGTCTCTTGTCTTTTCTTGTCAGTGGACTCCTGCCCCTGCAGGTCATCCAACCACTGCAAGTGATCCACCCAGCACAGTCTCCTCAAGTTCTCCCACATCACCCCCACTGCTGTTGTCCCTCCACTGGCTTCTTGTAGCTGTATCGTCTGCATCAAATTTAAAACAGCACAAAGCAAAAAAAAAAAAAAACCCTAACAAACAAAACAGTCCTGCCCTCACCTATCACCCGACTGAAATAAACCCCAGATTAAAATCTGACTAGCTCCCAGATGCCAAAACATCAAGTGAGTGATTCATTATTTAAGTGATAAGGGAGCTGAAAAATAACATAGCGCCTAGAAAAGATGGTTTACCAGCCTGACCAGCTAAACCTGTGTTATGGCAGCTGTTTTGGCAAAGCCAACCCCGCTCTGCAACGCTGCTCTCTTTAAGCAATAAGGCATCTCAAATAAACCCACCCTCTATCCGTCAAGGTACAAAGAAGACAAGCATTAAGACTCGTCCCTGTCCTGGGACGCAGGTGGGGGAATGAACTTATCCTGTGTGGTTGAACAGCTGAGTCACTGGCTGTCTTCAAATGAAGACTAAAGATCTATTTATTCACACAAACAAGTAAATGTAAATATACACTTCCAAGGTCTGGTGTTGTCTCATTACCTGGCTCACTGGCTCTGCCACTTATTATAGCTAAAAGACATCATCTACTATTCACTGGAAATTGTACAATGTTGTAATATTTATACAGGACATATAATGACATTCCCTACGTTAGAGTGGCTATGCTAGTTATCGGAAATTCTTCTGTAGCCATTATTGTAATTTTAATGACTATAAATGCACATAAGTTTGACTAGGTACCAGCAGCAAAACACAGAGCAAACTGGTCAAACTTGTAACCTGTCTTTGCCAGCTGTTTAATTCTGGTAGAAAGGAAACCTGAATTACCACTACTAATAGTCTGTCATAGGAAGGTACTGTAGATCATCTGTGTCCCAATAAGCAAGTAATGTATACTAGTGATCATCACATGTGAAACACAATACAGCACAGCATGACACAGTGATTACTTCTCTGCATTTGACCCATTCACCAAGTGAAGCAGGCTCCCCAGGGAGAAGTACTTGGGGATGGTACCTTGCTCAGGGTACCTTGTTGGTCCTGGGCCTTAAACCCACAACCTTCCAACTGAAGAGCCAATGCCCTGACCGCTAGGCTACCACTACCCTGTATAGTAAGGCAATCAAAAAAAAAATCTCACACTTTTACTGATCAATTTCTCTCCATAATATGGACATTTAGCTGCTGGCAAAGATGATCTGTATCGAGGTGCTTGGTCTGTGTTCTGAAAGCTGGTAACTGGATGGACCATGCTGGGTATTTTAGCAGGGTTATATGAAAAAAAGGGAAAATATTACAGAAGTTTTGTTACTGTTATTGGAAGATAAGTCAGGTCAATGAGCTGTTGATGGCAACATGAGGACACTATAGTTATATTGTACATTATTGAACATTTCTAGGTAGTATAACATTTCATATTTCATTGTGTTCAGATCTGATTTTCTGATACTGCAAGCAACTGATTTCCAAATTCTTGTCAATTTTAAAAATCAGTGTTTAGTGAAGCTCAGGGAAGAATAACAACACAAAGCCTCTGTAATATCTACACCTTTACAGACAGCACTTAACCCTTACATATGGCTTGGAGTAAAAAAAATTTTTTTAACCCATTTTGACATTTGACAGCAGTAAAAATACTCTGAATGTCATTATTTTAGGCAGAAATTTGATGGGTCATGGGGTAATATTGAAACATCGAAATAGTAAAATGGCACAGGAGTGATCATTTATGGTACACATAAGGAACAGAGGTCATACAGAGGTCAGAAAGTGCCTTGATACAGATACGAGATCTGCACCTGCAAGAACAAGCACCTGTAATGTAATTAAATAATGTAAAAATGTAACAAATTGGAATCCATTTATTCTGCGCTTACTGACATAAAAACAGAAATCAAAAGTGGGGTTGGGGTGATCATAAGATTATAAAGGCACATGAACTGCCATTTCAGTTTCTGAGGTTATGGCAGCAAGATTTACTGTGCAAGAGGCCTTGATCTGATCTTTAACATGAGGAAGGAGATGGTGATTTGGAGAAGGTTGTTGTAAAGCAGGAAGACAACATGGAGGAAAACTCTGATTATGGCCATTACAGAAATAATATTGGGAATTATAAATGGTAGTAATGATTTTTTTTTTTTTATGATATAGCAATGAGGACAGTGTTTAATGGTGTAATAGTTTTACGTGGTTATATAATAAATCCCAACAACTCCAGAATGTTCTTGCCATTTTCACTTTCAGTAAAATATATTTAAATCATTATAGCATGGGCAGCACCGTGGTGTAGTGGTTTGCACTGTTGCCTCACAGCAAGAAGGTCCCAAGTTCCCCAGGTTGACCAAGGGGCCTTTCTGTGTGGAGTTTGCATGTTCACCCTGTGTCTGCATGGGTTTCCTCCGGGTTGTCTGGGTTCCTCTCACAGTTCAAAAACATGCTAATTAGGGTGATTGGCTACACTAAATTGCCCGTAGGTGTGAATGTGACTGTGAAGGGTTGTTTGTCTCTGTGTTGGTCCTGCAAAGGATTGGTGACCTTTCCAGGGTGTACCCTGCCTTATGCTCATAGTCACCTGAGACTGGCTTGACCCACAATGGATAACTACTATAGGAAACGGGTGATTGAGTAAATCATTATGGCTGTTATGTTTTCATGTCTTACATAACACAGGACATGATATTCTGTGATTGATAGATGCTTTTCTACAAAAACGAGTGTTGTAAAATTTAAACAATACACTCTCCCTGCTCTCTAAAACATTAATTATGCATGAATCATCTGTTTATTAATGTAAGATAGGCTATTCATATAGTCTAAATAGATCTGTAGTTCAAAATTTGCTCTAGACAGTTATTAAGAGGGAATTCTTGACCATACTGTCAAGACATGAAATATGAACAGCATGTATGGGTTAATGGTGGTGGATAATAAAGAGATTTAACATATGCGTCCAACCCCCATGCCTACTATTCAGCAGACTGATCTGCGATCCCAGAAACAAAGGTCACTGTGGCACAGCAGACTCCACACCTTGAAATGAAAGGTCTGTCGCCTGGGAGTGAATTCATTGTGCTGGCATGTTCCCAAGAGATTAGATGCACTGTTATGAGAGTTGTATGCAGTCGTTGCAAGTAAGTGGAAAAGTTTCTCACTGTGCTACTGTGAAAACTGTGAAAAATTGGGCATAAACCCCTTATTTTTCACTGTGAACAATGGTTTAATGATATTTGCTATAACTGTCTCTGCATCTGTCCTACACTTGGACAAACACTAGCCAGGGATTAATCTCCCCAGTCCATTGGAGATCTTTTGTGGTCTATTCTAAGCCTTAATTCACTCTGGGCTTAGCAGGTTTTGGTGGATTTAAACAGCAACATGCTTAGGAAGTGCAGCAAGCTTTATATTTAGATTAGGGCTATCTATACATCTTAATTCGGGAATAATAACCTTACCACAAAATTACCCTGTACGAAACCCAGTGAAAGGAAACGGCAGGATAATGGGCTCTGTGTTCATTTGATTTATTCTGGTCTATAGTTTAACACTACAAATGTTATCAGACCTAATGTTTTGGGGGAGAAATGGGACTTGACTGCCATCTAGTGTTAATTTTAAATAGGAAGGGGCCTTAACATATGTTTCTTCTTAAAAAATATATTTAATTATTTCTATTTCTGAGTTTACTAGTCTAAAATATGAGCTAAATGCTCGAAAACGCATTCATTTTCAATGAGCCTTTTGTACCTTGACATTAATTAGAGGGAATAACTTTTAATACATTTGCAATCTGCATACACTATAGCATCACCATCCTTTCCGTACCCAGGAGACCTAGTGGCCTCCTCTGTGCAGGAAAAAAACCTTCCACTCCTTAGTCAGGAGCCCCAGTAGCCTACTCCCTGCAGGCATGAGCCCTAGTGACCTCTGTCCCTCAGCCAGGAACCCCCGTGACCTTTGCCCCTCAGCCAGAAGCATCCCTGCAAGCTAGTGCCCCAGTGACCTCTGACCCACTAGACAGGAGCCTAAGAAAGTACAACACAATCTTTGTGTAGTAGCACAACATGGCGGCTCTGTGGAAGAAGACCTGCTCTGTATATAGATATAAAGGGCTTATTCTTAGTTTTACAAAAGCACACAGATTCGTTGTTACAAGTAATTATACACGATTGAACACATACCTAGGATTTCTTTATTCTATTTCTGCTAACAGATCTCCTACATAGTGCACAACGTAGAACAACACATCAAGGCAACAAAGCAGATCAAGTGCAAACAGACCCCAGCCCTTGTATAGCCAACAGACCCCAGATCAGCTCCATATCTGAGGCCTGTGTCAGTGTGGTCAGACTTCACCCAGGACCCAGGCTACCACCACTGTGTCAGAGCGTCTAGCAGGCAGTCCCATGCCCGGCTATGAACTTACGTTTTTGCTTCCACTTGTAACAATAGATGATTATGTCAGATTAAGCCTCACTTTAAAATGTTGGTTGTGAATTCATGTGTGTTCTTATTTTTATGGCTATGGGGTATTCAACGTGATCATAAACTAATGGTTCTTCTGGTATTTTAATGTGATAGATTTATGAAAAGATGACATAAAGACCTCTGGATATGAGCAAGACAGTGAGCCAGAGCTGCCAGGAGATGTCATGAAGCCCCTCCCAATGTGTACATGTGTGTCTGTGTGTGTGTGTGTGTGTGTGTGTGGGTGTGTGGGGGGGGGGGGGGGGGGGGGCTGAGATGTAGTTCCTAGGTAGAGACACTGGCTATTCATAGTATGTTACAGAATTTTGGTGCAGTAACCCTAGTGGGTCACACTATCTGCCATGCTGAAGAGCTCGGGGTTAAGTGAATTATCACTTCTACCGTTACTCAGCAATCACAGGGTTCATTCATGCTCCTTAGATGAAGAGGGACACATAGTTAAAACACTTCCACAATTGAGCTGCAGAGGGCACCACGTTCATATACAGTATGCAAAGGAGGTTTCAAAGAGCATATGCCCAAAACTTCAATCATCCAGAATTGGCATTATAATTTTGTATTCTTTAAAATCAAGACAAATCTGGTTTTTTTTTTTAATGTTAAAAGTTGACCCAAAAGGAAACTAGCTGCATTATTTCCTCAGTGCTTTTGGTTCCAGTAGACCTAAATGGTGGCTCAATTCTCCTGGAAATTTTTGCATTGATGAGATCTCAGGCAATTTCTTGTTTTACACCATGACTTCTTTACCACAATTTAATAGTGAATATGTGTAACTCTGAATAGTTGAATGGATACGTTACATGATTCTTTCATTTGGCTGAAAAACAGAGCAGGCAAAACAGAAATGAATGAAATATCAGAAGCATATTTTTATGTTGAACCATCAAAATCAACTCATACGTCATGCCATAGAGCTATCGACTGAACTACTGCCTAACAGGAGGGGTTAGGGTAGACAATATACATACATAAACTACATATATTGCACACACATTCTGTATGCCAATAGTATTATAGAATAACTACTGTTCGTGTAACAATACTATTTTGTTATTACTGCTACATAGCAACTTATTATTTATAGCATAATTGGTAGCACATGAAAATGAACCACAAACAAACTGCACTCACACCACTTCTGAAGGTGTTCTGAGTATGGTTCACTTGTGGATCACTTTATAGGGGTTTGAGTTCATATATGTTCACATATGCACAAAAAACAAAGCTGAATCATGCAACTGAGACCACATGGAGCACTGAAATTGACCACATGTGAAAACACCCAAAAATCCAAAAGAAATACAAATTTTATGTGTCAAGATAAATCATCATAATTTGTTTAAACTGTTAAACTAAGTGGTTAGCACAACCGCCTCACAGCAAGAAGGTCCTGGGTTCGAACCCCAGGTTCGGCATGGGTGCCTTTCTATGTGGAGTTTCATGTTCTCCCCGTGTCTGTGTGGGTTTCCTCCAGGTGCTCCGGTTTCCCCCACAGTCCAAAGACATGCATGTTAGGCAAATTGGCTACCCTAAATTGCCTGTAGGTATGAGTGTGCGGCCAGGAGAGGATTGGTCACCGTCTGGCCTAGAAATGAGACATTTGAACTCTCCAGATGCCTTGAAGAGACATATGGGGACATCAACGTCAGCGAGAGCTGATGGAAAGGGAAAAATAAATAAATAAATAAATAAATAAATACGTTTCTTGAAATGTATGTACAGCATCTCTAGAGGTTCAATAATTGAGAAAAATAATCCTTATAAATATATATAAATGTGCTAGGTCTAGGATTAATGCCTAATACCCTGGATGATCTGGGAAGAATCTGTGAAGAGGAATAGTCTCAGATGCCCTGCACTGTATTCTTATGGAGATGCTTGTACAGGGATCTTCATGGACCCACGCCATGCAAAACATTTCAGGCTCTTTTATATGCACAGTTTAGACATGTTTTAAGAAGCTACAAATCAAGACTAAGTTCGTCATTGCAAAAGACTGACTGTGATACTACAACTATTTTGGTGTTTATTTTGCATGAATGCAAATGAAGGTCATTATCTTGTTGAATTGATTAACACACTGCCAAGTCTTAGCTTCCTATCAAAGGCATCCAGAGCTGAAATAGTTGGTATGTTTTACAGTGGATATGGGATTTGGATATGTTTATATCTCTTACCTGACTTGTGTAGCAAAAACCATCTATATACTTTATATCAAAAGCTCTTTGGTTTTCCAGAGAAGGTGATGGATGCTATATAGTGTATATTATATTTATATACAGTACCAGTCAAAAGTCTGGACGCACCTAGTAAGTCATTGTTTTTTCCTTTTTTGCTGAATTTCTACATGCTGAAGACATCAAAACTATGAAATAACTCAAATGGAACATATATCTTCTGCAAGCCCTGATGGAGTTGGATGTTGAATATGACAAATGTCTAGATTGGTTGGGACAGAAGCATTTTGGCAAGCACTTACACAGCTTTGTTCTAACTATGGTTTAATGACAATGGCTATATGGGGAGAGCACTTCACAGGCTATGGAAGAATATGGACGAACTTCCTCCAGTGCTGCTGGCATGCAGCATTACCCATGGCTTTGATATTTCCTGTCTGGATCTACCCTAATTCATAGCAGCATTGAGCTGCATAGACCACATGAGCTACTAAGGACATTTCTTAAAGGGGTACTTCATCTCCGACACAAAGCAGTGGTCCAACAGGCGGACCCGGGCTTGCTGTTTGAACCCAATATAAGGCAAGAATATAAAGTGGCTTTTATGTGAGACAACTTTATTGTTGGTTACATCTATGGTCAGACAAGTTGTCAAATTGTATCTGCTATTGGTCATCAGCTGAAACTTGAATTACTGGCAAAACTATTGACACTAATACACATATCAGTTATTGCAGATGAGACTGTGCTGTGTCCACTGAGGGCTCTCAAGTGCTATGTATGTATGCTAAGTTACTGGTGCTTTGGGGACCCTAAAAGGGTTCTCCACTGTCCAAAAATGGTTAACCTATTGGGTAAAGGACGTGGTTACATAAGCATACTTGAACACAGGTCAACTAATGCTTTCTTTCATTAAATCACATTCAGTGTGTGCTATGACCATCTTATGGGAGGGATCATGAGGAGTGTCATTAAGCTGTTGGAACATTTGTAAATTGGTGGCATGAAGTTTGCTGTTCACCTTTACCAAATTCTACAAACTAAATGTTTTCACACCCCATGTGTTCTGTGGTGACATTGAGTGGCTCTCACTTTCAGTCAGGAACAGGAGCCCTGTGAATAAACAATATGATAAGTGATTCTTCCTCAGTAGAGTACAGTGATAGAACTATGAGTGACTCTTGACCTTAAATTAGATCAGTATTAATGACAGAGTGATTTGTTTGTGCTCAGTAACTGCTTTATCTTGGTCAGGGTTGCAATGCATCCAGAGTTTATCTCAGCACTTGAGCTATGTTTGGAAAATTGCTTCCCATTAGCCACTCTATACTCCACTCCATAGTAAACCAGCTATTTCTAGTGCTGTTTGAAGATCTTCTTCGTCTTCTCCCGCTTAATCCTGTTCAGGGTCGCGGGGGGAAGCTGGCGCCAATCCCAGCTGACATCGGGTGAGAGGTGGGATACACCCTGGGCAGGTCACCAGTCTACCGCAGGGCAACACAGACAACCACTCACACTCACGGGCAATTTAGAGTCGCCAATTAGCCTAATCCCCTCTTTGGACTGTGGGAGGAAACCGGAGTACCTGGAGGAAACCCACACGAACACAGCGAGAACATGCAAACACCACACAGAAAGGCACCTGTGCCAAACCCGGGGATCGAACCCAGGACCTTCTCGCTGTGAGGCAACAGTGCTAACCACTCAGCCA
This sequence comes from Chrysichthys cranchii, assembly GCA_030068335.1. Classification (NCBI taxonomy): domain Eukaryota; kingdom Metazoa; phylum Chordata; class Actinopteri; order Siluriformes; family Claroteidae; genus Chrysichthys; species Chrysichthys cranchii. The sequence goes on along the minus strand of JAQMCW010000032.1, from coordinate 12,522,727 downwards.
CTGTGCCACCCTGCTGGTTGAAGTTTCAGTTGTAAATTTAATTTACTATATAGTTCACAATAAATACCCTCAAATCCCCCAAATCCCACCAAAAAATGTAGGATACAAATGATGTACACCAATGTTTCTCCAGTATACTGCAATTCATTACAAGGTGACCTAAAGACGACAAGACATTCCTTAGACTACATGTTATTCGCCAGTTGGATTTACCCGAGGATGCCTTAAACTTTACAATTTAGCTGTGTCTAAGAATGTTTAGAGTCTACTGCAAAAAAAAGTTTCTATTTCATTTGACTCTTTATGATACTTCCTATAGACTTAATTTGTGTACAGTAATGGAAATCAAGAAAATAATCGGAGTGATGAAAGCCACATTAAACTTTTGAATATCCTGGAAAATACAGAATGCATTTTTAAATAAATATCACATTTGTCGTCTTGTAAAGGCATTCATTTTTCCCAGAGCTAAGCAGTTCTGTTGAGTGTTTTGCTATCTTCCTGACATAGAATATTTTGGAATGTAATGTCCGAAATAAGATGTTGATTCCCCACATAGTGCACTCAGTAGATTATTCTATATCCTCCTGAGATCCCACTGTCTTCATATGAGGACATCACATTTCCCCCCAACTACATTGTGTGGATTTCCTTGTAATACGAGGACCATTGGGTATCACTCTTTTGCCAAACTTCTTCCTGTTAGGAGACAATAATTAAGTTCATTAGTTATCAGTTACTAAAAATAGAAACAGTCAGGAGTAAGGACAAGTCACTCAACATTAGAGTTTGGCTCTCAGGAGGATATACAGCGAGTCCTCGGTTTACGATGTCCTTGACCTACGGTGTTTTGTGGTTACGTCTCCATCTCCTATAAATCTAATAAGAATGTCTTGTTCCATCATTCCGACGTTTGGCGTTTGCAACGTTTAAACAAATTCCGCGCGGGAACTAGTTGGCGAACGGAGCGGACGAAGACGGCTTTGTTTACATTCGCCGGACATAGGTACTTATGTACAGTATGTGAGTTCCAACTTATGGCGAAAATCACGTTACGTCACCCCGTAGGAACGGATTTCCGACGTAATTCGAGGACGCCCTGTAGTCAGTGAGTACGTGGGCGTTTCAAACACATCTTTGGTGTGAGGCAGAAATACTGTCCACCTACTGATATGTTTTTGGGAATGTGAGGGAAAACCCAGAGATGCACAAAAACCTCCATATGGCCAACAACCCAATCACAGGATGAAACCCTAGGGGAGCCCTGGGCGTGTTATGCAAAACCACTACATCCTGCACCACATTTCCCCTTGTTTTTCAGTTTGGAATTGTAACTCATGTATAGTGCTCATTTACCACACAGGGGCACAAATCACTACTTCCTGTGTACAGAGCTAATTAGCGACTTCGTTAACGAGCCCAAGGCAACGCGAGTCCACGTTCAGATATCGCGAGATCCTAGTTCAAGCTCAGTTCTCGTGGGCGGAGTTTCCCTCAGCCGGGTTAGGTTTGTACAGGCTGACAGCTCGTGAGTCGGGTTCGTGTCAGGAACAAAACTGGGAAGAAACCAGCTGTCTGAGTCGTGCCGAAAGCAGAATGTATTAGCTGCACCAAGCTGCAGTCGGTGCTTGTTTGCTTCTTATAAATCAGATGGTCTCGTGCGGTTTCCGACAGCACGCTAGCCGTGTGCACCGCGCGCGCTCTTAGCCGTTACTGAAGCCCTGCAGCCGCACTGACTCCACATACCGTCACCGGCTTAGCTGCCTTCGGGTGAGTGCTGTATTATTTACTGTAGTTCACAGAAAATGTCAACAACAGCACGCCGTTTTGTCTTGTTTCTCTTTGGGAAATTTTGAGAAAGTGAAAAAGTTTTCCGCCGGCCAAGTGTGTGTGAAGGACCGGCTGCTGGTCTAAACAACTGCAGGAGGGAGATGGGGAAGACGCGCGCACAGCTCTGCCATTAATAATGTTTCAGTACAGAGAGTCAGTACAATTAGTCAGTCAGTACAGAGAGTCAGGACAGTCCGTCAGTCAGTTCAATGAGTCAGTACAGTCCGTCAGTACAGTCCGTCAGTACAGTCCGTCAGTCAGTACAGTCAGTCAGTACAGAGAGTCAGTACAGTCAGTCAGTACAGAGAGTCAGTACAGAGAGTCAGTACAGAGAGTCAGTACAGTGAGTCAGTACATAGAGTCAGTACAGTCAGTCAGTACAGAGAGTCAGTCAGTAGTACAGAGAGTCAGTACAGA
>JAQMCW010000032.1:12507277-12519022 GCA_030068335.1 Chrysichthys cranchii | reverse complement strand
TCCGTCAGTCAGTACAGTGAGTCAGGACAGTCCGTCAGTCAGTTCAGTGAGTCAGGACAGTCCGTCAGTCAGTTCAGTGAGTCAGGACAGTCCGTCAGTCAGTTCAGTGCGTCAGGACAGTCCGTCAGTCAGTACAGAGAGTCAGTGCAGTCCGTCAGTCAGTCCAGAGAGTCAGTACAGTCCGTCAGTCAGTACAGAGAGTCAGGACAGTCCGTCAGTCAGTTCAGTGAGTCAGGACAGTCCGTCAGTCAGTACAGTCAGTCAGTAGTACAGAGAGTCAGTACAGTCAGTCAGTACAGAGAGTCAGTACAGTCAGTCAGTACAGAGAGTCAGTATAATCAGTACAGTTTACTCAGACAGACAGTCAATACAGTGAGTCAGTACAGAGAGTCAGTCAACACAATCAGTCAGTCAGTACAGTCAATCAGTACAGAGAGCCAATACAATCAGCAGTCAGTACAGTTTAGTCAGACAGACAGCCAATACAGTGAGTCAGTACAGAGAGTTAATACAAGCAGTCAGTCAGTACAGACAGACATTCAGTACAGAGTTTGTCAGTACAGAGAGTCAGTACAGACAGTCAGTCAGTACAGTTTAGTCAGACAGTCAGTACAGTCAGTACAGAGTGTCAGTCAGTACAGTTTAGTCAGTACAGACAGTCAATACAGACAGTCATTCAGTACAGTCAGTACAGAGTGTCAGTCAGTACAGTTTAGTCAGACAGTCAGTACAGACAATCAGTCAATATAACCAGTCAGTACAATCAGTCAGTCAGTTCATTCATGTTTTATGATCTCAACAAGTTTCTTCTTTTCTGTAATTCACACTCTACCTGATTTTGCTAAAATTTACAGCTTAAAACAATCTACCAGATCGCCAGGAATAAAATAAAACGCAAAGAGCACCCATAACTTCAGAAAACCTTTCTTTTTCTGTTACGTGAGTGTTAGGTTATTATGTTCAGGAATTTGAAGAACACTTTTAATAAGCCAAGCTGTCTCATAATTATTTTGGTGCAGTCTTTTAAAAGTCCCTTCTTTATTTGATTAATTCTGTCATTCATCTTCAGTAACCACTTTATCCTGACTGGGGTCATGGTAGATCTGGAGCCTGTGCTGGGATATGGAGCGTAGTCACCAGTCCATCAAAGGGAACACACACACACGCACACACATCTAGGTGTGATTTTAATGTAGCCAATCCACCTACCAGCATTTTTTGTGGGAAATATGAAAGAACAGGAGAACCTGAAGGAAGGAACGCAGAAGCTGTGAGATGGTACCCTGGGTGCCACGGTGTCACCCTATCAGAGAGCTCATCTATAAAATTGATAAATTTCTCCAAGCCTACATATTTAAACGATTTTAAAATCTGGCACACATTTAGCTTCAAGTTCTGTATTACTCCCATACTAGCATCTTATCCTCACGGCAGTGCTGCAGTCTCACGTATTGGCTTTTTCCCTAATGGGACCAAATGACATTGTTTCTCGTAACCCCTGCAGGAGGACTGTCTCAGCTCCATTCCTCATCCATCTCTGAGGAGCAGAGGGCTTCTGGGCCACAACCGGCCATTTCATCGCTGCTAGCAGGCAGCTGAAACATTGCCTGTGAACACTTGGAAAGTGATATCTGTGACCCAGTAACGAATTCAGATTCCACCCGCTGAATGTTTCTGCACCTAGTAATTATATCTACATGGATGAAAAGAGCATGCAAGTTAAAAATCATTTACTGATGGAGGAGGGCTTTTGTTTAGCTTACTGTATCATATATACATAAAGTAAATTTTCCTCTCCAGCAGAAACAACTAAATACTTAAATTTATTATCACCATTTTTTGGCCTCCAGTAAAAGCACTCTCTGAGACAACTGCTAAATCAGAAAATTACAATGCAGCATTTGGAAACGTAGGTGGGGCCAGTGAATTTTCAGCAAATTGGTCAGCTAGCCCAGTGAGCACATAAGAACATCAGTGTGCTGTCTAGTCCCATGTTTTGATCCCCCAGGAACATGTCTAACCAGGTTAAAAATGACAGCAAATATAATGCAAAATTGTTTGGTCAAATAGGTAGCTAGGTAACTTCCTTAATACAGAAACGAGGGGAATGTGTGTATACATGATCAAGCGATTCATTGCTTTTTCCAAAGTTTTTGCTAATAGCTGTGCTGTTGTGTCCACTGCAAAAGATATTCTATGAGTTTGGCTAGTGTCTGAGGTAACATACTAGGAGGAGATGTATGTGACCAAGCTTTGATCGCTTTTTTCAGTTTTCACACACCTGCATTCAAAACGATAGTTTGTTTGAGGATGCTAGTAGATCAAAATAGTAAAAATAGTTCTTAGCGATATCCAGATAGCACCTCAGCCAATATGTGTAGTGCAGCAGGCGGCAAAATTCTGTATGAGGGGCTCGCAACTACAGTGACCGCATTGCATTACCTCTGCGTTGTATTTGGCATGTCGTTGAACCTAATAGCTCAAACGGAAAATCAGCTTGACCTGAGCTAGTAATTTGTTCACCCGTGTCTAAGGGGAAAATGTCAAACTGCATCTCTACTGAGAACGAGCTTTAAAATAGCGTTGCTTTACACATCTCACAGATTTATGACGTGTGAAGCCCCATGGCTGCTTTAACTGCTGATACGTTTTATCAGCTTTGTTACCTGTTTTACACAAATCTGCTGCTTCACTGCTGAACTAAAACTGAAGATGGGCACACTTGGAAGAGGGAAGATGGTTGATGGAACACACAGTAAGGCAGTGAACAATGAAGGTGTAATGGATTTTTTCCCCCAGCCTTTCTGGTCGTTTGATGTTCGGAGAAGAAAGTCCTTGGCTAGAACTGAGCTGATGCATCCTTGGTTCTCTTTATGGGACGCGTCAGGGACGAGGGCCAGTGGAAGACTGAGAGCAGTGTCTTTCCATGAGCCTGATTAAAATGCATTAGAAGCACTAGGCCGCCTTCCCCCATCATTGTGGTGCTTATCATCCCCACAGCAAACAGCACAGCTGTATGCCACAGAGCCAAGGGAGCCCTGTCATCTCTGCTTTACCTCTCCATTCATATGGAGAGAAGAAAGGAGAGCAGCTCAAGGACATGGACCATGCTTGCTGTATGCTATATGAATTATGTCCGAATGAGTGCATTAGTGCCAAACCTCGTGACACTAACTGCTTAAAGTGTCTTTTAGTGCTTTTAGCAAATTACTGCCAATTTACACACCTCAGCGTCTCTTTAACGGGGTTGTCTGGCTCAGTGGTGTAGATCAGCATTAAAACCTTTTCCCCCGGATCAAAACTCGACTAAACGTACAAGAATCTGTTTAAATGAATAATCTCCCCAATACCTCATGGCTAGGTGTGCATTTGGTTTGGCCAAATGACACCGAAATTTTTATTGGGTAGTTTGAAGAGGGCGTTAGCTTAAGCACACACAATAAATTGGTGACACTGAAGGCATAAAGAGCGTTCCAGCAACATAACCATCTCATTTATCTTAACTGAGATGGAACAGGCCCACTGTGAGTAAACCAGCTAATGTGAAGCAGATCAGTGGAGCCAAGAGCTGGCTGCTTCAGCTACAGAAAGTCTGCCTGGTGTAAAGGTAAACCACAAAGCAGAACAAATATAAAGGACTTATTAATATTTGAAATGTTCAATTTATTTCATCCAGAGCTCATGCAGCAATCCTGCGTTCTCCCCGAGGCTTTTATTTCAGTATCAGTTATGTAGATTAGCAAGTGTGTAGGATTAAAAATGACAGCACGACTATAAAGGGCATATTTGTTCATTAAGGTATGCATAGTGCTTTTTCACCTGCAGGTTTTTGTAGTTGGTTAGCAGAGGAAAGCGTAAACTATTGAATGCAGTTAAAATAAGCCTTAACATTTGGGTGAAATGTGTGCCATCACATCCAGAGCACTGTGGGGGATCATTTCCAGACCCAAGAGGTAATGAGAATTGTATGTATATATTTTGAATACATAATATAATATGATGTATATCGTATTGTCTTTTTATTAAAGCTATGCTTTTTTCAACTGACAGTTCAGATTATATAATTTATAGGACTGGCTCTTTTTTCACTTGTTCTGTTTAATCCAAACACAGTTTGTGTTCTCCAGTGCCTTCAGGGGCATGAGTGGTCCTTTAGTGTTTTGTATAACACGAAAGTGGCAGTAACGGTTAATGGTTCCTGCATCCCTTTGCTCAGTGAACAGTATAAAAAGCACAAAACTGGGAACATGGCTGCTGCTGTCATCCTTGCCCTGGATGATTGGGTTGGAAGGTAATGCTTCCTGACTCTTAACATCTGACACGCTGCAGATAAAAATGATATTGAGGGAGATATGCCCTTTGCATCATGTGGTAAAATTAGCATTACAGTCTATGAGCAGGCCAAATGTGGGCTTTTCTCTGGTTCTATTTCATTGAAATCTTGGCATTAGTAAAGACTGTAGTGTCTTTTTGGATCTAGTTTTGAAGTAAAAAAAAAAAACCCAAAACATAATTCTGTTATGTAGATCCAGTGACAGGAAAGACTGTCATTACCATTGATCAAGATTCCCCCCTTTTCTGTCATGTTTGACATCTAAAGGGAGGATAAGGGTCTTGCCCAAAGGTCCAACAGTGGTCCTGTACTGTACCAGTAGGCCTCTAATGATTCACCCAATTCATAATTTGGTTCTATTCACTATATTGGGTTCATGATTTGATATTTACATGATCTGTCGTCTTCTTGACATAGAGTGTGTCCAGGTATGTTTAAGGGCACATAAGGTTACATGAATTTTTTTTTTTTTTTTAAATATTAAAGTTATGTCACTTGATGAAGAAATACACCAGATCCCAAAATTGGCATCTGAAAATAAACGGTTTATCACTTGGCTTTGCCAAAATACAATCTAAGAAGCTTGGCATAGTTTTCTCTGCACTCACTTTGTTTTTATAAATCACATGAGTATTTGCATTCGTGCCAGAGCTCAATCAGCCTTTCTTGTATTTTATGGAGCCATGCAAATAATAGAGTGGCATTGGATATGGTTTTTGGGTTTGAGCTGATCCAAATGTTTTCTTCCTTGAATTTTCTCTTGTTCTCTTCTTGCTCGTAGTATTCTTTGGGCAACCGTGAGTTGTTTTCAGGAGATTTGTTTAGCTGAGGTATCAATCAGGACTACGGAGCATGTGCGTGTATGTTAGGCCACTGGGTCTGTTCCATGGGGAAGTCAGCAGCTCAGAATATTAGACACTATGGTGTGAACTTAAGTTGTTGGAATTTCTTTTCTGTAGCTCATTATTGGCAGGTAAGGTTTGTGGACACCTAACCATCACGTTCATATATGCCTTAACGATTATGTGGCTCTAATTATTTTGTAGGCTCTAAACTGTTGCCACATAGTTGGAAGTACACAGTTGTTTTGGATGTCTTTGAATACCCTAGCATCATAATTTTCTTTCACAAGAGCTAAGAGGCCTAAACATGTTCTAGCTTGATATGGCATTGCTCCTGAGGCACATGAAAACATGGTTTGTGTGGAAGATGGTGAGTGGCCTCCGTAAACCCCACCATAAACCCCGCAACCCCACTGAACACCTTTGGGATGAACTGGAAAGCAGACTTCACCCCAGATCTCCTCAACCTGCATCAGTACCTGACCTCAGTAATGCTCTTGTGGCTGAATGGGGAAAAACCCACAACCATATTCCAAAATCTGAAATGAGGTGTTCAGAAAGCACATACAGGTTTGATGATCAGGTGGCAACAAACATATATTGTACCAGAAAGAAAAAAAAAGAAATCCAGGAAGAAATATGAAGCTTTCTAACTAACAGATTCTCTTTAAGTTTTGTTTGTGTGGATAAAATTTGTGGGAATACATCAACAGTATTTAACGTATAATTTTTCCTCCTTGTGCAGGTTGAGCATGAGCGTGGTGTTGGAGGTCAGCTGCAATGCATGCATTAGGCTGTAGAATGAACCTGGCTGCAGTACTAAATGGCCTGCTTGTGTCGCTGGTCGCAGCCCTGCTATGGAAGTACGTTCGCCTAAGCGACCACATGGCCCAACTGGAAGAGGAGCTACAGCTGACGCGTCAATCCCAGGAGCTTTCTCATGTGCGCATCGATTATCATGCCGCCCTTTTGGCACTGCAAGAGCAAGGCACCAGGATGGTCTGCACTGGCAAGATGCACACTGACCGCATCTGCCGCTTTGACTATCTTTGCTACTGTTCCGAGGCTGAGGAGTTCATATTCTTTCACAGTAATGCCTCAGTCATGCTTCCCAATTTGGGCCCTCGTCGCTTCCAGCCAGCCTTGCTGGACTTGTCCTCTGTAGAGGATCATAATACTCAGTATTTTAACTTCTTGGAGCTGCCTGCAGCCGCACTGAAGTACATGCCGAAGCCCGTGTTTGTGCCAGATGTCACTCTCATCCTTAATCGCTTCAATGCTGATAATCTGATGCACATCTTCCATGATGATCTTCTTCCAATATACTATACCATGAAACAGTACACAGACTTGGATGATGAAGCCAGACTTGTCTTCATGGAAGGATGGGGAGAGGGAAACCATTTCGACCTCTATCGCCTACTTAGCAGCAAACAGCCACTACTTAAGGAGCACATGCGGAACTTTGGCAAGCTCATGTGCTTCACCAAATCTTATGTCGGATTGTCAAAAATGACCACGTGGTATCAGTATGGCTTTGTACAGCCCCAAGGGCCCAAAGCCAACGTCCTGGTATCTGGGAATGAGATTCGTCACTTTGCCTCATTCATAAAGGAGAGGCTTAATATAACAACAGAGGAGACACCTGAAGGTGATGATTATATAGTAGTGTTTAGTAGAGCTTCCAACAGGTTGATACTCAATGAGGCAGAGCTGCTTCTTGCATTGGCTCAGGAGTACAAAATGAGGACAGTCACTGTGTCCTTGGAGGAGCAAACATTTGAAAGCATAGTCCAGCTTATCAGTGCGGCATCCATGTTGGTCAGCATGCACGGGGCTCAGCTCATCACATCCATGTTCCTACCACGCGGGGCTGCCGTCATCGAGCTTTTCCCGTACGCGGTCAACCCAGAACACTATACGCCATATAAAACCCTGGCCTCCTTGCCAGGAATGGACCTACAGTATATAGCGTGGAGAAACACCATTGAGGAGAATTCTGTGACCTATCCTGACCGCCCCTGGGACCAAGGAGGCATCACTCACCTGGAGAAAGAGGAACAGGAACGTATCCTAGTTAGCAAGGAGGTGCCGAGACACCTCTGTTGTCGCAACCCAGAGTGGCTTTTCCGGATTTATCAAGACACCATTGTGGACATTCCGTCCTTCCTGGAAGTCCTTCGAGAAGGTTTGAAAGTTAAGCCTAATCTGAAAAGGAGCAAACCTGCCAGTGTAGTACATCCTGGGCGAGTCAGACACCCCAAGTGCCAGACATCAGTGCAGGCTGCCCATGAAGCAAAACTCTCTGTGTCTTGGCAGATTCCTTGGAACCTCAAGTACTTGAAGGTAAGAGAGGTGAAATACGAAGTGTGGATCCAGGAGCAGGGAGAGAACACATACATGCCTTACATTCTCCCCCAACAAAACTACACCTTTTCAGAAAACATTAAGCCCTTTACCACATATTTAGTGTGGGTGCGCTGCATCTTTAACAAGAACCTCTTGGGACCGTTTGCAGACGTTCTTATATGTAAAACCTAACCTAAGTGTTGAGCTCACAGTGTCATGACCGGAGTCAGGGAAATGCTGATTACAAATACTGTGAAGATGGATTGTTCTGTGGAGAGAGAAAAAAAAAGAAAAAGAAAAAAAAAAGATTTTCCTGCAACATAACACAATCTGTAGCTCATTACCAGAGTAAATGAGACGCACATTTGTGCTGAGGAGAACTAAAAATAATACAGAACACTGACCTGCCAAATCAGACTCTCTGAAAAGACTCCTTCAGCTTTATCGTGATGTTGGAAGACCTTTCGATATTCAAATTGTATTTATAAAACTGTGTAAGGTAATTTATTTTTATTTATTAGGTCAAGGTGTGTGCTGTTGAAATTTCTCGTACCTGTGTGTGTGATTATCTGATTGCGCTGATGGATATTTTCAAGTTTCCTCCTTTTTTGCCACAAGTGAATTTGTTAACTTTTGCAATTCTGACTTTTATGTGACTTTGTGACTTCAGCAAATGTTCCATGTAGTCATTGCACTCTCATTGGTTAGCTTAACTTTAGATATAATAGCGACCCAAATTAGACTAAAAACAAAGTGGTCTTAGGAAGATGGTTTTTCCCATTTATTTCCTGTATGTGTGACGACTAGTCATTCAGTGCTGATGTTTTTTCGTTTTTATTCTAGAGGACATTTCATGCTTGCCTATTTTGATATTCAAACAGTGTGCAAATGAGACTTACTGTCCTGGGAACACGGAAATGGAGGGAGGGCTGAGTCTTGTAACTGCGGCCTGTCACGATCAAGTGGAAATAAAGATAGGACACTGCTGTGGTGTTCATCAAAACTAAGAGTTCAGTTATCAAGTTTCTCATTGTAAACTGTTTAATTCTTTAACAGTTTGTCTCTCACTGTCTTTTGTCTCATACTCTGGTATCAGTATATAACCACGGTGTTCTGTTTGCTTCTTAGCAATGCATGCTCTGTTCATGGGCCACGTTGGCTTAGGGAGCTGAGATAAAGGAAATATGGATCGAAAATATTTTAAATGACCACCCTTGAATTCATTTGTGCTTTTGGGGAAAGGTAAACCATTTCTAATGCCTAGGGATGCTCCTACAAGCAGGCAAGAGTGCAAATAATACATTGGTGTAATATAACAGAATGAATTTTCTTACGTGCTTTATTTTTTTCCTTAAAAAAAAAAAAAACACTACTCGGTGAATAAAGTAAAATAATCCTTTTCATGTTCTATACAGGAAAAACATTTTAGGGGAGGGGGAAAGCATTTTACTCTGGGTCCACTTTCGACAGAAAAGGGTCCATTTTTGAGCAGAACAGAACACAAGGTTTGAAGTCTGTACATTTTCACTTATTCTGGGAAATCTTTTTTTCCCCCTCAATTCAACACCTCCGCTGTACTTTGTGTTTCCATTTCAGTATTTTGAATGGCATAATTAAATGCTAATCGTATTCATGTATAAGATGAGGATAATTAATCCATGCTGAGTTTAAGATGAAATCAGTGCGATGTCTGTCTAATGCCGGTAATCACAGAAAGACGGGATCTAATTCCATAACGCCAAAACCTACGCTTGAGTCCGTGGATATAAATAAGGTAATGTCAGTCCATTTGCATGTCTTGCATTAAACCAGATTACCCAAGATTCATTTAGAAAGTCTAATTCCTGAGTTCGATTTTAGCATCAAAGAAAAGCATTATTTTAGAGAATGTTATGCTCAAGTTGAATGCAAGAAGTGGAATGGGCTTGGTGAGTTTCACTGCCTGCCATCTGTTAGGTTTAGGAGGGAAAAAAAGAATGTGAATGTTTTGCTGTTTGTTCTATTATTTAAAAATAATGTGTTGTGTATTTCATATTCATTTCTATTTATAATTGATTAGTTGTAGTGCCTTTTTTTTTTTGGCTGGACATCTAGAGGCCACCACCAGATATTGGTAATTTCTGTAATAGACAGAAATAGAAATAGACAGTTTGTGTACTAAAAACAAACAACTGCCATCAAAAATAGTAAGAATTTTTAGTATGAAAAAAACCAGGAAAGATGTTTTGAGACGCTAGTGGACCATGACCCAGTATACGGCAGGTGAGTGCTTTGAATGTCCTCATGTCTGTTTTTTTTTTGGTGTGCTAGCTCCTGCTGGCTTAAGATCTGACATGACCCACATGTAGTAAGTCACATAACTGCTTACCTAACAGAACCTTTAAATAGAAACTGTCATTTCTGTGTTTTGTATTTTAATTAAGGTATAAAAAACACCAATAAAAAGACAAAGGTTTGCAGACATGTGAACCATCACACTCGTATGTCCTTGTTGAACATCTGATTTCAAATATCCTCCACTATTCTGGGGAGAATTTCCATGAGATTTTGGCACATGGCTGAAGGGATCTGTGCTCACCAGAGCGTTACTGAGACACCTTGGCAAACCATATGTTTATGTAACTCACTTTGAGCACAGGGCATTGTCATGACGGAGGTTTGGGCCTCTCACTTCCAGTGAAGGGAAATTTTACCGATACTGAATGCAGAGACATTTTATATAATTCTGTGCATCCACATTTGTGGTAACAGTTTGAGGGAAGAATCAAATACATGTGTGGTGATCAGGTGTCTACAAAACCTTTGGCCGTATAGTGCAATTTTACTTTATTTTCGGTGCCTGTGCCTGATGCAAAGTGTACATATCTGCTAAAGTTGCACTGCCATCCAAACTTTATCTACTACTTCAGTATGTAACCGATTACAAGTCATCAGGAGCTATACTGTTACTAAACCAGATTGGCTTAATATGGTGCAAGAAACGTTGTCGATCCAGTTCAATATAAAATGTGGTTTAAATGTGCTTCAAGAAGTAGATAAGAAATTCCGTCTGTTTTGGTTTTAATGGTTTTATTTTAAAAAAATGCATTCAACACGTCCGATAACCTTGAACGTCTGTGAAACTTTGAGCAACCCAGAGTTATTAAACAGTTTCCTTTCCTATGTCTGCTCCTTTAAGTCTCCGTTTACCAAAGAGCTAGAGTTTTCCTTTACATGTTTCCAGATGATTTATGGAAAAAGTTTGTAATGGCATTACATTTTCACTCTTTGAATAACCTCAGCCAGTGAAGTTAAATCAAATCACAGGAAAGGTTGGAGAATAAAACACTGGAAATGAAAACATGACATTTTATAGTATTATTAACTGTTGGTTATGTAACTTTGGTTATGTCCAATACCGATGAGATTATAATGCATAAAGCACTTTAAAATTATATGCAAAGGGTTATACTAAACCCCTCAGTAGTTTGTGTCTTGCCTTTACAAGTTATAATGGAGTCTATTGCCTTGTGGTAGCATTCAGAGATCTTTGGGATTCATACAGCATATAGACAGCAGTGTTCTCTTTTCCACAGGGACCCATGAGCCACTAATTGGCCTTTATGTTTGCAAAAATAACCCTGATGGAGAGAAGAAAGGAACAAGGTTAAGCTTCTTTCGTTTGAAATTAGGGTTTTGTCTCATTGACTATTTCTGTCAGGCTTCTTTTATGCATTTACACTTCTGACCTTCTAGTTTCAGTACAAAAGACACTGGAATTTAGTTTTCATTCATTCTGTTCGCTCTTGTATTGTCACCCTTGACTATTAAATAAAGTCAAATCTAGTACTATTGGCACCCTCCAAGAGAACAAGAAACTGTGTAATAGAAGCAAACAATAATTTAAAAGTTCCATTCAGAGATGTATGACAGTAGTTCAATCAGAGCCACAAAAACACATCAGTAACAGGACTACCTAAACACTAAAGAGGCAAAGAACACCCCAAAGATTGCAGTTCTTGGGGCTGTCATAATTGTTGTACAATTATGGACTTTTGTTATTTAAACTACTGTATTTTCCAGACTATAAGCCGCACCGGTATATAAGCCGCACCCACTAATTTTTTAAAAGAAAAATAGATTTTTCCATATATTAGCCGCACCAGACTATAAGCCGCAGATACATACTATGGTGGAGAAGGACTCACTCCATAGCTGGATGACCATACTACAGCAGACATA
>JAQMCW010000032.1:12478843-12489862 GCA_030068335.1 Chrysichthys cranchii | reverse complement strand
ATATATACATACATATACATCTGCATGCACTGTGGCCCACCCACGGATTTAAAAAAAAAAATAGTACACTGCTTTGTCAAGCCTTTATTACAAGAAAATACAATTGTATTAGATATACTTAATACAAATGTAACTGACTGGTTTTGCAGTGTAATGTAACAAAATACATTGTAAGTGCAATTTAATGAATATGAGTACAAGTTTCATCAAAATAACCTCCTCTTGCTTTATCACAGCAGCACAAATTTGCGGCAAGTTATTTCTGTGTCTAATAACCTGTGTCCAAACCCACCCACTGAAACAAGGAACAGACAGTGCATTAAACTTCCCACAAACTGATCTGGGACAAGGCAGACAAGTGGCCATATTTTGTTAATTAAGACATAATAAAGAGAGGCCAAGAGCCATTGACATAAATGTCAACACACTAAAGGATGGTGAGCATATTTTGGTCCTTGAAAAAGAAGACACTGGGAGCAGGATGGCGACATGGGGCAGACGGACACCTGCAAAATGAACAGCGAATTCAGAAAGCAAAAGCTGAATGTCAGACATTTTTCGATTTTAAAAATCCTGCCTCTGACACATTTCTAAATCTCAAAAAGAATGTAATAATTTCAGCCTTTGTGGCTAACAATGTGTCACTCCAAGTTACAAAATATTAAAAACTAGTCAGTTACATTTGTTTTAAGTACTGCATTTCTAATATTTTCTTGTAATAAAAGTTTGACAAAGCAGTGCACCATTTATTTATTTATTTATTTATTTATAAATCCGAGGGTTGTCCCAAACGTCTAACCAGTAATATATATATGCTCTGTCTGTCTGTCTCTCTCTCTCACTCTCTCTCTCTCTCTCTCAAATTTTTGAGAAGTATACTTGGTACCATGTTTCTGAACCAAACTGAATCTGATCCGAAAACTGCTTTGGCCATCACAGAAATTATAATCGGAGTGGAATGACCCTAAACATGTATTTAGCTTTTCTTTCAGTGGACTTCTTTAATTATCTTGGCCGCAAAATACCATTTTCTTGAAGAGTAAGCTGTAATTTTAGGCTGCATGTGGCAGCAATTGTCTACCAATGTATATCTAAGAATAAGACATAAAGGAAGGCACAACACCGTTGTAAAGTTGTTTTTCTTTGCATAAAGGCAAGCACTTTAGTCAGTGTTGCTTTGTGGATTTGTTTTCTCACTGAACTGCATTTTTATCTCACATGATGTCTTTTTCCTAGAACATTTTTGCCTGCTAAGCAAAAGATACATCTGCTGTACCGATGATGTCGGTCTTTGCATCTGTATAGTGAGGAGGGAAACCTGAGGGGAGAGGAATGTCTCAGCTCTGTAGGCTGAATGTTTTTATGACTTTTCCAGATAGTGCTTATGAAAGGCTCCCATTATTTGGCAGGTTGAAGAATCTCATGCCTGTAGCACCAAAGGACTGAAGTTCTTATGGATTGGTTTTCCCTGTCTCTGAGGAAACTAATATACAGACCTGCCTTCTGCAGGGACAGGCACATCATTGCGCTGCCATGTTTTAGGGATGGTGTACTGTACAGGGAGATGGCTATGGAAGTAATATTATGGTGAGTAAGTAGAAGTAACTGATTTATAATTGGGCTAAGGGTTTGGGTTTGTGGTTAACCATGCTAACAAAACAAACAGAGAGCTGAACTGACAGCATGTGTTAGCAAACACTGAGGCGGCAGTCATGACATGCCCAGGATAAAGAATGACCTATAGGACACATCAAAGGTGTCTATATTTATACTTATACAGCAGGTGTGGTATGAAGAATGTATTTGAACGAGGTTTACAGAGGAATTAAGCATGTAGACACAGACACAACTAAATATAATTGATCAGGCGTAAAGTATTGCAGCACAATTGATCAATATTTAATTTTCTATTAAGGTTGAAATATGGCTAAACTTCTTAAAGATTAACAAAGATACTTTCTTTATAAGTTTTTCACCAAATTGGACCCAGATTTAACAAATACAGAGTGAGCCTTATACCAGCGTCTTGTTTTTTTTTTTTCACATTTTGAACGACACCTCTCTAATTAAGCAGTAAAGCATTTAACACGCCATTCCCGTCAGCACGTCAGCATACTTGCATGACAAACTACTTAGCTTGCATGTTAAACTACTTTTAACACTTTCCAAGTACAAACAGTTCCAAAGAGTAAGGCAAAGGTGTGTCTGACATTTCAAGAAGGCAATGCTCCAAGCACAACATGCAGACAGACAAAGAGACTGAAGACCGGTTAGTAAAGTTTGTATTCAATTTATGTCTCACTAGTCCACATGTACACTATATAACCAAAAGTATATGGAGACCCCTTCTATTTGCTGAGTTTGAGTGTTTCAGTCATACTCATTTTTCATAGGTATATAAAATTAAATTTCAGCACTTGGCCATGCAAATTTCACAGACAAACACTGGCAGCAGAATAGACTGTATAGACTGTCTCGACCTCTGGCTATATAAACATAATCTTAATGGGACATTTTAGTTCACATTCTGTTCAGGTGATAGCTCTACGTTATTGCTGTTGCTCTTACTTTCCATAAAAATCTATTTTTTGCAATTACATTTGTATTTGCTTCCTCCAAGTACTCAATACGAATCCGGCTTACAAAGACCAGCTCAAATATGAAGCTGTAAAAATGACATAAATGCCCACCCTGTCCCTAATCCTTAATGTAACTTTAGTTTAAACCTAAACAGAGCAGTGCATTAAAAAAAAAAGTTACAAAATGCACAATAAAACTGAATAGCATTGAGAATCTTTATTTTGTCGACTGGTTGTTTATGTAAAATAAATAAATAAATAAATAAATAAATAAATAAATAAATAAATAAATAAACAAACAAATAAAGCTTGGATATACTGAAACAAGGATTATCTTCCAACATTCAAACAGCAGTGGTTTTTCTATTTTTATTTTTTTATTTTAACACTACTTTTCTTATGGAATTCTTATGGAGAATGTTGTGCTATCCCTTTAACTAATTCCAGCACAGGTACAGACAAGTGAGGTCATTTAGTCTTTTACCAGGCAAACTGGCTGTGACTGAGAGAAAATCTCAGAGGAGCTGATCTCATTAAACATGGAGGATAATAAAGACACAGCAGGGACAGGTTAATGCAAAACCCACCAAGGAGATGATTAAGATAAGGTCAGAGCCGATTTCAATGATAATGATCAGGCCTTTCTTTCGAGCTGCCAGTGCTGCATAATTACACTGCCTCTAGCTTTAAACTGCAAGTTAGAGACCCGTCGATGGCCCACACAGCAAGTCATCTCACTCATGAGGATAAAAGAAGATATAGAAATAGCGTGCAAAAAAGGCTTGTTTGTGATGAAGGAGGAAGGTCAGAATCAGAAGGGGAAAAAATCCTCGCTCAGTGTTTGGCAGTAATTGAACAAAAATGCACCTTGACACCATTAGAGCTGTCGAGAAAGTAATGTCAGCTCAGAAGAGACATGCAGATTGTTTACTCAGAGAGAGAGAGTGAGAGAGAGAGAGAAAGGATGGCCCTAGCACTTGTAACGTACCGTAGCAGTATGTGACCTTGAACTATGGATGCATTAATATTATTTTTCCAACTGATACAAAGGCATGTTTTTTGGTAGTTGTCAGTAATCATACTGACATTTTGTTTAGCTCTGTTTAGGTTTGCCCAGTGTAAATATTGAACATTAATATTCTCAAATATTAAGAAGAATGCACGTGTGCATGTTCATGTAATTAGGCTACTAGACTTGTTCTTTATGTGGTGGCTGAGTGGTTAGCACTCTCGCCTCACAGCGAGAAGGTCCTTGGTTTGAGCCCCGGGTTCAGCACAGGTGCCTTTCTGTGCAGAGTTTGCATGTTCTCCCCGTGTTCACGTGGGTTTCCTCGGGGTACTCCGGTTTCCTCCCACAGTGGGGATTAGGCTAATTGGCTGCTCTAAATTGCCTGTGAGTGTGAATGGTTGTCTGTCTCTGTGTATCGCCCTGCGGTGGATTGGCGACCCGCCCAGGGTGTGTCCCGCCTCTCACCCAATGTCAGCTTCCCCCCGCGACCCTAAACAGGATTAAGCGGCAGAAGATGAATAAAGATGAATAAAGAACAAGCTAGCTACAGTAGATACCCTAGACTGATTAGGGTTGCAGTGCATAAGAGAAGGTTTTTAATCTCAGTTTGAATTTTAAGTGCTTCTGTGCAGCTATGAGTAAAGTAAGTTTCAGTGCCTTCATTGCACGTCCGTCCATCGTTGTCAAGTACAAATAGCAGCCAAGCATCAAGAACAACACACTGGGTAAGTGTTGGTATTTTTTCTCATCCAGGCTTTTCTCACCTATCCAGCAGTATGCAACAATGTTGGTTGCTGTCATGTGCTGCTTGCAGTGTATTCCTCACGCTGAATTTGCATTTAAGAAGATATGACATTGGTGTGAATTGCACCTTAGCTTGTGAGTAAAGCATAGAGCCTGTAAGCATGTGTAGCTCTGTGCTCGGTGAAGTGCTCTTATACAGAACTTTGTGTGCACACAATACATTTTTAATGACCACACTTGCTGATACTGCTCTTTGCACTTAGGCCATCTACCCTCACACTCTGTATAATCGTAAAGAGGTTTTATCGGGTTGCTTGTATTGTAGATGCGATAGTTCTGCCTGTTGAAATTTTTACAGAGCACAGATTGCAGTCTGATTTGCTTTGATTATCAGCCTTAATCACGAAGTACGCCCAGATCACTGTTATTTATGTCATCTGTTCATTAGCATGAGCTCCTGTCACGATGCATCAGCCAGCAATCGTTGATCTAGAAACGTTTGTGAGACAATAAAAAAATGTCAAATATTCTGTGGACGTCTTGTGGAATAATGTATCGTTTGCCTGATCGGATCTGAATTTGTCATGAACGTTGTGACAGACAGTTGTTCATGTCAATAAAGACAAACATTTTATAGTAAACTGTGAAAACACAGAAAGAGCCTGCAGAAATCAAAGGGCCGGTAATAAAAGAAGCTCTACAGTGTGACACACGACAGAGAACTCAACCCATATATGTTCTTTGTGTCTGGACCTTGAAGAAATGATCTCCTTAAATGATATTTAAGAGTGTTTAGTATAATTAAGCAGCATTTAAAGCTAAGCAATATCTAGTGTATACAGACAACTGGGTCAGACTGGGCATGTCCAAAACTGCAGAGCAAGTTTCGTGGGGTGTTCCTGGTATGCAGTATTGGTACCTACCAAAAGTGGTCCAAGGAAGGACAGCTGATGAACCTGGTGACAGGGTCATACGCACCCAAGGATTACTGATGTGCATGTGGAGCAAAGGTTAGCCCATATGGTCAGATCCGACAGAAGGGCTGCTATAGCACAAATTGATAAAAAATTTAATGCTGCCTATGATAGAAAGGCGTCAGAACACTCAGTGCATCGCAGCTTGCTGTGTAGCAGGAAACCAGTTAGAGTGCCCATGCTGACCCCTGTCCACTGTCAAAAGTGCATACAGTGGGTATATAAGCACCAGTACTGGACTGAAGAATGTAGCCTAGTCTGAGGAAACGTGTCTTCTTTTATATCATGTGGCCAACTGGGTTTGTGTGCAACACTTACCTGGGCAAGAGATACGAGCAGGATGCACTAAGAAAAAAGGAGGAAAGTTCTTCTGTGAAACCTTGGGTCCTGGCATTCATGTGAAGGATACTTTGATGTGTACCTCCTACCTAAACATTTCTGCAGATCAAGTACACAACTTCATGGCAATGCACACGGCAAAAAAATTGTTCTGGCATAATTTGAGGAACGTGACAAAAAGTTCAAGGTGTTGACTTGGCCACCAAAATTCTCCAGATCTCAAATTGATCGAACATCTGTGGGACGTGCTGGACAAACAAGTCCAATCCATGGAGACCCCACCTTGCAACTTATAGAACTTAAAGGATCTGCTTTTAACGTCTTAGTGCCAGATACCACAGTGCACCTTCAGAGGTTTGGTGGAGTCCATGCTTTGACAGGTCAGAGCTGTTTTGGAGGCACAAGGGAGACCTACACAATATTAGGCAGGTAGTTTTGGCTGTTAAGGCTGATCAATATATATAATGCTGGCAATTCACACTTCATATAAGCAGTGTGTACTCCATATATTTTAAGTGGTCTTAATAAAACTGACTAATTAGGGACAGCTACACTCACTGAGCACGTTATTAGAGACTAGCACTTCATTAGAGCTATACTATCACTGGGTAGGGCCTCCCTTTGGTCTCAAATCAGCCTCAGTTCTTTGTGGCTTGGATTCTATAAGATGTTTCAAAAATAGTTTTTTTTCAGGTGCCCTTTCACATGCTGTGAAACTCCCGTTCAACCACAACCCAAAGGTGTTCTATTGGATTCAGATCCGGTGACTGGAAAGATCACTGGAGAACACTGAACTCATTGTCAGGTTGATGACAGACGTTTGAGATGACTTGTGTTTTGTGACATGGTGTAATATCAAGCTGGAAGCCATTAGAAGATGGGTAAATTGTGGTGATGACAGGATGCACATGATAAGAACAATACTCAATTAGGCTGTGCCATTCAAACGATGATCCATTGGTATTAACAGGCTCAAAGTGTGCCAAGAAAACATTCCTCACACCACAATCCCACCTCCACCAGCCTGGACTGTTGACACAAGGCAGGTTAGGTCCTTGGATTACTGCTGTTTGTGCTAAATTCTGACCCTGCCATCTTCGAGATTTAGCGAGATTCATCATGACCAGACATGTTTTTGTGAGCCTGTGCCCACTGTAGCCTCAGCTTTCTGTTCTTGGCTGACCGAAGTGGAACCTGACATGGTCTTCTGCTGTTTTATGTTTTGTGCCTTCTGGGAGGCTTTTCTGCTCACCACAAATGTACAGAGTGGTTATCTAGTTACTGTAGCTTTTTTGTCAGCTTGAACAACTCAGGCCATTCTCCATTGTGCTCTCTCATCAACACGACGTTCCGAGCCACAGAACTGCCACTCACTGGATGTTTTTTTCTTTATTACAGCATTCTGAGTAAACTCCGGAGACTGTCGTGTGTGAAATTTCCAGTAGATCAGCAGTTCTAGAAATACTTAAACCAGCCTGTCTGGCACCAACAATCAAGCCATGATCAAAATAACTGAGATCACATATTTTCCGCCATTCTGATGGTTAATGTGAACATTACTCGAAGCTGCTGGCTTGAGTTAAAACTCTGCATGAGTTTATACTTTGCACTGCTGCCAAATGATTGGCTGATTATATAACTACATGAATAACTAGGTGTACAGGTGTTCCTAATAAAGTGCTTCCAGTTTGTATTTTAAACTGCCTCAATAAAACTACCTCATTATGGACATATGTATAATGCACCAGTTTTTGCTAAGCCTAAAGCATATTGTGTACTGTCATGACTTGCAGATGAAGGCATGCAAGTACAGGGAAAATTTAGTAGTTATTCGAAGCCACCAAAACTGGAGGACTAGACAATAATCAAGTCTATGTATCAAGCAGAAATATAAACTAGTGAAATTCAAATGGGTAGAGAACGTCACAAGAGCATAGTCAAATTTAAGGAGGCTGTGTAACATTAGACAAGGTGCTAGAGAGAGACTTCATAAGATTTATCGATTGCAATCATTTGTGTGTGTAATCAAATGTCCAGTGTGGACTGGTTAACATTCAGTCTGGTGATTGGTCACGTGACAGGTGGCATTAGCCATGACTGGGAATCGAATGTAATGTAGGTTGACTGCTTGGAATTCAAACGGGAGCAAGCAATGATGCTGAATTAACATGCACTTATGATGTTTCTGAATAATTTATTAAGGAGTTAAATTTATTAGGGGTGCATTGTAAACTGTTTGATTATCATAAATGATTCATCTGTTAAACATATCTTGGGGCCAGAGACTGAACTAGATTCTGCCTGTCCAGGACAGAAGTAGGGCACATATGTGCTATACTTTAGGCATTGTGCTGTTTAATATTACAGTGGACCCTCGGTTCATGAACTTAATTAGTTCCGAGACTCTGTTCGTGACCCGAATCAATTTTTCCCATTGAAATGAATGTGAATACAATTAATGTGTTTCAGCCCTCAAAAACATGTTTTTAAAGTGCATTATGGGTTTATGTGTGGCAATAAAACATAGAATAAAATTAAAATAACCTTAATTATAGAAAAATAAAACTAAATTAAATAAACAGATGATTTTAATGCACGTTACCTTTGTGGTGGATACGTAGTTCCTGGTGTAAGTGGAAGGTGGTGGAGGGATATGGTGGCAGTTCTCATTTTTTGCAATTATTTCTTTATTTCAACTGTTATATGCTTAGGCTGCTTACTCTCACTACCATTTCCATTTTCTTTAGACCCAAAATGAAGGCTTATAGAGCAAAAATGCAGAGAAACACAACGAAAAAACACGTTGAACACGTTCACACCACAAGTACTTGACCGGAACTGAATGTTTGTGTTGCGAAGCCTGGGTTGGTTTCTTGCACGTCAGTCGGATGGTACAAAATCTGTTCGGGAATTTAGTTCCTACATCGATTCGTTCACCATCCGACACGTTCGCGAGCGAGGGTCCACTGTACCAGAATTTATTTCAGAGTAAATTCTACTGTCAAAATATCCTAGGAACCTGGGCTTTAAAAGCAAAGGACAGCGTGCATGTTCAGTGATATTCATAAGGATGTAAAACTTCTGTCCTTTGCAGAACAAGTATCATTAATCATCATGCACTGGCTTCATAATGCAACCTGTAAAGTCTCTAAAAAATAAAGTCTCCAAAAATCATGCATTTTTACATGATCAGGACTTGTTCAACTAAATATGCACCCCTTCTCATTCTGAACTGCCTTGACATATTTGAGTTGCTCTCACTTGCACTTGTACAGCACACCAATATTAGTGGCATGACTCATATTATGGAATGCAATCACTCTTCACATAACAAATGCATTAGCAATAAATCAGCTTTCTCCTAGGCACTGTGAGTGACAGTTTTATGGTTAAGCCGGTTAGCAGTACATGCTGCATTCATAATGCATGACTGTATCGCGAAGTACAGCCTGAACTTGTTCGGACTGCATCACTCACGGATCTTCATGCAAGCTTCCATTACAAAAGTGCAAATACACAGCTAGCGCGCACACACACACACACACACACACACACACACACACACACACACACACACCCCCGACTTATCATGCAATTCATTTTTTTTTTAATCATCACAGAAAGGATCTAACAGGACATTATGCCTTTTTCCTCTAACCGGGTGAACTCAAATGTGCAAAAAAAAATGAAACATTGTAAGTACAGAACCCGTGATGAATAACTGTGGGGGTAGCTTGAGACCACACACAATAGCAGCCCTATTTCAGGCATTAAATATAGACCTGATCAACCCTGTGCTTCTGAGATTTTTCTCTGGAGAATCAAGTCCAGAGGAGTGATGAGAATTGTGTGTGTGTGTGTGTGTGTGTGTGTGTGTGTGTGTGTGTGTGTGTGTGTGTGTGTGCTTGCCTGCGTGCGTGTGTGTGTTTGATCCTAAACTTAGCTTACGGTCTGTCTGAGTTTCGCATGCACTCCTCACGTTCCTGTGGGTTTACTCCAGTTTGTCCTAAATTGCCTGTAAGTGTACCTAATATTTGTGCCTAATATCCTGCAATTCACTGGGGTCCCATTTTGAAGTGAATGCTCCAGTCTTGCACCTACTGTTCTTTTTACTACGCTTTGGATTCACATGACTCTGACCAGATAAGTGGTTACTGAAGATGAATTAAGTGAATAAATGAATAATTATGCCAACGGTTGGTCCTCAAAAGTATAGAAAGTAGGTGGGTAGAGATGAATTTCCCAAAAGCACACTGTAAAAAAATTACCATAGAATTTTGCTGGTAATTTACCAGCAGCTTGGGCTGCCAATAAAGCACTGTAAGAGTTACAGTAAACAACTGTAAAACATATTTACAGTAAAGTACTGTAATAACTTAATGTTATATATAAACAACACATAAGTCAGTAGAGCACACTTGGCTAATGCAGGATACAATTGAGCTGAAGGTTAAGGGATTAAAACATATAACCTTCTGACCTGTATACAACACCTTAACCATTGAGCCACTCCAATATCATTGCAACAAGCTTGCACTGATTCAACTACTTCTAACACTGACTTTACTCCACTGAGAGATTGTGTTGTATCAATGTGAGGTGCTCAAGGTAGTTGTGGTGGCTCAGTGGTTTAGGCATTGTGTTACAGGTAAACTGGTCATGTGTTCAAATCCCAGCAGGGTCAGGCTACTTTGCTTGGGTCCTTAAATAAGACTCTTTATCTCAGCTGTATCTTGCATTGAGAAAATGCAATGTATCAATTTAAACGATGTAAGTTATTACAGTACTTTATTGTAAATATGTTTTACAGTTGTTTACTGTAAATTTTACAGTGCTTTACTGGCAACCCAAGCTGCTGGTAAATTACTATAAAAAAAATACTGTAGAAATATATATCTTTCTTTCTTTTTCTTTTCTTTTCTTTTTTTACAGCACACAGCAGCATAAAACTAAAAAAAAAATACAAGACTATCTCCTGAGACCACTTCAAGAAAAGTGGGCTACAAGTACAGTTGATCCTCTCATCTACAGACACCGCATTAACAGATATCGGATGAAATGGACAAAATTCATTGGTCTGAATACATAATCCATTAGCCAGAATGTCTGGTACGAAACTTTAAAAAGCCCGGGTGTTGCGAACTGAGTCCAGTAGTTCACAATTGGCCGCTAGGTGGCGGTGGCGTGTGTGTTACTAGTTGTTTACAAGCGTCGGTTGAACTGTGGTCGTTGTGAAGCTGTACTGTTTTTTTGGTGATTATTTGGTGTTTTTCACTGTTTTTCAGCTCAGTGCCATTATTATGCCACCCAAAGATAAGTCTAGTGGTAAAAGAAAGCGTGTCAATCTTAGTATTGGCCAGAAATTAGAGCTCAT